>CM021314.1:989737-1009956 GCA_010645155.1 Tigriopus japonicus
CAGCTGTTGTTTGTTTTGCTCTCCCCGAAAAGTAGGGCTGCCAAAAATGACATCCCTTACGAGTTGAAAAAGGTCAAAAGAAAATCGAAGTCTTGGTAAATTTTCGAAAGTCAAAAGTAAGTGTTCCATTTGCATGGAATATATCTCTTGGATCCATAAATCATTTCAATAACAATAATTATTGTGGCGAAAATAATAATTAGACACTCACTTTTACAAATCATGACAAATGTTGACAGGAACACTGTTTTTATTTGGGAATGGTACAAATTTACCCCAAACAAACAAATATTCTGAAAACCCAAACAAATATACAAACAAACAAAGAAATGGCCAATTTGTTCGCATCAGTAGCCTCCGATTGTCTAGTTTCACTTGGAGCAAAGGTTTTCCATATACTTGGAAAAGAAAAAGGAAAGAAATACAAGTCAGTCTAGAGTGAATAGGTGAATTGAGGTCAAGATCATGGTATTTTGAAAAACACCGCTGCTTTTGCCATTCTTATGTTTTCTGAATGTCTTGTGCTTGTTTCAATTGTTGAGCCACGTTTTTCTTCAAGTAACCAAAAATGTTTTGGATCTGGGGTCGGCAACCACTTTGGAGTTATGGCCCGCCAAATTTGACTAGTTTGCTCAGGGGCCCACAAAATAGAATTTAGTGGGTTTAGGGGCCAATAATTGAACAAGCACGGAGCTTTGGGCCCACAAGTTCCCAACAATGGAAGGCTCTCGGGCCCATTATTTTGAAATTTTTCCATGGCTCTTGGGGCCACCATAAACCAAACCAGGCCTATATGTGGGTCCAGGCCCACCCGTTGCCGACCCCTGTTCTAGATATTTCATGTGTTGCAGGCATCAATTTTGAAATTTAAGCAAAACTTCAACCAAGAGTGACCAATAGTGGTAGGTCCTCCAATATATGCTAATCAAAGGGTAAGCAAGTCCTTTTGTAACACTAAGTCTCTATATTGTTGTTCATTTTCTACGTGGAGACCAAAGGGACTTTTTGTTTTTATGAAATCTTCAGTAATCGGTTCCTTTTTTGAGAAGTTACTGAGGCCCTGACTTTTTCACAAACCAGGTCAGAAAGTTTAAACAGAAAGTAGAAATTCGGTTTAAATTGGAGGGGTTTTGTGCCCTTTAATTACTCCCTACCGATTTAATCAGTGATAAAAAATCGTTCCAGCTTGATCTATCCTTAGTTTTTTTTTGTATTTTAGTCAGCAAATTCCAATTCAGGTTACTCTATTCGCGTTTCGGTTTATCCATTTTCCCAACTACTCTAATTTCAGTTCAGTTTCATTCTTGAAGTTCAAACTAAACTTCCTTGTTTGAGGCTCTCCTCGTTGATGTATCTAGTATTTGATTAAAAACGGATTTAGCATCAATTGATAACACATTTCAAATCTCAATTTTTATGGTAAAGGGCAAGGGTAGGCAACCAATGGGCCGCAGCCCACATGTGGACCCAAGAGCTAAGGGGAAAGTCCAAAATAGTGGGTCCGCAAGACATCCATAGTACTGTACTCGTGAGCCCGAAGCTCTTTGATCGTTAATTTGTGGGCCCCTTGACCTACCAACGTCTGTTTGTAGGGCCCTTGATAACAAGTAATTAAAATAAACGGGAGGAGAAGTGGTCAAGCGGATAAGGCACCTTCCTTGTGTGGGATAGGTCGTCGGTTCAACTCTCCTCCCTGACCTGTCTCCGAAGGATAAGCCCTTTTTCACTGAACACAGATGGCGGACCTCAACTGACTACGGAATTCGACAGCCAAATGGAACAACGCGACTGGAATTAGACGGGAAGAGTGGACAAGACGCCTCGAATGGCGGCCAACACAACAACCAAATATTCCAAATTGAATATAAATTTACACAAATATTGTCCAATGACATCAAATTGACGCAATAAACATTATAAAAAAAATTGGTGGGCCTTGACCCAAAAGTGGTTGCGTCTTGGTGTAGTGTATTGCACCCCTGTAGCGTTATGAGAAAAGCCCAAAGAGAATGGCAAGGAAACGTGTACTACGAGGATTTAGAAACACTTGTCTGCTCACTCCACGACTCAAACTCGCATCTCTTCAATCTCTCCATCAAAGCTTCATTCACGACCAAAGACGGGTAAAAGCTTACCCAGGAGTCTCAACAGGTTTGTTGTTCTCAGCTCAAAATAGCATCACATTTGACATACTTTCTCCTGAACCAGGAATGTGATCGATAGGGACGGTCAAAAAGTGCAAATAAACAAGAGCTTTTTGTTGGCAAAAGTTGCACAAAACCCAGCCCTAAATCACAAACAACATGCGGAAATGGGTTGAAATCGCAAATAAATTACATTAAATGGCAAAAAATGAATTTTCACACAAAAACCTTAGAATATTTCTTGTCTTCTCATTTTTTATGCTTGGAGAGAAAAACTTTAGATATTTGTGTTTTTAACCGAAACTACTCTAGCTTAAAATGGGAATTTTTAATATTTCCAAAGTAGCAAAGGTTTTTGAGCTTTGGTTAAGCTTGACGAAAACGTAAGCAAACTGTTATAAAGACACCCATCCCCTTCATTTGTGTAACCAATAAAAACTGGATATGAAAATACTGTATATTAGATATCTTTAACTATATGAAGTATCTGTATATTTTATCTATCTCTATCTATTAACTATATGAAGCAGTTCATATGTATATGATCTGCTTAAACTTGTATGATAAGTGTTAAACAATATCTATTTTCAAATCTGAAAAAATCTTCCAAGAGTTGACATTATTTAAATCAACTAGCATATTTTAGTATATATTTTAGGCCAAATTCGCGAATAAAACCCGCAAATAAAGGCGTAAAATGCAAACAGACAAAAAATGAAACGTTAAGATATATGAATGTTACAAAACCAAAACTCTTTTGCGTGTTTTACCCGTCCCTAGTGATCAATCACCCTCGACTTTCATCAACAAGGATGATGTGCCAACCCAATTATTGATACAATACCTTCCCGTACTGTTTTGCTGCTCTCCATTTGGACACCTTTCCATGTACACAACCGTGTGTATTCTTTCCGTCCTTAAGGAACGCGAGCGCCGAAAAAGCGTCCCTTTCTTGCCGTGGAACATTCCTCCCGTCTCTGTGACTCTCAAAAGACACATCTTTTCTCAGGTAGCCTAGCTCCTCTACGTTCGAACACATGTCAAGGAGCCTCTGAAACTCTGCATCTCACTCGTTCTTCCATCTGCAAGCTCTCGGAGTTAGTTCTTTCATCTTGTCGACGAGATCCCCTTTCCTTCCACTCAACTCGCCACTAACGCTATTTGCTAATCAAATTGATCCAATAAATAACATGACATAGGGGAAGAAGCATGTCTAAGATCCAAGATCCTCAACATTCATCAAAACTCTCAGAGAGCAAGCCCTCATTAGATCTCAACGATATCTTGGTTGTGGAACCTCATTCGCATGCAGATTCTCTGCCCGATGAAGAGCTGAATCATCGGGCAGGTTCAGTTCTCAACACACCCACATTTCAGAATGGGTTGTATCGCCAGAAACTAGTTGAAGAACCCTCGTGTTGTGCCAAATTCTGTTGTTGTTGTGTCGTGGGCAAGTGTAAAGATCGTTCAGGTCTTTCCAGAAAAAGGGACTCAGATTGCGGAGTCTTGGTCATTGTCATTGGATTGGCTATCTTTAGTTTGGCTTACTACTTCTCTCGGACCAACGTTTACTCGATAGTTCAACGCCAGTAAGTTAAAATAATCCTCAGATTCCACCTTTTGCGTACTTTGAGTAGAGGCCATTTTCGAAGTAATTTGTGCCATGATGAAGATGATTTACTTCAATGAGGAACATGAACAAGAACTTTTCCAATACTAAAAGCAACACGTAACTGACATTTACCATGAAGATTAGATTAAAGTCTGTATGTAAGCATGCATGATTCCTCTATGAAGACACGAACAAAGAGCGGTTTGTCATCTGGTCGGTCGCTCGACATTTGTTCACACGACAAACGATATTGGACATTTGTTCCCGGTTAAGCTTGTCCCCTCAATATATGGATGTCCCCTGGTACATGGCTTGATAGCCCCTTATTCAACATGATTTTTTTTTTACTAGGACGTTTTCATTTTGAGCAATAAATGACAAAACCCATTGATTTGTTGACTTTTCCCCACTTAACAAATCAAGATTTCAGGAGAGTGAAGCGACAAATAGGTTACAGATAATCATCTCCAACCTTGAAAATTACGAATCCAAATGTTTGAACTGTGACATTATTCTTTAAAGGAACAAATTGAGACCAAATGAGTTACGCTCTTGGTCTTGCTTACTAAAAACAAAATATTTACACTTTAAATCTAACACCAGTTGGAAATGATTCATTTAAACTCAAATCTGTCTTTTTCGGGTATTTTACCAACGCTTCAAGCTAAAAATTATGCAAGCAACAAATTTTCTAAGACATATTTCATGCTAAAAATGACGTTCTCCCCAAAAGGAATTTCAAACATGATATTGATAGTACTGATGCGAACAAATTGGCCATTTCTTTGTTTGTTTGTATATTTGTTTGGGTTTTCAGAATATTTGTTTGTTTGAGGTAAATTTGTACCATTCCTAAATAAAAACAGTGTTGCTGTCAAGATTTGTCATGATTTGTAAAATCGAGTATCTAATGATTATTTTTGCCCCAATAATTATTGCAATTGAAATGATTTATTGGTCCAAGAGATATATACCATGCAAATGGAACACTTACTTTTGGCTTTCAAATTTTTTTTCAAGACTGTGTTTTCTTTTGACATTTTTCAACTCGTAAGGGATGTCATTTTTGGCAGCCCTACTTTTCGGGGAGAGCAAAACAAACAACAGCTGTTGACTTCTCTTTCCAATTTGTTTGTTCTTTGTTTGTGATTTCTATTTGTTTGGTATGCTGTCGTTTGTTTGTCTTTGTTTGTTCTTGGGTATATTTGTTTGTTTCCCATCAGTAATTGATAGCAACTACTACTTCACTGAGATGAAAACTGACTTGCAACCTTTGAAGCAGATGTTTAAAGGGAAATTGCGTTAGATGAGCTTATGAAACTAAATGGCGTTAGATTTTAACATCTTTGAAATATATTTCCGACGTCTTATTTCTAATAAATGGAAACTTCGGATATCAAATTGGTTGTCGACGGGGGACGGCAATCATATTGCTGCAAACCCCACACAATGTATTTGAACTTAAGCTTGGGTTCGCATTAAAAAAGTGATCTCTTTGAACATCCTGGATATGCGTTCCACGAATTAAGCCCATACAATTCGGATTATTTTTGCAATTAAGGCATTGACATTTTTTGAAATGTCACTCCCGTCCCAATAAAAACCTAAGATCGAGGGTTTTCCAGATCTGTCAAAACTCGCTCGTTAATCAACAGGTTATCAATTAAAACGTTAGCAATATTTATGCCAGGGGTTCTCAATCTTTTTCCGGGGGATACCCATTTTGGCAAGGGAAATATCCAATTTACCCCCCTATGTAATGAATGACCAATATTACATCGTTTTTGGGCGTTTTAATGTGACTTTTGTATTTGTCAAAATACGTGAAAAAGAGAAAAACGTGCAATATTGGTCGAAAAACCCCAAGTTTTTTTCCAATTTTTCCGGACACAAATTTACCCAACAAAAAGTCAAATTTACCCAGTATTGGGTAAATACCCATAGGTTGAGAACCCCTGATTTATGCCTTAATTTTTTTATGGGATCTCATTCCTCTTACGGTGATGTACCCCCTCTCAAAAAATGAGTACCTTCAAACACCTTTCCTTTGCTTTCAATCGTGAATATGAAGGTTTACATAATCTGGTTTAAAAGGCAGCTTGTCACTAAGACTATACTCGAGGATGGCTATTAATACTACTGCCGCAATAAAGGATTTTAATCAAAGCTTACAAAATTGCCAATAGATGGCACTAAAAGTCAGGCCAAGTAAAGGGAAGAATTCTTGTGAACTTAGCAAGTAGTACTGTTCATGTCATCTATTGACGGATTTGTAAGCTTCCATTGAATTGGTCTTTGACCATATATGAGATGTCAAACTCAGGGTGGTGTGATGTTTTGCGGAGCCAAACGAAAACTGGACTCGCAACCTCAAACAACACGGTCGTACAACGGCAGGCCGCATGTTGTCGCACCTAATTCAAAAGCGAGAGCACACCAAAATCAAATCAGATAAACCGGCCTCGAGTTTATACTTGTGACAACTCCTGTGTTTGAAACGCAGCAGATAGGGATAGTATATACTCGACGAATGCTAATTCGACTTGATTTTGGTATCCTCTCGCTTTTGAATTAAGTGCGATAACATGCGGCCTTGCGTTTTACGACCATGTTGTTTGAGGTTGCGAGTCTAGTTTTCGTTTGGCTCCGCAATACATCACACCACCCTGAGTTTGACATCTCACATGCAGGGGGAGGTTTAAGTGATCTCTTCAAAAATCTTATCGCGGGCGGATGAAAAAAGAGAAAAGGCTTGTTCGTCAATGTAAGATTTTGGTCAGTGCAAGGGTTTTCGCGTTTTACAGACCACCCTTATGACTTAGATGCTACAAAAAATGCCGAATTGCCAGTTTGGACATTTTGACTCTCGGTTTTGTAAGAATTTGCAAAATTATTCTATTGATTAAAAAATGGCAAGCACTTAAAAAAGACCTTTGATATTGAAGAGAAACACGTACAAAATACGGCATTTTGTTTGGTACCATGATGGTTTTGGAGCTTTACAACACAAATCAGTGCTTATAACATCACTTACACTTGTACTTACCCAAAAAAGTGGCCTTTTGTTGAGAATTTTCTCGTGCAAGAAAGAGCAAATAAAGTGTGCATTTTTTTTCCAAAATCCTAACCAAAGGTGTTCAAACTTGCAATTCGACATTTTTCATGGCATCTAATTCGCAAGGGCGGTCTGTAAATTGCGAAAACCCTTAAACTGCCCAAATTCTCACAAGCCACCCACTGTTGCCAAACAAGCCTTTTCTCTTCTTTCATCCGCCCGCGATAAGATTTTTGAAGAGATCACTCAAACCTCCCCTTGCATCCCTCATTAGTGTACGTATCATCCAAGCTCAGAATGTAAAAGTTCCAAAACTGGTCGTATGTTTTCAGTTTTTCTTGCTATGAGGAGAAAATGGTCCTTAAAAATGTACTTTATGTCCAGTGGTAAAATTCTGTAAAATTTTGAACATCATTTTTTACAAAGCTGTTTCATTACGTAAAAATTTGGTCAACCGCAAGATATTTTTTGATCAAGAGTTCTTCTTCTTTCCAGTTTTGACTATACACCATCTATTACTTTTTTAAGGTATCCTCCGTGGACGTACGAATGTCTGGGCCCCAAAGGGGTTTGCAAACGCGTCCGAGTTAATGAGAACACAAAAGATTTCATCGGTCTAAATCAGTGTCGTATGACATGTGGCGTGCAGCAAAGAGTTCCTTCAATTTTCTGGCCACGCCCAAGTGGACCAGTTAGTTTGTCCAATTCGACTTTTAATTTTCTCCCGGGAGATGTCAAGTTGATCATTGACGCGGATGAGCCAGTGGCAACAAAGTTGCAAGATTGGAGAGCTTGGATCAAAAACGAGTTGTACCTCAAACATCCCAAATATGATTGGACTCATCTAAGCCCATTTGTTGGAATGAAGAGCGAATCGGCCATATCAGTTCTATTGAAAGTGAAGAACGTGTCTATGGAAGTTATTGATGAATCTTACGAAATGGTTTTGGCACCAAATGACCGCATCCGCCAAGAAAATGCCTATTACATGGAAATTCAATCCCTGTCCATTTTTGGTGCCAAACAGGCGTTAGAAACTTTTGTGCAAATGATAAGTTTTGATGAGATCACAGAGACCTTACAACTATACACAACAGCCAAAATTAAAGATGCTCCCAAATTTGCCTGGCGAGGACTTAAATTAGACAGTTCGACCTCGTTCTTCCATGTCCAATCTTTGGAAAACATCTTGGATGGGATGAGTGCGAACAAGTTGAATTTTCTTCATTGGAAAATTTTGGGATCAAAGAGCTTTCCTTTCCGTGCCAAAGAAATCCAAGAGTTATCTGATCTTGGAACCGATACTGTTAGGAACACTTACGCCGTGGAACAAGTAGCACACGTGGTTCAATATGGATTGATGAAAGGGATCAGGGTCATTCCAGAACTGAATGTATTGGATTTGAAAGCTGGCTGGGAATACCAAGAAAACTTGCTTACAGAATGTCCCAGGACTTGCCTTTCATCTCCATGTGCTCAAGTATGCTCCAAATTCTTTATTGCAACGATATTGTAATCGATATTGCACAGCTAGTTTTGAGTGCTCTTATTTTCAGCTAAATTTTGCCTCCCAAAGAACGTGGGATATTCTCAAGATTATCGTTCAACAATTCATGCTAGCATTTGACATTTCATGGTTTCATTTTGGCACATTGAAGGTAAGTCAATAAGTGGTCAACTACCAATCTTGGGATTTGGAACAAACATTTATTTTTCCAGTCCACGCTCAACTGTCCGATTTTCGATGGGCTTCTTGAAACTAATGAAGCGATTACATCTCAATTAAAAAGTTTGTTGGTCGGGATGAACTACGAGGGTGTTTTTAAATTTATGGTCCAAATCGCCGAGGCCAACGCCGTTGGCTCGTTGATGGAGACTTATAGTTCCAAAAGCACGGTTGTGATTGTTGAAAAATCACAGGTGAGCTCTTGGTCCACGTTTTTAGATTTTGATTTATATGCCTTTTTTCTTTCGTAGAGGGACTTGATCCACAAGCTGACTAAGCAGGGTTTTCAGGTGATTCTTGGCATTCCATTGAGGTTCCAAGACGAGAATTCTTGCCAAGCACATAATCGAACCGATGAAACTAAACTTAAAGGTTAGTTTTATTAGGGTAATAGAAAATGAACGTATGTTTGTTCACTTGAAATTGCGACAATGATGAAGATAACATTTTCAAGTTGCACACCAGAAGCAAAACCACAAAAATTAGCGCAAAATGTTCAATGGACTAGAGCCATTTGAATTAGAAGAGTACGTGCATGCATGTACGTGCAAGGCTGCATTGACAATACATTTTCGAGAGCATCACTACTTTGAAAGATCTTTGAAAGATTTTCTGAAAAATCTGGTGCTTGCTCGACATTTTTATCCTTGCTTTCAACACCTTTTGGAACTTTCCTTCTTGTGGTAAGTGGAGAGACTGGCACGACAAAAATCTCATAATCATACTCTCTGTTGTAGTAGCTACCTAAACTCTTTAGCTGCCAAAGGGGAACGCGGAACTACTCCGAAAGTTGAGGTAGGAAATGCGCCGAATTAGTTGGTAATTATTCTGAATTACTCGGAGCTTTATTACTCCACGGAATCGGTCAGAAAGTAAATTTTTGGCTCTGTAAATGGCATGTAGTAGGAACTTCTTCGAATTTCCACGGGAAAGAGCGAGGACGGCAAAGATTGACAATAAGACAACCACGTATGTTATTGTACCAGGGCTCCAATGACGTATCAATAATTAGGTTATTTTTGTTAGGTTCAATGAGACTGAAGAAAGTTTGTCTCAATCTCAATTTTAATTCAAGACACTCTACCTGAACAAGAAATTCTTAAAAGCATGGCTTTTGAAAAAAGTAGGATTGGCATCTGTTCCTTCAATTTTGGTATAATTTGAAATTTCATAACTTTCGTTCTAATTCCCCGTTGAAATGAAATTGAGGCGACTCCTGGTTTTGGAGTCATTCCTATCTGTTTCCAAACTTGAAGGAAGTACCACCTAGCACCAAAAATTCAAATTCGGAGCAATTCCTTAATCTAACCAAATTGCCATAGTACATATATTCCTACTTTTTTACGGATTAGGAGCAATTTCTTCCCATTTATTCGGGCTATTTCTATCGACCCCTATAAACTGCTTACACACCAGCCTTCAATAAGGTTTTTGGACGTGCACCGTAATAAAATTAATCCTTTTAATTTAAAAAAAGTGTCTTGCACCTAATATCTGATTAAGAAAATCAAAATGCGAATTTTAACAAGAGCTCCCTTCGTGTTCCCAACCAGATTTAAGAACAAACGAAGTCCATATTCGATGTTGACATCACAAAAGGATGTCTCTTTCAAAACTGAGGTTTGATTTCATTGACTTATTTTTAAAGGTAGGGACTAACTTGAACTTGGAACCTGATCGAAAACTTAATTTTTCGCAAGGATTTCTTTACTTTCTTCAATTTTATTTTGTTGAAATATTGAACGGAAACTTATTTTATGAAATCATTTAAGATTAGATATAGTATGCCGTTCATAACCAAATTGATTTATAATCTTGAGCCAATCCAGTCGAGGTCGGTCGTCCGATATCCCGGAATCAAGATACCTGAGCTTAAAATTAACATGTGTAAACGGTAAGGAAATCATTATCAGTTTTCGAGGCCCCTCTCTCGCACATAACTATCGTCATTCCGAAATGTCGTCCCTAGTCAAACAAAGCAAATAACTAATTTGTTACAGCTTTGAGGGATCAATACCGTATTCGGAAGCAAGCAATCTCCGCCAAGACCTCCAAATCAAAAGTAATCGGAATGGAGATCTCGATGGACTCTCCAGGAATCGACGAGTTTAATATACATGACAGACTTTGGCTCAAAGCATGCATAATGGCGGATTCTGTGTGGTCGGAGAAGAGCGATTCCGAAGGCAAATATACATACACCTTTCAAATTTAGGTCGATTATTTGCCCAACTCTTGATTTGTTCCAATTTTCAGATGACCAGGTGTTCCTCGAAAGGCTGTCGATTCAACGACAACGCCTAACTCAACGTGGATTACCCGTAGATACAATTCCTTCTCATTAAAAACTTACAAAACAAGTCATGATCAGGTCTCGAATCTATTTCAAAAATGCATCTCTCATGATCTTTTGAGAGTTGATGATGGTCAAGAAGAGTGGTATCAATTGGTAGTCAAGTATCCTATTGGAATATGTCTGTAGACGATGATTCTCGTGTTTGACATCTGAAACGCTGGACAATAGGGGGGTCGAAGTACTAAATGAGCATAGGTTGTATTCTGTTTTTTTGTGAGTGTTGAGGGACATTGCAAAGATAATCGGGAAGCTGTAGAATGCCGACACCAAGCCTCATTGTTTTTACTTGCGACCACTTTTTCTTCGAGCCAAACACGTGGGACAGTACCATTTGCCTTTGGGTGGAGCTGTGATGGCAACACAAGGGTAATGGAACCATTCGTACGGACACTAGAAAATAAATATATGAACATGGTTTAATGAATTGCGTCAAGTCATTGCCCGATCCGAACTGGCCTTATAGCCAAAAAATAGACGGATTTTGTCTTTCTTTGTCCCCGTTTTCAGCCAAGACTTGCTAATAACGGAACCTAAAATGCTCCCCCAAATTGAAATTGCGTTGTAGAAGAAGTGGATCAGAGAGGGATCTGTCATAGAAAAAGCACTTTCTCTTCCCAAATTCTCTACTCGTCCTCAAGGGAGCAAAGCAGAGGGAAAGACCAAAGATGACTATCTTTGACAAAGTTAATGGGCCAATTTGCGGTTCAAGCAAAATCCATTAAAGATTAATGACGAGCTTCAACGAGCTCTAAATCATTCCAACCACATCGAAATCTAGTCTTAACCAAATTGAAAGCGAGGAACCACCCAAAATAAAAGAAACTTCGTCTTACATCCTCGTTGTCGCAGGCCACCATATCGCCATATGATACTTGATTACACACGCAATATCTGGGCTCACTGGGATCGTAGTTCCAATCCTCTCCATCTCGTCCCCCGGCTCCTCCCAAGAGATCTTCGGCTGAGGGCGATCCTGATAAACCCCCGTCAATCAGGGACTCGTCCATCAGAGACCCGCTGTTGACCACATCCAACATGGGCTGACTGGTTCCCGGGTCAATATTTTGGTTCCGCCTGTAAATAAACCCCATTAGCCGTGTTCAACACTCTCAAAACCAATCTGAAAAACCAATCCTACTTGTTGGATTTTTGACGTTTCGCAGGCGGTCCTCCATCGGCCGAGGTTCCCGGCAGAGTAGCTGCAATAGCTGATTGGGCTGCCCCAGCCAATTCCCGCCCAATTGAGAACTCGTGGGTTTGAACCCCCAGGTTGATGGCCTCGTAGGACGCCTTCAGACTCGAGGTCCTTCGACCAGGCACGAATTGTTGCGTAGCAGCGATCGCTTGGGACGCAGCCGCGGCAATGGCACTCCCACCCGCACCCATATGCTGAAGCGGGTACGTGTTGGAACCCGAGGGTCCCAGACCGGGTGGAGCCGTCAAATTGCCGTCCAACATGGGGTCGCTGGGAAGCACGAAACTCTTCTTATGGCTGGCCGATGACGACGTGGACGGGGTGCCGCCGCCAATGGAACCATGGGCGATGGTCTGATGGCCTTTTCGATGGGCCGAAGATGAAGCAGAGGACGACGATCCGTGCTTCTTCGGATGCCGATTCTCTTTGGCCGGATTCGGTGGTGGATTGTCCATTTCCAGGGAGCGTTTCTCGAGAATCTCCGTAATTCCACGATTGTCGGCTTCCAATTCGAGTTTGAACTTGTGCAGCTCTTGGTCCAATTTCCTCAAATATCTAAACCGAAATTAGTATAAAGATGCTGTTTAGCGGGCATAATTTGAGGGGTAACTGAAGCTCACTCACCGATCGACCAAGTTGTAGCACTCCTCGGCATTTTGGATCTTCTCACTGGAATCCTCAATCACTTTGGTGTATTCGGCCCGGATCTTTTGGAACTCCTCGTCTCGTTCACCCACTTTGGCCTTTTTGCAATTCCCGAAAAAGCCCTTCTGACGTTCATTCAAGCGGTCCACCCGATCTACAATACCAAGACACACCCACTGGGTTACACCCATTCACTCATAGGCCACACCATATGATTGAACTTGAACGCAAACTCCGTTGGCCAACGTACAACATCTCTTTAAAGGCCAAACTCCGTAGAGAAAGGCGATCAATAGCAAGGCCAACAGATGGTCGGTCCAACAGAAAACAACACTGAAGACCTTTAGATTGAAACTTACTCTGAACCGAGAGATCCATTTCGCGCATTTCCGTGAAACGTTCCCGCAATTCGATCGGCAGATGCTCGATCACTAAAAAGGAACATGGACGATTATTGGGTTTGATCGTTCAAAAACCAAAATCATATAGCACTCGAGCCAGAGGGCGTGAAGGTAAATAAATCTACCATATGGTTACGTACTCTCGAGGAAATCTTCCATGTACAACATGATGAAGCTTTGAGGAAGTGGGCGTGAGGGGCGAATGAGTGGGCGTATCCGCTGAAATGGGACGAGGGGGTGATGAGGGATCCACAAACTCCAAATTACCGAGCGGCGCTTAAGGCACAAGGAACAAGATTTAAGTGTTTGTTGTTGTGCCCCCTATGAAAGTCAGCTGACGATCGATCAGGCGGGAAGTTTTCATGCAGGCTGAGGAAAAATCAGATTTTCAGGCTAATTAGGCAGGGAAATAGGTTCAAAGAGTGAAACAAAATGGCGGAAACAGTACAAAACGCGGAATGACAGACACCCAAAAGATCGCCATAATCCTTGAAACACGGGCATTTGTCAGGCATTTGACCATCGCTTTGCGTAGTGACACTTGTAAAACATGTTAATTGAAGACAATCACTCATCCGTAAGTAGTGTGGTCTGGTGTCAGAACGATTTGTGACTGTATTTTCGGAGGCATAAAATGTGGACCCAAAAATTGATTTGTGAGCTGGCATCGTAATATGTCAGACTTTTTTTTGTCTAAGTAGGTCGCACAGGCCTTTGAAATTGGACTTTATCTAGAAAGAATGATTGAAACGGGGTCTCAAGACAAAAACGTCATTAGTAGGGTAAGCAAGTTTCGACGAATAGACGTCCTTTTCCTTTTATTTTCCCTTTTTTCGTCTTTTTACCCTTATTGATCTCGAAAAATGATTTGAACTTCACTTGTCTCTGCGTCTAAATGGCCAATGTTTTTTTAAAATCATAATTCTCTTGGATTTCTGTCATTTTGTCTTTTTTATCCAAACTTATCAAAATTTGGGCCAATCACAAAAACAATGACTGGCAGATGATCTCTGTAGACATGGAAAGAAAAAGTTTGGATTAGGTTTAAAAAGCTATCTGGTCAAGGAAGAACAGTTGGTTAGCAAAGGTGCCCTTCAGGAAAAATCTGAACCATTTTTGACTTTTTCCGGCTTGTAAGAAACTTTAGTTTCTGCGATTTCTACCCCTCTTCGCCATTTTCGCACAATTGGGCAACCTTTTTGTTTGGGTATTAAATATTGGCCCAAACAAACATCAAATATCATCATACGTAGGAGACCTGGGTTTGCGGATGTGCAGTTTTCTTCACTGAGAGAGGTCTCCGGTTCAGTTCTCTTCCTTGACATTTCTCAAAGAAACTTTTACACCTTTAGAACTTTGTGGGTAATCAATACCGACAACCGGAGAACCACTACAATAACGGACAAGAGATCGTATAAGGGAAAAATAAATAATGAAGTGGCTGGCTTTTCTGTCCGGGCGAGATTCAAACTTCCTAACCTGACACCCAAAAAACAACCCTTTAAGCTTAAAGCAATGGGCAAATATTTTGGTCCCCGCTTTCGTAGACTTGTTATGATCAGGGCCACCAGATAGTTGTAAATTACATTTTACAATGATCAAATTTTCAATTCAAAAAATTTTGACCAAAATCTGCGATTTTTGTCCAAAATTACATAAATGGGGAAAATTTTACATAAATGTGGTTAAATTGCCTGTTTCAATAAAACTGTTATGGGAAAAAGTTTAATTTTACGACAAAGTCAAGATAAAGAAGCAAGAATATACAGCGCATTATTTTTGTCACTAGGAATATTTAGTTTATCATCAGGCCCGCTAGATAGTTGTAAACGACATTTTTCATTGTAGTTACAAAAATGTGCGATTTTTGTCCAAAACTACAAAAACTGGGAAAATTTCGAAAAAATGTGGGAAACTGCATTCTGTTGAGAATGATCTACAAAAAGGACGTCAAAATCAAAACAGTAATAGAAGCGATTAAATTTGTAACAATTGTGACAAACTAATTATTTTAGCATCCTTTCCTACCAATGAAACAAAATTTAGATGATGAAAATTGTAGTATGGCCGAGTGTTGTGAATGACTAGATGCTTATTGTCTTTGAGACATAGATATAAATAGGTTATTATAGATTGACTAGACCAGAGTATGAGCATATAATTAAGAGCAAGGCGGTAATACTACATCTCCCCCTTCCTGGAGTTCAAGTTAAAAATTACATAAAATATATCACAGATGGGTTTACATGATTATCACAGACTTTGACTATAATTATTGATTTGGCTAGAAGGCACCAACATTTCATTCCATAGCCTAGGTTTGGCCGCGAAGCCGTCGGCCACAGTGTGGTTGGACATCGGCCGTCCCATGCTTTGGCCGGGTATTCTGACGGCCCATCCGCCACGTCCACGGGCCTTCCGCTGCACCCACGGGTGGATCGCTGCGACCACGGGCCTTCCATTGCACCACCATGACGTAGGCTGCATCCATGGCCATCCCGCTGCACCACGTCCACCCGTTGCATCCACGGCCATCCCGCACACTCCACGGACCTGCGTCTGCCCGACCAAGGGGGAGGGAGAGGGGCGAGGTTCTTCCACCGTAATTTGGCGACTACCGACTGTGCCATGTAGTATGGCCGAGTGTTGTGAATGACTAGATGTTTAATGTCGTTGAGACATAGTTAAAAATAGATTGTTATAGATTGACTAAACCAGAGCATGAGCATATAAATAAGAGCAAGGCGGGAATACTACATGAAAAAGTTTAGTTTTTGAGGAATATGTGACCAAATTACCAAACAATTACCAAAAAAATCAGACCAAAAAGTCTGATATTGTTACATTATTTCTCAAAAATCTACCAAAAATAATACATTTTTCAGTATCTTTTTTACATAAATTTGGTGGCCCTGGTTATGATATCATCATTTATTAACATATACTAATAGGTTACATTTTGGAGGGAGGAAAAGACTTGTTAATAAAGCACTTGTTTAAAAACTCAAACAAAGGTCTTTTTAATCAACTAGTTAATGACAAATAAATTAGATTCAATGGTGTAAAGAGAGCTTTCGACCTATCGTCCTTACAATCCATCATCCACTCAATCCATTTATCCATCAAACGAAAATGAAGTGCGCTCGTAACTTAAAAAATAAACAATCACTTTTTTGTCTTGGGCCGCACTAAAACTGTTTTAATATCTTTGATGAGCCAAGGACACTGCTCAAGAGTCCTTGGATGAGCTCACATGTGGCCATTTTTGCCAAAGAGCACTATAATGAGCTTCCCTCAAAGGTCCACGCAAAGTCTAGGAAAAAAGACGCCTGAAAAAGCGTTTCCTCACTTTTAGCAAATCCACTCAAGGGCGGGAGGGGCTGGCCAAAGTACCTAGAAGATATGGTGCTTCACCGTACTTGAAAACTATATACTTGGTCGTTGGTGAGTTAACTCGTTTCACCTGGGAGAACCAAGAAAATGATTCATGCAAAACAAGGATAGGTAAGGAAAACTTAACAGACAATCTGATGGTGTGACATCTCAGTTTCTGATGAAATGTTCACAGATTCTTGCCCCTGTTTTCTCCTACTTGATGCATTGCATCTTAGATCAGGGCAAGTTTCCCTCTTCTCTAAAAGTAGCTCATGTCGTACCTATCTTTAAGGGCGGAAATAAGTTACTCCCTAGTAATTATAGGCCCATTTCTCTGACTTCCAGTATTGCAAAGGTGTTTGAGAAGATCATGAAGTCCAAGCTTGTTGAGTATTTGGAAGCCCATGACATCATTCCCCAGGGCAGCACGGGTTTCGAGCCCATTTTAGTACAGTCACCCAATTGGTTGATCATATTGAGCAGATCATTGGAGGGCTCGAAAGTCACGAGTCAGTTGATGTAATCAATCTATCTTGACTTTGCCAAGGCCTTTGATAAGGTAGATCAAGGATGGCTCAAGCCAGGATTACTTTCAAAATACACACTGGGTCCGATTAGCACAATGAAAATTCAACGGAACAATACATTTGTTGCAAAAACCTCACATTTTAGAACAATGGTCGGACCCGGTGTGTATTTTTGAAATTCGTCCTGACGTACAGCAGACCCTGGGTAGATCATGGTCTTTTGCAAGATCAACTCAAAGAGTTTGGGGTCCAAGGTAAGGTCCTGAATTGGATTGATAGTTTTATGAGCGAAAGGAAGCAATTGGTTAAGGTTAAAGGATCTTTTAGTGGCATGTATGATGTCAAGTGAGGTGTTCCACAAGGCTCAATTTTAGGTCCACTCCTGTTTATTTTTTTTATTGCTCCTCTCCAGAAGTTTAGAATGAAAGCCAGTATTTCTTCATATGTTGATGACACATAATTACTTTGTGAAAGGAATGGCCAGGACTCAAAATGTTTAGTAGATGACTTGGAGAAAGTCTACTCTTGGGTTGGCGAGAGTAACATGGCATTGAACGTGATGAAATTCCGCAAAATGACGTATGGGGCGTCAAAATTAGATGTTCCGCTCAAAGACAATGGAGGTTGTGATATTGAGCAGGTATCTTCTGTGAGGGATTTAGAAGTTGTCGTCCAAGATGATGGAAAGTTTGATGAGCATATCCAGTTGAAAGTGGGGAAGGCATTTCAAACGTGCGGCTGATCCTATCGCACTTTCAAGTCCAGAGATAGTATTACGATGCTAACTCTGTACAAATCGATTGTTCAACCGCATCTTGAATATGCTTCCCCCGTTTGGGCTCCAATTAGTTCAGCAGGTTTGCAAAAGGTCCAGCAGGTCCAAAGATGTTTCACTAGGAACATCACAGGAATGAGAGAGCTCTCGTATTGGGAGAGACTCCAAAAGTTAGGGCTGTACAGTACTCAGAGAAGGTATGAAAGGTATTTGATATTGTGTGTTTTTAAGAGCATTCATGGGCTCTGTCCTAACCCAGGTTTTGAGATCAGTTGTAGCGATCGTAGAGGTTTTACGTGCGCCCTGAGAGCACCTCCAAATCCTATGGAATCAAGGCTAGTTCGAACTAGAGCTCTATATTAGAAAGAGTACAATCATATCCAACGCCATCTAGTTCATTCTGCTCGCAACTGCTCGCCGTTCCCAAAACAATGCAAAAGTACCGTCTAAGCTGAAGAACTTTTCCAAAATATGAGAACAAGGTAACAACTTTTGAGAAAGTAAAGGGCCTAGAACCTTAATGAAGGGGTCCAAAATGACCTATTAGTGTGTTTCAAATGATTCAAAGCTGAATTACTTGTAAAATTACGTTTAAAACCTAAAAGACCAAGAGAAAAATGAATATCTCACCCCTCACTCTGATCAATGCTTTTCAGAGAAAACGTTCGCAATCAGGGCTCCTACCATAAAAATGTTTCAGATAGAATATTGATAGAGAGGAGATTTTTCCTTTCTTCACCTTTCAACCCTGAAATGTTGAGTCAAGTCCTCCTTGTTTGTTCACTGAGCTCAGTGTGGAGAGCGAGAGCGAGAGAGAGTGAGCAAGAGAGAGAAAGCTGGCCCGGCCCAGCAATCCTATCAGTTCCCTTCTTAACAAGTGCCAGTGGGCAAGCTGGGCAAGCCATCTGAAGCTAGCAAGCATTTGACTGGACTCCCCTGCCAGGAACCTCTCACCACAGGACGCGAACTTCAGCTGACGCGTAGCCCAATGAGGCCCTTAAAACGGTGCGGCTCTGCAGTGAATTTGAACAAAATTGCCAAAAAACGATAGAAATAAGTGTTTGATAGCAAACATCGCTTCAGAACATTGTTGCAGCATTAGATAGTGCTCCTTTTCCTACCATTCATTTTTATAATGCTGCTTTCTGTTCTCGGGAATTAGTCAAAACTGAGCTCCTTCAGACCAATATCTCGCACAAAATGGAGAATGGATCTCGAATAAATGCATATGTAACTTAAATATAATAATAACAACTTCAGACAACGAGTTCAGTTATACTTTGATCAAGTTTCATGAAGATTGGGCGTCTTTTTAGAAAACTGTGGCCGTGTTATTAACAATGAAACTCACAGCCACAGTATCCACACTCTTCCCCATAAAAACATCATTTTTAGTCAGCATTTTATCGTCTGAAATCCTTGAAATCCATTAGATGCCAAATATCAACATTTTGATCAGCCAAACCGAGAGGAAGCACGAGATTAAACAATTTTTTGGTCAACTAATAGTTGAGTTGTTGATGATTCCCTCACACTGATTATTCATGCAGAATGCAGTGAAGAACAGATAACTCTCATGGAGCACTGTATTCTTCGCTTTGATGGTGTTGTTTGGTACTTATAATCTGAAACCATTGGTATTTCAGGATAAGTTGAATAGGGTTGATAATGAGAAGTGAACGTGATTTACCCAAGAGTGGGTTGCATTTAATTATCTCTAAGAGACAGAAACACAAACTAGAATGATGTCTAGACAATTTGTTCACTGATTTAGTATAAAATATTGAATATTGAGTCCATAACACTTCCCTATCGTTCACTCCAGAGGGCCTCATTGGGCTCTCAAAAACAACAACAAACAGCTGTCTTCGCATCCTCTTCTGTAAGTATATCCATGCCCCTGCTGGCCACCACCAGCTACTCCTGTGATCTTGCATATCAATGGGTAGGTGGGCAAGTTTAAATTGCAGTCAGGGGTGAAGTCAAGAGAGGAAGAAAATTCCCTGTGCTCTTTCTCAGCAATGAACATGACAGCCAAGCACAAGAGGGAAGAGAATTCAGCAGCCCTGCAATTTCATTTCCAATCACATTGTTGTCATCACCACTGGCATCAATATGTCCAAGGGGATAGATTTTCATTCTCTTAATGTCTTTTAAAGTTTTAAACCTAATTTTACAAGTAATGCAATCTTAACTCATTTGAAACACACTAACAGTTCATTTTAGACCCCTTCATTAGGGTTCTAGGCCCCTTAGTTTTCCAAAATTGCTATCTTGGTCTCATATTTTGGAAAATTTGTTCAGCTTAGAGGGTACTCATGCATCCTTTTGGGAACGGCGAGCAGTTGCGAGCAGAATGAACTAGATGGCGTTGGATATGATTGTACTCTTTCTAATATAGAGCTCTA
>CM021314.1:1018281-1100691 GCA_010645155.1 Tigriopus japonicus
AATGTGGGATCATAATGTGGGATCATAATGTGGGATCATAATGTGGGATCATAATGTGGGATCATAATGTGGTATCATATTGTGGTATCATATTGTGGTATCATAATGTGGGATCAGAAAGTGGGATAAGAAAGGGGGTAAAAAGTGGGATCAGAAAATAGGATTAGAATGTGAGGTTGAGATTATGCAAGGAGTAAGTGATGGAAAATACATGGGAGTCAAAAGTGGGATCATAAAAAGGAATAGTAATTGAGAAAGCAAATGGGAGTAGAATATGGAAAAACAAGTGGAACTTTATTTCAGTTCTGTTATTTTGCCTCCCCTCCCCCAGTACATCAAGTACAATGAAAGAGTACATCAAGTAAAACGAAAGATTTTGGCCCAGTCAAAAACATCTAATGATGGACAATCAACTTATGCGAATTGGAGAATTCTTCCAATTCACGCCTGAAATGGAGGCAACCCTCATGTACTACGTATACTCAGCCACTTTTCTTTTCCAACACAACCCCTTCATTCAATAAACTCAGAGCTCATTCAAGGTGAACACCTAGACATATAAGTGATGTGAACTAAAATAAATTGGTGAAGAAATTTCTCCCACAAGTGTAAACAAAACAAAAAGACCGAATTTTGGTCAGATATTGTTACTCATTTAATAATTGTCATCTTATGTATGCAAAAGTATATTATTTTAACCAACACATTACCTTCTAGTAAAGTAACTTATTGTCATTAGATATTTTGTTGCCTTCATTTCTTCATAATGTACAACAAACCACTACCCTGACCACTTGGTTATCTTTGGCTACCTTCCTGTTCCTCTGCACTATGGCCTTCCTGACTGGCAGTTGGCACAGATAGGAGGATTAAAGAGCTAGATTCCACTAAATTTGGAGTTGTTTAAAACATTATTGGCCATCAAAAAACAACTTACGCAAATATAGGAGCCATTAGGTGTAAGTTGCAAGACAGATTTTCTTGCTTTTTTGTCTTTCTTATACATGCTTTTTTCCCTGTTGGATTTTACATGAGTCTCAAATGAGTTTGGCAGGTTAGCAATAGGTCAAGCAGGTTCAATTAATCGATGAACCCATTAGAATTGGATTCATCCGTTAATCCGTTTTGTCAAAAAAACGGATGAATTGAACAAAATAAAAAAGGATTTTTCCGTTTTATTGAGCTTCTTTCTTATCAATTTACAAAATTATGCCCAAAAAGCGTTGAAACTTAAGATACCAAGAGATCTAAGAACCAAACATTAGTGTTAATAGTAATAATTTTTGGACGATAAAGTCATGTTAATAAAGAGCTTTGACTGATCTTTAGTGACTCAGGATGAGAAATTAAATTATTATCATCATTATTATTTTTTTTGGGGGAGGAGGGCGGATTTTTCAATTGCGCTACAAGGAATGGGATTCCCTGTAAAGACAGTTAATTATTAATATAGTTTCTATAATTAATGTTTATATGAACTTTGATTTACCAATGAGTTACTGTTGGCAGATCTTTAAATTAAAGATTTAGTTTAAAATTAAAAGTTATAGACAAGTTATTGAAATTCAAAAGAGTTCAGTTTTTAATGTTCAATTCCTGCCTTCTGCAGAATCTTTATTTTTCTTAACATGAAAAATAAGAATATGGAAAGTCTCTCATGAATCTCGAAGTCTTAAAAATGAATGAAATTTGATATCTTTGTTTTTTGTTACCATTCCAGTGTTTTTTTCTATCTGGCAATGGAATTTGCATTGTTTCCCATCCCACTGGGTCTGTTTTTTGCCTCTTTTTATGATGCATGATGGGTTGGTGTGTCTTTTTGCATTCACCATAATTAATTTCATTTATTCAAATTAAGCCTTAATCCTTAATTTTTTCCTCTTTACATTGAGAGCAATTAAACATATCCAGAAAAATCTATAACAAGTAATAGGGGGGTTAATACTGCTACAAGGAATGGGATTCCCTGTAAAGAGAGTTAATGATTAATATAGTTTATATAATTGCTAATTCTTTCAACTTTTGGTAACCTAACGTTGACAATTGCTTTTTTGACACTTAAAGAAGGTAATGAGCAGGCACTATGGTGATCTTCGATCTATAGTAGTTCACATTTTCGACGAGAAGTCCCATCCTCATTCGAGTTCACCTATTCGCCCAGATCTCGAGTCCTTTCTACAATATGCCGTTCCATCAAAAAAAAGCAGCTTGACCAGTATTCGTTTCAGTTCCATGTACAACATTTAAGTTTCAAATTGAATTGGATTTTTTTTCAAGAATGCCAAATATTGTATTTTTTGCCCTTTTTCCAGAAAACACAATTCATACATGTGCTCTGTTTATGTATCAGTGAAGAAGGGATGCATTAATGTGATGACAGCATTTGCCATTTAAGACCACACCATGTTGTAAATTCTTCGTTTACGCAAGAAGTAATTTTTGTGGGATATACATATATTGTGCATTATGTAGATTGGCCGCGTGTAATAGCCAGAAATTTCCATGTCGTCCTATCAAAATCAGCGAACGGCCAAACTAGTTGGTTCGCGTACTGCATGCATGGATCGTAAAATGAGTCTCGAACGAAAGCGAAATTTTTGGAACAAGTGAACCCCTTTCCTTCTTTTATTTTTTGGACTCATTCAAGCCTGAAGAGTTGGATCCCTTTACTGCGAGGCCAAAGACAAAGAGTTCTTTGAAAGCCTAATTAAAAGGGGAATAGACCACACATACTGTACGTAGAGTAGTAGTAGTAGTAGTAGCAGTAGTGGTAGTTGTTTGGTCCCTCGTGGTGGATTGCCGGTATAAAGTATAGTACGGACTCGTTAAGTGAGAAAAGAGCGCCAAGCACACTCAGTTTTGGATAATCCTCATGCTTGAGGGATTTGACAAGTGTCTTTTGGGAAGGCAAACTAAACTGGATTGGACTTGGAGTAAGATCAATCCACTTTGGTCAATAAACGAAACAATCCACGTTACTTGTGGTGCGGTCTACTTGGATCAGAGTGAGGGCTCTTCACCACGAGGGAGATACTACGCCTACCTACATACGGAAACTCTAACGTACATGAGCGGTATCTGTTTCTTCCTTTCATATGTTGATTATTGACTCGGTCGAAATAGCTTCAAGTGTGACTCATGAATTATTCTTTGTTTGAGGGGAAATTGGCTTCGAGGATATTGTCAAGCTCTGGCAAGCTTTTAGTGGAGGTTAAAACCTGGTTATATATTCATTGCATGGCCAGCCTTTTTTAGCTCCACTTTGTGTGTTGAAAAGTAGTATGCTTATGTGTCTTCGTGAGGCTCCAACATGCAAACCATTTGAAGCCCGACGTCTCTCCATTGCAAATCACTCCGCTGTCATGTCGTCGTCGACGACCACGTCTTCTGTCCGGTATATATTGTTGTTTGTGCTCGTAAAACCTCTCGAAATGCCGTTGACATGCTTCAAATTAATTGGGAACTCTACATTGAAATAAACTTTCTCAATCAAGTGCTGACAGTCCCGTCTCATTTACCCACAAGGAAAGAAGGGTAACAAAACTGTAATGAGACTTCAAGTCCAGAAGAGGGTTTAAAGTGAATTCCTCGGGCAGACATTATGAAAGGGATCCTCAGGAAAGAAATGGCTGAATGTTGGAGACTCGTCATGCTTGGGATATTCAATTTCCCATTTTTAAACCTATTAAACGTCATGACACCAATTGACCAATTCAAAATACCCAACATCATGGAGATAACCTGGTATTTTGGGATGTTGATGCTTTGGCACGCGGAAAAATAGTCTATTGAGCCACGATCTTTGCACCCTAGAGAATCAGAGGGAATCGAGTGAAAAGGTCGTTAAGGGGACTGGGATCGCCAAGCAAATAAAGACTGGCCCTTATTTGAAAATAACAACGTTGTTTCCGAGGTCTGTGTTGAACCAGACGCATTCGCTCAATAAAGTCGAGTCGTTGTTTTTTGAGACTTGTGTTGATCTCTCATGAGACTGATGGGTTACTTAACACCACTGCCGGTCTGGATTATGGTCATTGATTTCGAAAGAAGGATTATTCCGGCGAGACAGCTCGGGAGACGGTGCCCGAAACTTTAGGAATTGATGTTGGAATGAACTTCTTCCTCCTCTTCCTTTTCCAGGATCTTCATTGGGCTCTTCATCTTCTCTTCTTCTTCTTTCTCTTCATCGTTATTATGGCCAGCATCTCGCTTGGAGCTCTTGGTCTCTTGGTCCTCGTCATCGTGCCTTCACATTAGAAATCTTTTCCTGCACTTCTTCATCGTGTGACTGTGCTGGTCCTTTCTGTTTCTGATTCTCCCTTCTTCTCTTTCTCTCTCTCTCACTTGGATTGTAAGCGTTCATTGCTGGTCGTTGGATGGATGGATGGATGGATGGATAGATAGATGGATGGATAGATGGTTGTACGAGTCCTTTAGCTCCAGTCTTTTATACTTTTACAACAACTTAAGGGTATATCCTTCATATCATTGCAACAACTCTGTTGTGGGTCGTTCGTTGTTGGTGGATACCGTAGTCGTGGAACTAACTCCCTGTGCCATAGTTTAGTTTGGTATACTGTAATCGAAAGTAGTGGTGCTATAACTTGATCTTCGCTCGAGACGAAAACGCGAGCAACGAGGGGCTCCCCATTGCCCTCCTCGTAAAAGCGATCCTCTTTTTCGATTTGAGAAAAAGCCTCTTTCTGGTCCCTGTTCCTCGGGGGTGGTGGTGGTGGTGGTGTCTGTCGAGTCGACTGTGCCGAAAACGAGGCAAGAAAAGCCGGCAATTGTCAGGGAAAGAAGACGAGAAACGAAAGAGAGAGAGAGAGAGAAAGAGCGAGAGAGCGGGTGAGGCCAAGAGGAAAGAGGAACTCGCGGATGGGTGGCCCGAAACTGAAAGAGGAACGGAAAGAGAGGAAAAGAGACGGCTGGAGGACTTGTATTAAAAGAAGTAGTAGTTGTACTGCTGCTAGTACTGATGGTGGTGGTGGTGGTGGTGGAACAACAAGACCGAAGAGGAAGAGCCCGCCGCCGTTCCAACGACCATACTATTCACTCTTCGAAGGGGAGAGTGGTGAGTGTTAGGACAGGGAGGAACACTACCACCACCATCACGGACCGTGGAAGAACGAAGGCCACCACTGGGACGACGTTCCAAAAGGAACGAACGAGGAACGAGGAACGGCGCTTGCAAGCGTGCAAGAGCCGGAAGAAGAAGAAGAAGAAGAGAGAAGAGCCTTTCGGGTGGTGTTGAGGCATTCCCTACTCTCTCATCCACGGCTGTAGGATGTACGTACAATAGCGGCGATCACACAAGTACAGAGATATTCCCCACACACACGCACAAGCTCACATCCACACTCCTCGGGCTTACCCGAGCAAATTTTGGGACTTTTTTCCCCTTTCGATGACTGCTTTGGCCATTTAGTTTCTTTTGGAAGCACAAGCGGAGTAGACGTCGTTTGAGATTCGGTTGGATCCGGTTCCACGTTGAGTTCCGTGTGCACAAAGAATCGGTCCGTTTTTCCCGAGTGCCACAAAACAACAAAGATTCATTTTGGAACGATTCCTCCTATTAAGTCCCTAGTTTTCAGGTGAGCTCAAGATCGCCGCCTTGTTATCCATTGTTGATTTCAAGTTTGTTAATTGCCGAATGGGACCAACGCCGTCGGGCATGGTTCAAAAGTTCCGGCATCTTCTTGTTGCCATTCCAAAACGAGTGTCCTTCAAAGTCTGACGGGCATCTGTCCTCCACGAGAAAAAGGCTTATCCAAACATTACACCTAATACTCCTTCATCCAACAACTCGAGCACTTTCTTCTCCATTTTTCTCGCCGTCTCCATTCATGGTGGTGGAAAAACGGCGACCATTCACTAAAGGACTTTGAATCTGGAGCGCCATAAAGCCTCCTTCTTCGACAGCTCAACGGACTGAATCTGCCAAAGAGTTGGTTCAGACTGGAACCCTTTGCCAAGGCTTGACAGCTGGGAGTGATCTCTGGCCAAGAAAACGTCCGTCTTTTTGGCACTTGGCACGGAACAAGTGGTTGTTGATACTCCTGCCTGCGTCCTTCGACGGAGCTTACTTACTTCCCAACTAACCAGACTCACTTTCTCGGTTGGTTCCTTCCTGCGTCTGTCCGTTCGTCACTCACTCAGTGAGTCGATCCTTCGCTAACCCCGGGATTTGGAAACTGGACCAAAGACAGCGGAAGTGGGATTTTTTGCCAATCACCAATTGATTTGCTCTTCCCGTGCTCTTCAATCAAATCCTTTGCCGACTTATTTTCTCGGCCTTTGAATACCCCGGAGGCCATCGGTCGGAAGAAAAATATTTGGGTGGTGTTTTCATTCTTCCAAATCATCCAGAGACCACGCGGTGATGAACACTTGAACAATACAAGAAGGGAGTCTAGAGGAAAATATAGATTAACACTTGGATCCCAAATACTTATTGTGCCAGCGGCTCTAGTATCGTGTCTTGGAACAACCGATCACCACACTAACTAACCCGAGGAACCAGGGTGATTGGATTGTGTATGTGCAACTTACAGATACAACTTGAGAAATGTCTACTTTGATGATGCCCGCCGCCACAATGACCACAATGACGAACACAAGTCCCATCGCTGTGACTCAGCCCAAAGCCGGGGCCAACACAGTGGCTGCTGTGGTGGCCGCGTCGGACCCATCGGCCGCCAAAATGGGTATTATTAACAACAATAAGCAAGGTAAGGGTGGCCATTTGCATAAACACATATCTACCTACAACAATTTGACAACATGGTACGAACCCATGCATGTCAGCTACTAGCATTTATGCATTCAGTACAAGGACAAAAATGCCTGAGGAATGAAAATACAAGGGGCAGAGCAGGACAGGGTAGCGAGTCAAGATACCGACCATGTTGTCCCAGTTCCAATCCCTCCTGAATACTTTGGACAAAAGGCAACAATCGAACGGGAGAAACCGAGACTCTGAACTTGGGGAGGGGCACCACCACGAGTAACGAGTGAGGGCTGGGCTGATAACATCACACGACAATATCCGATTTCCCAGTGTTTTCGTGACGGACCAAAAGTCGTGGAGAAACTCGTCGTTGCCCTTGCCAGAGTCTCGGGGATAAATAAGTAGGGACAAACATAAGTACATAAACACATTGAGCCGGAAGGTGGAACGCCCCTCTCCTTCTATCCTCTTCAAGTAGGATCACGGTAGCTGTCGCTGCCATTTCTGACGAAATCACTTTCTTTCGTTTTGTTTCTGCCCTCGACGTTCCAAGTTCTAAGGTTCTAAGGTCAGATTTATCAGGGACATGTGCCAGCTCTCATCTGAACTCGAGTAGTACTTCTTTCTAAATGGCATGGCGTATTCAAATATAATGAATCGTGACCAGGGATGACATCGATGGAGTCTCACTTACTCGCTTTTATTCCAAGTCGTCAGGCATATTGTTGTTTGATCGGAGATTCATATCTCCTCCAACAGACTGTCGACGTGAGCTGTACAAGTAGTCAGCGTGATACTTATAAGTGCTCCAAAATGATTGATGGACAAATGGAAAGCAAGTTTGACAAGAATGGAACATGGAGAGCTCAGTCTGTCTCCTTCCCTCTCCATTGCTCGTCATCTCGAGCTCTCCGTGTAGATATGTACATGTGTATGTAGCTTCTTCAATTGTTTGGAGACGAGCCGTTGTTGTTGTTACATTCTTCTCCTTCTCCGGCTCTTTTCATCCGTCGTTTTTCTGCCATTTCCACGTCTAAATGATCCCAAACATGCCATCGTGCGACGGGTCCCACCTTCGGTCTTCAAGAGCCTTTACCACTTGTACGACACAACTGCTACTAAACACGATTCGGATCGAGTTACTTTTACACCACAACCATTGCGTTCCATTAACGTAGATTTGGTATCGACGGTGTTTGGTGTCGAGCGAGTCCATGAAAATAAGAATAAAGAGAGAGTACTCGTTTGAAAGTTTCTTGTCTAAAACATTAATGTTCCAATTGAGAGGAGAGAGGCAGAAGTTTTCGCCGTTAGCTACGCTTGTGTCACTCGTATCACTTCTACTCGAGCTAATTGCCCTTAAAACTAAACAGTTGCAACATTACAGAAATTAGTTTTCTCCAGAGTACTTGAAGCAAGAGCTCTTTCCTAACATTCCATTTCTTCTTGTCAACTACCCACGGTGCTTTCAAGACGACATTTCTGATTATAAACACACGCAGACAGAGTGGAACTCTGTAGAACCAAACCGAAGATACTCAGTCGAGCGTGAGAATAAAACTTTGCAAAAAATGTAATGGTTGGGCCATCATTGCCAGATCCAGGGACACAAGGGGAAAAGACTTGATGTTAGTGGCCCAATTGAACCAAGGCAATGGAGGAATGGGGGCATCGTTTTCTTTCAATCTCCCACACGCATACATGAACGAACGTATAGCACACTGGCATTCACATAAGGCCTAATGATTTGTAGTTCTGTGGCTCATGGGAACACATTGAAGGAAGGAACAACTACTACCAAATCTCTGATCTCGAGGTCTCATCTTGAACAAACTGAGTGAGGGAGGGATCCTATGACCCCCACATCGTCGCTTTCTTTCTCGGACGAACGGATGCCCGGTTTTTACATGAAACAGGGTGTCAGCTTGCCAGCCAGCCAGCCTGTCTGCCTGCCTGCCTGCCTGCTGAACTGCCCCCTTACTGGTACATACTGTACATCCTCCAGCATCAAATCAAGTGTCAAATAGGGTACCCCATCGTGGTTTCTGGGGCTCGTTTGAGTCACCCCTTGCTGTCCATTAAGGATGACCAAGTAAATATTTGTCTGCATCAACCCAAGGCAAAAAGGAGTAACGCAAACGAACTGAGCAAACCAGCACGTGTGCCCCACTGAGGGTTGTATACACACACACATACACATACAATTGCGCCTTGAGAGTTTAGACGCGCTGTACACTTAAATAATTCTGGGTGCGTCAAACGTACGAGATATTGCACTCAAGAAAACCAACTCCTCGTCCTTTTTTTGGCCTTTCCAAAATATCAAAATGATGTGCAGCCGTTCACAACGCATCCACATATATCCTTCATGGAAGATGGTGCAGCGTCGGAGCTCCGTTCCAAGTTGGCTTATTTGAATGAAGGAATTTATTCGGTCTCGGAGGAGAAGGAATAGTGAGTGCCATGTACTGACTTGGGGAAGCATGTTGGATGCGAAGCCAAGCCACTTTCCTCTCTTGTTCAAAATTGAGCCTTTTGGCCTTTCTTTTGACCAGAAATGGACTTCTTCAGCTCGGTCTTGACCCCTCTGAAAAAAAGGAAGAAGACCAACCTTGTAGAAGAAAAGAGAGTTGGCCCTGCAATGTTGTGTGTATTATGCCCGAGCAAAAAAAACACGAGAAAGAGGAGGGGGCAACCACATTTCTAATGAATGCTGCTGTAGCTTGTTGGAAGTGAACAAGCTACTCTGTACTGTGTATTGTGGAATACATGGAGTGGCTTGGCCCCATCCAACACTATCTATATACTGCTACTCCTTCTCTACTATTACTGGCTACAACCACCATTGGAGACCCACAATAATTCTCAAGCAAGTCAGGACCGGGATTCTGTTTTCTGGTTGCACGAGCTCACCAGAGATTAATAATAAAAAAGAGCCCCGACTTGTTTGACCATGGCGAGTGTAATTGATAACTTTTTTGCCTTCGGAAAAATGAGACGATCTTCTTCTGGTCTGACCTCGGGAAGAGAGCGGCGGGAAGAACTAAAACACTTCTATGTGTGTCTGTCTGCCTGTCCATGTCTTGATCGTCTTGGAATGTCCTTGGTGCTGGCTTTTTTTCTCAGCCAGTCCTGAAAATTGGGAGCGGGTGTTTTCGAATGTGGATGAGAGGATAAGAAAGAAAAAGAGAGAGAAAGTGAGAGAAAAAAAATCGAGAGAAAGAGAAATGAGCGTGAAAAAAAGTTGCCAAACTTTCAATGGGCGCTCGCCTCCACTTTCCCATCATCATGCTGGCAAAAGAGGGAACCATTTTTACTCCAGTGCTTGTTCCAATGGATGGAGCCTCTTCTGGTTCTTCTTTTTTATGCATTGTTTATTTACGAGAAAGGTCTCCCTACTTTGGCTTCAGCTTTTGCCTCTCTCTCTCTCTTTCTTTCTTTCTTTCCCCACCGTGTCCCTGTAAGCTTCGTCTTCTTCGTCCTCCTCCTCCTCCTCCTCTATGTACAGCTTCTACAGCTCTCATGTGTTCCTTGGGATCTAACTGAGATCCAAGATCCAACAAGGGGAACTGAGATCCTCTTAGCTTCTTTCACTTGAGAGACCCACTACAATTTAGCTAGTTTTCCCAACTCGTTTCAGTGTACTTCAACTTACTCTTCGGGCTATCTTTCTGCGCTCTCAGAGGGTGAAAGTGGGTGCCATCCCGGAATTATTTGTTCAGGGTGCATCTCAAGTCCTCGAACTTTTTTTAAAGGACCTATTCAGCCCCTGTGAAAACTCTGGACACTCGTTGTCTTCAGGGCCTATGAATGCAATACTCTCTCACACACTTTTTGTCATAAGGTTGCTCGTTCCAATCCATTCAAACGATTATAACCTTTTTGGGGACGTTGAGAAAGCACCCAAAGCTTAATAGGGAAACAAATCATGAGATGCATTCATGAGAGTTTTTCCCCACGCGGTACTTATTTTCTTGTAATAATTGCATCTGGGCTTGGGGAGAATTCAATTGGATTCGCCGCTCTTTCTTTTGAGTTGGAAGGCGTATTAAAATGAGTTTCCGAGGGTCTTCTTGTTGCACCCGAACAATGCACACGTTGGGATTGTTTTGGGAGTTCAGTAAATGCATTCTCACCCGAGGAAAGGTGGTGTTAATCAATGTCACACTTTGACACATGTGTGGATGTTCCACGTTCCACATTGGCTCGCCCTCGATCTTCAAGATCTCGATCTCCTAGTGGGAACATCCAGTAGCAGTACTACTACTACTGTATACACAGACTGTGAGTGGACAATGTACAATCCAACCTTCTCTGCTAAGAAGTTGATGTTCGTTGGTCCCTTCGTCTTATCTGAGCTCTTTTCTATTGATTTTTGTCCGCCGACTGAAACAATATGAGGCGAATAGCCTTTTTATGACCTCTTCGCAGACTCCGAGTTCCTAACTAAATACGCAAGTGTGAAAGGACCGAGTGAGGGGTCCAACTAGTTCCGTAGGACGGACGTACTACTTCGTAGTCAAGAAAAGGAACTCGTGGCTTCTTTCTCCTCCTCGATAATAAGAACGTTATGAAACGTGAAGAAGATCCAATTGGCCGCTGGACCAATCTGAATTTGTGTCTTTGATTCGGCTCCTCTCGCAGGTCCCGTTGGTTGGCGAGTCCCTTTGGAGTTGTTGAGCTTCAGTGGAATCTTGCGTGTAATCAAATGCGCCGGGTTTTGGTCAATGAGCATCTAGGCCGCCGTGGCCTCTGCCACCACCACTCACTTCTCCTCCATGTGCTCTTCTTCTTGTATCTCTAGCTTGGCACTGGTGAGATGATGCTCAATACCATTGCTGTGGACGTAGTTTACAGAGTATCAAATACAAACTCAGACTTGTGGCCAAGCGGAACTGCAGTAGATTTAGGATGGACCGAGTTGGCTGGCTTGTCATTTTCGAATCTAATCCCAATTGAATTGGATTGAGTGGTCGCGCGGATGACTTTTGGGAATTCTTTGAATTGGAGCTCAACTTTCGCTCAAGTCATCAAACCTGGCGAAATATCTCCATGTTGAAAATGGAACACGACATCTCTTGCTCGTTCTTTCTTTCTTTCTCTCTCTGTCAGTGTCTAGTCAATGGATGGTTGAGTGTGCTGGTTCTGGTTTGGACGAGAACTGGATTTTGGTCGGAAGGAAGGATGAAAAGTTCTCGCCACAATGAAACAGCGGGCGAAAGTTTTCTCTCAATCCAGCATGATTGCCGGTTGAATTGATCAACAGTTCCATCCTTCTTCTACTTCTTGTTCCTCTCCGAGAAGAGTCGAAAACTGGCAAGATGAACACCAGGACTCGGGTCCATTCGGTTCCCACAGTAATTTGCAATCCCTGCCTGAATGGTTCCATCGGAGAGAGAGAGACCCCTCCTTGGCCCCCTTTTGTGCCCTCTGTCCCATGCGCTCGTTGGTTCTTGACTGGGTTGGACCCGCAGCACTAAAATAGCGGGCCCCTTCGTGTTGCTTCACCGACTCATTTTCTGTTTCTTTCACTCACTCACTCACTCACTCACTCGCTCACCACTCACTCACTCACTCACCCACTCGCCGTGTTCTTATCCATGCTATTGATTCAATAGGAAAGTGATCCCTTTAGAGGAAAAGTGTTCCACTAAGTGGATCCAGTAGTTTCAGTTGCTCAGTTCCTCTCTTGACTGCTTCTCAGTTGCTTGCTTGCTTGCTTGCTTGCTCAGCTACGTACGTACTTCCTTACTGGCTTGGAACTTGTTCCTCCATTGAGAAGAAACCTTTTTGGACCTGAACATGAGCACGAAGAGCGAGACAGACCAAGCAAAACCAGCCAGCAACAAACCAACTAACCAACCAGCCAGTCCACAGGGACACCCACACGACCACTTTGATGGTAGGCATAGTGCCTCATTGTGCCAAATCCATCCACATTCCACTTCATGGAACAGCTTCGAATTGCCAATTAAAGCTAAGAATCCCACCTGGAGTCGGGCACATGCAACATGGACCGTTTCTCAAAGTTGGGACCGAAAACGCGATCTTGGATTGACAAAGCGCCTTTTAGAGTGCACTTGGTTCGTTCATTTGCCACTTGAATTTGATCTATTTCCAAAATTGATCACTTCATGACGGAGTCGGCGATTGGGTTTTGTTGTGGTTGAGTAAGAGGCCAAACCAATCGGTCCTAAAAATATCGATGCCTCTTCTTACAGCGTTTCTCAATTTTTTTAAAGGAAATGTTTCACGTGTCTTGTTTTTTTCTCCTTTTGTTGACAATTGTGTAAGCGGGTGTGCCTGGTGCTAACTGTACCTTCTACCTCCGTACGTCCCTCACGCAAAAGGGGTCCGTTTCGTACAGTGGTACTATATGACAAGAGGATGTCAAAATTCCCGCAATGCGTCTAACGATGTTCATCAGGCTTTTGGCCCTCTTTTTCTCTTTCTACGCTGGGCTTTCTCTCCAGAACGAACGTAGGTGAGTGGGTTTTCTTTTTTCATTCGCCTGGGCTCGATTTTCATCTTGTTGGTGGGTGTGTAACTGTGAATGGGTGCACAACATCACATCACATCGGGAGGAACGAAACGACCTCTGGCTGTGTGATATCCAGATTTGAGCCCACATTTATCCTCCGTTCACGAATGGACGGACATGAAGTCGACGGCCTTCGTCCTTAGTGGTATTTCCTTTAGGACAGAATGTGTACGATGTGTGTACTAGTACGTATTCGAATGCACGATAGCCCAACTGGAAATAGTCTGAGGTCGAACGAAGATGGTCGGTCCCGAAGAGAGAGAGAGCTGGTTGCAACTATTACTAATGATGATGATAATGATGATGACGAAGATGGCGTTGAGATTGTGACCCTGAGTTTCAGTGGTGGGGCCTGCTTTTGGACAGATCATTGATATTAATCCATCGGCTGGACCGACTCATTCAGGGCAAATGACCCACAGCCCCCTCTTCCTCCTCCTCCTCCTTCTTCTGTGTGTTGCGTCTCGATCTTGGCCCCGTGTTTCTAATTATAACAATAAGGTCGACGAGCGGGCAAGGCCATGGTTCATCTAGTTTGAGATGGGCCAAGATTACGTTCGCTAAGCTCTATAAGTGACCTTTTAGGGCAAGGTGTTTATCAAGCGAGTCTTTTCAGGGAGGCTTTGGACAAAAGCACCCAAATCTGGGAATGATCCCGTCGCAATTTGTTCCGTCCAGATACGGGCCCCGAGAGAGCAGGTTTCTCTTTCATATGGAGAATCCGTTGGCTGGGTGGGACTAAAATTATCTTCCTCCTCGGGGCCCTTTTCAGAATGCCACGAATTGAGAACAATGTCATGGGCATTCTGAATGGACTGAATGAGAAACATCTGGCTTGATCCTCGTGACCGCTGGTCTTCGGTCAAGATCCCGCTGCGTTCTATTGACTCAGGTTGGCCCCGCTCTCTCTCTAGTTACAGCATATACAGTACCACATAAGACATTCAGACTTCTTCAGTACTTCCACTAATCCGGGCATCCCAGAACTGGCCGTCAATGGATGGATGTGGATAGAGGAAGTCGTAAGTAAGAGGAGAAGAAGAAGAAGGATCGATGAATCTCTTCTGACTGCACCAACACACTCCAGATAGATCTATTCAAACACATGAAGCCCCGGCTAACCGTCAAGTCACTCAATGGACGAACTGACTGCCAAAGAAAGCCAACGAGCCACCGAGGAAGCAGAAATCAAGACAAGGTGAAAGATGAGAATCCTGCCGAGAAAGAGAAACCAACCAACCAAAAGCAATGAATAGGACCCACCCATACTCAATCCCCACTTAACCCAGTCACTCCTTGGAACGAATTCAGACCAATTGGTCCACTAATCACACCATCTTGTTTACCCCTCAGACAGTAGTCCGAGACAACACGCCCTAAGGAGTCCCGGATTACCTCAGTCCCCCGTTCAATAACCCCAACAACCCACACTCACTCCTCACCCCGATCCATCTCCAGAGTCCCACCAACGTCCCAAGTGACTTCGAATCCCCTTCGTATGAACAGTTGGCAAAGGGTCTCCAGGCATGTGTACAGTGTAAAGTACACCCATCGAAACGGAGAGCAAACCAGAAGCGATGTTCGAGTGAGCCAGTCAAGTCGGTCCTTGGGTAACGGATACAGATAGATAGATGCACTACTGTATTTCGTTTCGGGAACCAAAAGTACCCGTACAGACCAAGGGATGGGCTGGTTGGCTAGAGAGCTAGCTAGCTAGCTAGCTGTGGGAGATGGAGATGGAAGGATACCAGAGACGAAGTTTTGATGGATTGTTTCAGCAATATTGCACTTGTGAAAATTATTCGAACACGGGAGAGCCTTGTAGTGGACGAGAGCAAAAAAAGATCTCGAAGGGAACTGAGCTCCCGTTTTTTTGTCCTCGCCTCTTTAGTTTGTGTTCAAACACTTCTGCAAATGGAACGAGTTTCAACTTCACCATCGTTCTTGCTATCCTGAAGTGAACCAGATATTACGTAGGTTGTGTATTTACCTTCACTCTGTCCTTTTTCATGGATGTTCTAGACGTGAGCCTTGAGACAAGTAAGAAGGTGAGTGGCAGTCATGCAGAGCAAGGCCTTTTTGAGGCCCGTATTTTTGGACCAAATAAAAATGAGCCAACTTCCAATCCGACACTTATGACAGCAAGAAAGCTCTTCCTGGTCAACTCATGGCAGAGAAGGTTGAGTTTGGAGTTCCAAATGCTCCCTATATGTAAAACTGAACTGTTCCTACAAGGGGATCGATCTCCTCCGAGATGACGCTAGAAACTTGAATGACTTTCTTACTTATCAAATCTGTCTCATGGGAGCAATTCCATAACAAAGTGGGGCAGGTTTTTATGCTCTGATTGGGACTTTGCATCCCTAGAAGGCAATCATAAAAGGCCAAGCTCACTTCATGGTTTCCTTCCTATTTTATACCCAACAGTCTGTATTTTAAGCAAAAAGGAAGCCTTCATTGTCGGAAGCAAAGGCCAGCACCATCAACCGGGGAAAAATAACCTCAATTTGACAGAGGATAAACGGCCATGGCAAAATAAGATGCATGAGATGTGACTGAAAAAGGAGGAAAAAGGCCGGAAAGGGAAATGAGGAAAATACAATCAAGGGAATGAGCAATCAAGCTCATCGCCATCAAAACAACAATAATAACATCACTTTCATTATTCTGCTCATCATCTCGGGTTGAAATACTTGAACAACAATAACAACAAGCGAATCCTGAATAAGAAGTCGGCCTTTGCCCTCAAAGGTAGGGTATGGCCGTCAATCATGAATTCCCAGCCTTCGCACCCAAAGCCAATAGAGCAGCCATCCCCCACAGAGAAAGAGCATTGCCATGTAGGATTGTTCAGAATGACCTACACGACGTATAGGATAAAGGTTGGTGCTGCACCGCATGACACTCCTGTCAATAATGGTGAGGCCATATTGGCTAGCCATCAAGGAAAGCAACTCTCTCTGCTCCAATAAAATGGAAACACCGACAGCAACAATAAGCATTAGTTCCTCGCATCCCAAAAATCTGCTAGTCAAGAAGAGCAAGCAAGGAAAGAAAAGAGAAGAGAAAGAGAAGGTCGTTTTTGCATTCGCCCGTTCATGCTTTTTCGCGCAATCACGAAACAAATTAAAGTTGGCAAGTTGGTTGCCTGCTTGTTTTGCCAATGGCGCTTCATTCCACTTTGGAACAGCAACATCGTGTAGGCACTCAATTCGACAAGACCCCGTAATTAACAAGGCCATTGTTCTTGAAAGCACTCTCTCCACTTGTGTTGTTCACCTTCAGTGCTTCAATGTCCCAAGAATGCATAGCAGAGCAGAGTCGAGTAGAGTGAGCAGCGGACGGGTATTTGCATACTTGATTACCCGCTCTCATCGCGGGAGATTGGTGCCTTTTGATGGAAACCCTCGGACATTTGATCTCGGGAACCACTTTCCTAGATAAACTTGACACATTCCTTGATCTTGTCACCTGTCAATCATCATAATAGACCGATCATTTACTTGTCAAAAGCAAACTCACTCGCCGCAGAAGCACACAAAGAGAAAGAGAGGAATGAGGAACAACAGAAAAAAGTTGGGCAAAACCATGACCGAGTGAGTGCCCTTTATGTAGTTGGGGTGCTCTCTTTCTCCTTAGTTCTTGGGTGGGTCCATTTCCAACCATCTTGATTTCGAACAGACGAGTGAGCATAAGAAAAGCTTTTTAACTAGCGTCACGTCTGGCTAAAACTTAGACTCACGATCTGATGTGCCAAAGAGGATCCGACCGACACTCCGTCCCACATGGAACAACGGAAGCAGACCCACGTGGTCTCTCTGAAAAGACGAGAAAAGATGCGGCGGAACTTCCTAGTTTGTCTTTCGCCTTTCAAGTCAGCAATATTTAGATGTGCCTTATCGTCCATCAAATTGTTCCAATTTAGAGCCACTCGACAGAAATCCGTTCGTTCGTTGGTCCTAACGAGGCTAGGCTTCCGCTCCGCTCCAAATTGAGCAATCTTCTCTTGGGGCCGCAATCTATGCCTCGTTTTTTGGGGGTGCCGCAATTCTTGGCTTGGAAAGGGGGAGGCAAGTCTTTTCTCTTCGTGGCTTTTGCTTGTCAAGAGCCCATCACTTGCATTCCAAATGAGATTGAAGACGAGAAGCAACTCACCCACACACACACAACAGGACTCAAAGTCAAGTAGACTAGAAAAGCTTGCCAACCCAACAGTCGACAACGTTAGCGGGGTTTCACACGAAAAGAGATCGCCTCCTCGTTTCTTCTCAAGAGGGCCACTAAATAAGCCAGCCATTTTTTCTCGCTTCTCTCTCTCCAAGTCTTCTAACTCTACCAAGTCCAATGCCAATGGTGCGTTTGAAGAACGAGGAGAAAACAAGGGATGAGCCTCATTTGTGAGCGTGTAAATTGGGGGATTATCCAGACATACTATACCACCTTCCTAACTATGAGGAACAATAGTTGCAGGTGCACGTAAATCCAATGGAATTACGGCCACAACGACTTCAAAGGGATTCATTCCTTCTTTCAAGCATGCAGGTGTGCCTGGTATGAGTGGAACATGTATGTAAAATCTATGGACCTCGGTCTTTGCTGCCATAAAGGTTTCTCCCTTCGAAATGATTTAAAGATCAATTAGTATTCAAACCGAGGGGGGATTTCGGTAATTGCTCTTGGACTGGCTTTTCATTAAAAATACGATTTCATGACACATGGCCCTTCGAAATGGACGTGAAAACCCCAGTCCTCGTGAATAGATCGCAATCATTTGAAGGTACGAGGTCTGACAACCAAAGAAGACAATTAGCCCCACTCCCAAGGGAGCAACGTGTCATTCAGAAAAGGGTGGTCGGATACGAACTGCATCACATCGAGATCATATCCACTCACTCACTCCTCAGGGCCTCTGATCAACCACCCAAAATGTGGTTGCTTATTGCCTGGCTGGGATTGCCAGAGAGGAAGGGATGTTGCAGGTTGTTGTCGAGATCTGACATCCAAGAGGCTTTCCAGATAAAACTTTGCATCCCAGATAGCCACCCACCACATCGCCATGGCCATCACTCCTCAGCCCCGTTATCTCGTATGCAATGGCGTGATCATGCATCGGCACGTTAGTCGTGCTCGTACTGACGTATTAGTTGGGACAAAGTAAGAGTAGGAGCAGTGTTGCCGCAGTCACCAGAGAGTCCGTTCGTTCGTGCCTTCTCACTTGCGCCGTCTTTCCGAGCTGTCTCTCTTGAGTCCCGGAACCAAGAACGGAAGAACAAACGTTGCTGTCCAGAATAAATTTGAAAATTTCTCTGACCCAAATCCTCTGGTGAGCTCGTTGTCTCATCGGCCTTTGTGGCATCGTGCAGTCAGTATACATGTAAAGCCACGTCTGTCTGTCTCTTTGCGAGACTTTTGGAGAGATAACGGCAAACAAAGCCAATGGAATGAGTGATGTGGAGGTTTCAGAGAGTAATGCAGTTTTTTGAATGCTACTGGTTAATGAGAATATGAATGATTTGATCCACAGATTGGGGAGGCTTCTATCTGCTCACCTTGAATGGGGGATCAAGGTCCCTACAGAGAGTAATATCCAAGTTAAGGAAGGGATTTGCTGAGGGTTTCCATTACGACTGGTGATAGTTTATCCCACGCACTATGTTCGCATTATGATGCCTGACAATGGTTTGTTCAATGGGGAGCTGCTTGGGTTTCTATTGATCTTCACGTGATCTAGATACCGAAAGAAACCCTGGGTGGAATTTTCACGGTTTGGATTGCCTCCAGAATTTAGGGGACGATTTCTTCTTTTTTTTTTTTTTTGGTAGTGAAAGAGCCACTAATGAAATAATGATTCTAGGTCTATTTTTCCCCTCGTTGGTTTCCTCTCTCTGAGTAAAATTGCTGGCTTACCACCAGGGTCCTGGATAGCCCTTGTTATCGACTATTTGAGAGAAGTGGTGTCGTTGCATGGGCTTAAAGAGCTCAGACGTTTGTGGCAACCCTGAAAGTTCCGGCTTTGACTGGGTGGGCAAGGTGGCATGAGCAACTACTTTTGGGCCATTTGACTCGAAATTTATGGTTCTGGCTGGTTGGCAGACAGGTCCCTGATCAGATTTGAATCACTATCATCCATTTCCAAGTCATTTAGAGGAGGCACATCTCAACAGCAGCCAAGACAATTGGGCGTCGTTCGGACGGATTTTGGGATCCAATCAAGGGAATCGGAGGGCTCAAGAACAATCACCATTTAATTGGCAGCTTCAAACAAAGAGCAAAACGAAACCTGTTTTTTTGACCTCATTTCCCAGCTCATGATTAGGTCTTTAGTAGCCTCGCGTTCAGTTCACTCTTGGCGTGGGGAGGAGGATTTTTCTCTGGGTGTCGTAGGCCAACCAATAAGACCATTTGGACCACTCCAAAGATCACAAATATTAGGTTTGTTCGCCCTCCTCCTCCTCTTTCTTCTTCTTCTTCTACTACTTCTTCTTGAGCTTGTCTTCTTCGTTCGTTGGGGGTCTCTGGACTGAATGAGTGTAAGATGTACCTTCCCACTTGCGATCTAGTTTTCAGAGACCTGCTCCAGACACAAGTCAGAAAAGAAATAGTGGAACCACCCTTCACTTACGTGAGCAAGGAACCAGAGCACCAGATGGGTTTTGTAGCCACGGTCTTCTTGGCCTTATCTCTCCTCTCTCTCTCTCGTCCTCTCTTTTTTCTTCTTTCTCTCCTGGACTTGAGAGTTGCTTGAACGAACAAAGAAATTGTCTCATTTGGACGAGGATGTAGAGGAAGAAACCATCCAGTTTTGTACAATTTAGCGGACACATTTTACCCGTTCATAATACTGTTTACCGCACACACTGACCTGAATATGAATGAGATATGCACGGGACAGCCATGCTCCAAACATCCGTTCTTATGCTATATAGCAATGATGATGATGATCATCATCATCATCATCGCCACAATGTGAATGTCAGTTTGACAAGGAGAAGTTGTTTAGAATGTGTCCAAGGAGGCGTGGGATTTCCTGTGAGCTAATTCGAAACCAGTCAAAGATGATTGAGAGACTGAGGATGTCATGTTCGAGTCCGTGTTCAGAAAAGTCGAGAGTGGTCCCACATTGGGAACAGGTTCGAAACTCAACAATCAGGATTCAGATATCCATCCTCGAGGGACCGAGTGAATTGAGGAAAAGGGACCGACGAGAGAAAATGGGCAGAAGACACAAGAGCGTTCGTTCGTTCGTTCGTTTTCGGAGAGAAAAGATCATTGAGCCATGAGTGCAACTCAACCAGACATGATTCTCGCTCGAAAATGGGCCATTCTTACGGTGTCGCTGTTGGCCTGACTGTTCTCCTTCTTCTTCTTCTTCATCCTCTTCATCGTCTTGTTTTCGTGGCCTTCACCGAACCTCTGGTTAGTTTGCTCCACGAGGTCCAAAAGACCGAGTGAGAAGAAGAGAAGCCAGAAACCAAGGCCGTCCATTCGTCCTCGACGAAGACGACGAGGTCTTCGTCATCATGTCAGCTGACAACGAGAGGCACCATCATTTTCACCAATGGTCCATGGCACAAGACGACACACGATAAAAGGCACATTGGTGCCATGTCCCCCGCGATAAGCTGTTCCATTTGTGTGCTCCCCCTATCTCGTTCCTCAGTCAGACCCATCAAGGGTTTCCACCAGTTTCTGGCTACAAATATATAAATATCCACGCTGATATGCGTCTGCCGTTGGTTAGCAAAAGGGGACATGATCAGCGCCTAAAGAAACACAGAGAGAGAGAGAGTATTAGATTGAATTTTCCGATTTCCTCGTTCGTTCCTTCTCTGTCATGACAAATTGAATCCAAAACCATAAATCACCTCTTCTTTCCCTCCGTCTCTCTTTCTCTCTCTCTGACCCTCTCATTGAAACACTTTTCGGAGTCATTTGTCATTTTTTGGCCTTGTTTTGTGCGAATCCCAGGCGTCGTTGTCGGGCGAGACAATACGAAAATAACAGCTGGCAGTGCATTTCAATAAATCCCTCTGGAAACGCCCTGAGATGATGTCTTCCAGACATTTCATTGGCACAACTATAGAAGTACAGTACACCTTATCCACATATAGTGTTGTAGGTGCGTGGAGCAACTTCTGGTTGTTTTTGTGCTTTGACAGTTTTTGTTTGTGGTAACTGTGTTGGGAAATGTCAGGCATTCATTTCTAATATTTGGAAACAAAGAGTGGTCCAACCAAATGTTCCAAGTTCGCGCACCAGGTCCGTTCAAGGCAGATGTTATTGCCGACAGTTTCCAAAAATGCCAAGAATTTCTAATTACATTAGTAAGATAAAAATGTGGCAACTTAATTTTGCTCTTCTCAATTTTTGGAACAAGGAAAAGGCGGACAAGAAGTCCCACATGTTTTTGCTCATTCCACGCAGCCTGTCTTGATATTAAGAACGTTTTTTTGTTTTCTTCCAGGTATGAGCAAACCAATTTGAAGAGCATCTTCTTAACCATGCCTTCGAGAGTTACAGTAGGTTTGAAGCGGAAAAGTAAAGGTACCAATGATAAGGCAACTTTCCCACCCTCCTTTTTGAAGTGAAGGTTCTAGGCCGGGCCTAGTTGCATGCACTCAACCTTCGTCCTTTTCATGACCTTTTCCAAAGCGTGGTATGTCTGAATGTCTGGGATTCACTTTGGCTCCCTGTTACCCAATCCAAAACGGCAGGACTCGATTCGTTGTCCTTTCCATTTGAAAAAAAGCAATCCAGATCCTCTTCCTCCTCCTCCTCCTCCTATTTGCCACATCTGTAGCATCCATTTGGATCCACAGCGTTGCCATGGCGAACGTCAGCTCTCATTTCCATTATCATCAAGTTAAATGGTTTGGGAACACACGCCTACGGTGACACTCGGGGACAGATTCACTCTTCGTAAGTAGAGTACCTCTTCATCAAGGCGCATTACTCAAACGAGTTGGAAGCCCTCTTGGGTGGAAACTAAATCATACCAACAATAACGAAGGTGGGACTTGGGAACACTGAATAAACGTACTTTGGCTGAATTTTTCCTCCCTTTCATTTTAAGATTGCACTTCCTCTTGGCGTCACCACCAACACAATGCCAGAGTTGCCCAGATGCCCAAGTAACCAGCTGGCAGTGGGTTCTTTGGTCTGGCTCCACGAGTAGTACATCCATGTGAACCCCACGTTTGGTTCCCGAGTTCTGGGCTTCTTCACCAGCCCGAGAACACACACTTCCCATTCCAGTAATTGAGTTTCATCAAAAAATATGACTTTTATAATCATAAATTCGGCTCTTTGCTACGGGGTGGTCTCCAGCTCTCCTTCGCTTCCATTGGAACACTTTCGGCATGTGTGTGCCCCGTTGTTCCATCCTCTTTCCGTACTCGTACTACTACACTGCCACTTATTCGGTGTCGTTTTCATGCGTAGCTGCCAAAGGAACGCGAACCCACGTCCGTACGTTCCATGTGGATCGAAAGTTTCTGTTTCCACTCAGGAGAGCGGCTCCACAAAATCCACAGAATTAGAGGCCACAGATAAATTGCTTGGGCCACCTGTTTTCGCGTAGTCTGTCCTCGACGAGGCTTTGTGGGCTCAGACCTTGTGTCGTGTCGAAGGAATCGCTTTACAGCATATTACCTTCCACATAGGGCCTACAAAGAAATGTCGGCACATACGCATTGCACATGTTAGTTGAAGTACCTTTAACACGCCTGCTCAATTCTTGTTCCACACTCAAGTTTCATAGTCATTTAGACATACTCTTAACTAGAGGGTAAATACCGCACACTCTGAATTCCCACCAATTGGCTCCATTGAGTCGGTCTATTGAACGGCTTTGATCCAAAAGGAATAGCTCTGATAAGAGAATCACTCCATAATCTCGCGAACAATGGCTGATGCACCAAATATATTGGTGACTAGCCGGCAAATCTGAGGGCACATGGTCGAGAATTTCGATCGACTTCCCAGCGGACGACCTTCGTTTGTGTGCATTCGTTCAGTCAATTCGGAAAAGGATACGTTGTTCCCAAGATGTCATTCCTTTTATTGCACTCAGTTGTCGGACGAAGACTCCTGGTCGTTGCTTTGAGAAGGTCCAAAGGCCTTCGTGGCTCCGCAAGTCTCACGCTATTATGTACTTACGAGTCCACCTCCATCTCCCCGTTGAGAGCAAGTTGTCCAATTGTGCATTGTATACCAAGTAAATTCAATTAACTGATTGCGAGGCAAGGAACAAATTAAATTTGCCCACTGCTTGTCACTGCTCATGTCCAATATTTGAGGCTTTCTTCTCCTCGCTCTTTTTCTGGCCTCGTTTCTTTCCTCTGTCGTCTCCGTCTTGACCAAAACCCCATCCAGTCATGACAAGTTCGGAATATATATTTCGTTGAGCTGGATGGAAGGACGGGCGGACAGACACCCTCATCCAGCACTTCAATTGCATTTGGAACCCAATTTGGGCTCGACTCTGGAGCAAAAAACACTGCCAGTGAGTGGGTGCGCCAATGGCACAGGCCAGAAATTCATCATCAGGATTTGGCGGAAAACCCAAGGCTTAGCATGGATTGAATATCCGGATCGGTCATATTTCACCCACCCGTCTGGTCCTGGCCAATCCAGGCTAAAGAGAAACTCTGGGCGAAGGCTTCTTTAGAGACTTCAAGACCAAGCACAACACAAGAACAGACATGGGTGCCTTCCTCACTGGCAAGGATGAAGCGAAGAGGCTTTGGTTGTTGTCTCTTCCCTTCCTTCTCCTTAGGGAGTAAGTGATAGCTCCATAGTAAGTAGGAGTAGAACTTGTACGGTATGAATACGGCGAGTGGAGAGAGTTCGAGAGTCTAGGGAATGTCGTGTTCTGGCATTGGGTTGGATGAGGCTCATTATTCTAATTGATTTCTCGCCCTTCTCGTTTTCGGAAGCGCATTAATGTGACACTCGCTGTGTCTCGAAGAAAACTGGAATGAGAAGTGCTGTCAGGCAAAGGGAACACGCCTTCAAATAAACCTTTTGTGGAAATGGGAAAAAGCCCATAGTAGTCGTTTCACCGACTTAAACCCTCCACCGTTGCATGAACAGTACGTACTAGGTCCCTTCGACGAGGCCAGGCGGCATTGTCAATGGAAATTGGATTTTACCAGATAACCTGGATTTCTTTGGGAGGAACATCTTCAATTACGAGCACTAAGAAATGCCAACAAAAAGACCGGTCTGGCTTATCTTGAAGGCCATTGGCGTGGTTTCATCCTATGGAAAGAATGCTTAACCACAGTCGTAATGGGACGTCCCAGAGGTCCATCACGGCAGTCCATCAAAAAGGCTCATGAAGAAATGGAATTCAGTTTGGCTATGAGGCAGTTCTTTAGATCTTAAGTCTGGAGGTGGGCACACTCGCACACACACACACACACACACACACGCGCTCTTTCTTTCGCCCACTTGCTTGGAGGGAGGAATTATGTGCATATTTGCCACATGTCCCATAGATCAGTTCCACCGCGTTTTTATAGGGCACTCTCACTCGTCGTCCTTAAAGTATATATCCCTTTATCATATGGGCAGGGAAAGAGAGAAAACAATTTCATTTCATCTTCCTCACCATTGGCAGGAACCGCCATCCAAGAAGCTATTCAGTACTGACTAAGCCACGACATGGAGATCTTTTATTCTAGAAAGGGTCTCTCTCTTGGTTCTCGTCCTCTCTCTCCTCTTTAGGCAATGTTTACTTACGTTCGTTCGTTCGTTCGTTCGTTCTCGATGTATGTGTCTGTTTATCTCCCTCTGCGTGACTTGAGTTGTGTAAAGATGCATGCACAACCAAACGTGAGTAGATGCCCTTTTTTATGGCAAGGCGAAATTGCTATCAAGCCTTGTTTGCCATTTCACGGGGTGTTCCATGCATTTACCAACGCCGCACTGCGGACCTAAAAGGTTTCGCCAATGAGGTTTGCCATGAGGTAGGTCCGGAAAAAACGGGTTGTGAGACTTCCATCTTCACCCAATCAGTTCCATTTCGTCTTGGTCTCAAAACATCTTTCAATGGGAACTGAGGCACCCCATAGGTAAAGTGGAAAAGTGCGGCTTGGCCTCCAAACAGTCATGCCACAACAGAAAAGTATGCATATTCCGATGGATGTGGTTGAATGTTGCTTTATCCAAACAGCCTTCTTGTCGTTGGTTGGTTGGTTAACCTTGGCTTCCCTCTCAAATCGTCCTGGATCCTGGGAGCTGAGAATAGTGGGACAGCCGCGATAGGGACTCAAAGATATTAGAATAGCAAGAGAGGAAAACGGGTTTAAATGGCGAGGTCCATCATTGATTGCTTATCAAATGTAGGAGGAGGAGGTCTTGTCAACGGTGTATGGTGGACTGAAGGTTAAAGTGGGGCAAGGGTAAAATCTGTGTGGCTATGTATCTCCTTGGTTGGTCCAAGGAGGAATATCTTGAGAAGTACCTCTTTCGTACCTCTATCGAGCTCTTTATAAACTAATTCATTATGCTGACCATTTGGCACGGCCAGTTCGACCATAACCTTTGTTCTTGGCCGTAAAACAGAGGGGTTGCATCTTTGAAAGATAAAGAGTACCTACTCTAAACCTCAGTAGGGACTGCACATATACGGACGCTGAAACCCGGGATCAAGCTATGGAGAACTTTTTGCTTATTCATGATTACAGGATCGAAATGAAGAGAGGAAACTGCGAATTGGTTTCGTTTTCTCACCAGTGCACTTCTTTTCTTCCACTTCATCAAGATAACCTTGGAAATAGATTACATTCACCCACCCCTCAGATTCGCCACGAACCTAAATCCACTCAAGTATGAATGAGATGAGTCTATCTCACATCCGCAATCAGCGGGACCAGCGGGACGATCCAAGTCTCAGCTGATCTGTTTATACTTCCCCCTCTTGCTTACTTGCTCACTCAGGGTCTTCACGAAGAGCGGGAAGTCTGAAAGTAAAACCCCGATGTGGTAAAAGTGGTCTCCATTCTTCCTGTGAGCTTCTAGAACAAAGTCAAGATTAGCCAGACTCAGATTTGTGCAACTATTTTTGAAGGACACCAATTTGGAAGCTTGGGATTCTCGTTCGTTCGTTCGTTCGTCCTCTTTTTACTACGAAAATAGTTGTCCAGTCAGCTGTTAGAAAAAGGACAGGGATGGTGAGGGAACCCAAGCCCTGCTAACTCTTCCCGATGGCGCCTCTGATTTCGTTTTGTACAATATATTTTCCCTCTGCCTCTTGTGGGTCTTCTTCCTTGTCTGAGCCACCACTACCACTACTTCTATCATCAGACTTGGCGTTGGTTATACGTACGTTGTATGTGGTGATGGTTGTGGTAGTGTACTCGTAAGATGGTGTTCATCTGGTCCAGGACTCACTGCATACCCGCACCACATTTTCTGTCCATCAGGGCACGAAAACAGCCAGTACAGCTCGACTCAAATTGGAAATAGACCCAAAGCATAGCTGAGCATAGACCTCATCAACCTCGCTAGTTGCCGTTTGACTTGGAACCATTCAATGCCAATGGGAATGAATGCCAATTCAAACCGTCAATCCCAAGAGCAGATTTGATGGAAAGGTACACAAAGGGAAGTCAAAGGCAATTACGTTTTTCTCTCCAATCGTGGTGTGATTACGGCTGAGCATTGGAGTTGTTCCACAAAGAACAAGAATCTCTTCTTAGAGGAAGAATTGCTGTCATTGCACAAAACTCTTCCAAATAGTCTCAGATTCATTCGTGGTTCCCAAGGAGAAAAGAGTGGGCAAGAGAAGAGGGGCCCCGAAGAGCTGAACGAAAACCATTGAGGCCAGGAATTCCAGCTGTTGTTCCCCGAGTCGAGTTGTGGACGGCGAACGAGAGTTCTCTCGTCGAATTGCCAAAGTACTTTGTTTTTATACGTTCCATTCTCCTTATTTCGTTTGTCGTCTACTAGTTCTGCATGTCGAGAGGCCACACGGATGTTGAGCACGGAATAATACTCCGTCTCAATATTAGAACTGACTGAATTTCAATGAGATTAGGATCACAACGAGAACAAGTTCCGAGTTGAGAAAGTTTGCAGTTTCTCCCCCGTTCGAACACTTTTTTTCAGCCTAACTTAGCACCAAAGCATGGAAAGTAGAAGAGTTCGTTCATACATTACTCGGACGTGTGTGTGTGTGTTTGCCGAAAGACAACAAAACAAGGTGAGCAACAAGTCGGAATTTACGTGTTCCAAATATTACAGGAGCACCCTCGGAAAACGGCGGGAACGTCCACTTTTTCGGCATCACTCTATTCCCCCAAGGACTCATTCTTTCCTGTAAGAAAATAGAAGGAGTCACACCTTTTCCCCTTGGCTCTTTGGTATTAGTCAAAGAGGTGGCAGGCAGCACCGGCCCCAATGGTAGTCGGGCTGTCGGGCAATGGGGGGGCATGGAGTTGATGGGACTAGTAGTGGTCGTGGTAGACATTCTTCTGGTAGTTGTGGAGGCAGTGGAAGAACTCAGGCAAGAAGTTGGTAGTTCCATGGAACTCGAGCCTTCAGGGACCTCCACGACACCATTAATGGGACCTTCACGAACGCAAAGGAGGGCCAGTCGAGATGAGGCGAAAGTCACCAACTGAAATGGATATTTACGAGAATTTTAATCAAGTTCCTCCGCTTCCTTCCCTTTACTCCAACACTTTTCCCTGGATCATCGCCATCATCATCTTTGGCGGTTCACTCACTGTTCGAAACCCTCAAATTCCGTGGATCTTAATGAGGAAGAGCAGTCCTTCTTTTTCTGCATCCTCATTCAACTTGACGGTTTGACAAACGCGGAAATGCGTCGCCCTTGGAATGGAAACGGGATAACTTTCTTCCATAACACCCAGTATTGTTGGTGAAGTTGAACGTTTCTTGTCCTTCTCGACCATAGCGGTAGGTTGTAAATTCGGGCAGTGCTTGCGTGTCGTTCCTACTTTCATTTCTCTAAGGGCCATGGATTATCCTTTCTAACTACATGTGCGGATTCAGTGTGCCTCGTGCGTAACCTCCGAATTGTCGGAACTCAAATAAGACGTGGGCCGGCTGGCTGGCTTGTGTGTGGCTCATCCATCCTTCAGCCGCCATGTGTGTGGCCCACGTGGTTGATCCCAGTTCCCCAATTCTCTCTTGGAACATTTGTCCACTGGCAGACCCTACATGCTCCCGATCCTTTTTCCACGATCCAAGCGTGTCCAGGTCTTTGGGGTCCTCGGGAGTCTCTAGGTAGCAAGTAATATCAATTAAAAAGACACCACCCATTCCGTCTAGATTCCAGCTCATGCCTTCCAAGTTATCTTAACTACTCGCCACACATCATCTGGGACATGGAGAGTGAGTGAGTAAGAGTAGTACATTCTCATTAATATCAGCTCAAAAGTGCACCTGAAACTTGGTCCTATCTACTAAACTTCATAAAAAAAACCGTGGAGCCTCGCCGATTTTCTGTGAGCACAGCCAAACTCTGGAGATGAAGTGAACGAATCCAGGAATCAGACCAGGTGCCCTTTGTGATGGGCATGTTGGTGCATTGGGAAGTGAGGGAAAAGGGAAAAGCACAGAGAGAGAGAGAGAAAGAAAGAGGGAGAGAGAGAGGGAGAGACTCACTCCAAAGCGAGAACTTTGAAATGACTTTGAGTTTTTCTTTGAAGTTTCAAGCACTTTGAGTTCATTCCTTTTTTCCTCCTCTCGTCCTCACCCCTTTCAGTCAGTCCACCAACTAACCAACCAGAATGATGGCGATGAAAATGATCACGATGATGGCCCCTGAAGAAAATCCCTATCGTGTGGATAATCCCACACGATCGACCGATCTAATTTCGATAGGGGATAAGTGAACTGCTTCCTTCCTATCATCGCGAAGCCACCTTCATTACAACAGGGCTTGCTCCCACTCAAAGAACAGAGCCCGGACGTCTGGATCAATTTCAACCTAACAGTCTCAGTGTCATTGCTTTGTTTGCTAACTAGTGCCGCAATGGAAGCTGAAACTGAATTAATGGCTTCTCGGTGGTGGTAGGGGTCTGGGGTCCCCCCTGGGGTCCTGCGTCCCACAGTCCTCCGAAACAAAACACCCCTCGGGTTTCCTCCTTCTTGGCCTTTTTCTTCCATTGGGGGCTTTAGAGTGCGTGAAGGTCAGTAGGGCTCTTTGACCACCTTGGCCCCTGAAGTCTGCCTAGCATGTACTCTAGGCCATGTTCGAGACCAAATTAGAGAAATAGGATCCCGGTATTGGTATCCAATAATTTCTCCCGTTCTCATTATTCTTGGAACCGGGTGAGCTTAGGTGGGTTATTCGTTGATAGGCATTTGCCTCAAGAGAACAGCGCAATATCGTCGCCGAGGACCTTTATTCCCATTGTCGGCGGGTGGTTGGATGGATGGTTGGGTGGTTGCGAGTGAGCTTGAGTGTGTCCCACATGGACTGACTGACTGGGCTTGACGAATCGGATTTGACAGCCTAATGAATACGCCTCTTTGTTAGGCGATTTTCCTCTAAGAAAGGATCCTTTCTTTATCTATCAATCTCCACTAGAGAGAAATGGTGAGTGAGAGAGAGAGAGAGAAAGAAGGAACAAGGGGAGTGAAGGCGAGAGGGAGGATCCACCACCGTCTGCAGAGAATCGGAACACTTTATTTTGACGCACTTTTCAAGTCTCATTTCTCAATTCGGCAACCGAGAGAACTCAAGGCTTCACAAAAAGTCCTTTCCTTCATGTCGAACCCTCTCCCATACTACTGAAAGACGCATTAAAGTACCGTACCTTTAAATGCACTTCAGGAAGTACGGAAAAATTCAGGGACTCGTCACGTTGAACCAAACCAATGGCAAGATGATTATCATTATTACTGTTAGTTGACGAAAAGCTGTCACAGCGGGGTCATAATTTGCCTTCACAGATAATTGATTGCCCTTGGTTGACTACTAAGTACAGTCTGACGACACCAAAAGCAAAAGCTCGGGGTTCCACTTGTCTTCGACGCAACTCCGATAATTCAATCAAAAATTCAATCCTCCCAATAACGAGGACTTCCTTTCCCTTTCTTTTTACTGATCGACCTCGGCCTCACTTGCTCTGAGGTCGTGAGGATGATGATGATGACGACGACGAAGAAGAAGAAAAAGACACGTAACGACGGCAATCTCCCCTCGAATTCAAATTTCGAGCGCACCTGAATTTACATTTAAATTGATCTTGGCAACCCTGATTTTTCACTCTCCCCTCATGACAATTTCCGGAAACTCAAGGAAAACAAATGTGCACCCGTAAGCCTATTTGGTTGGTTGGTTAGATGGTTGGATGCCGGGAGAGATGGAGAGATGGTAGTAGGTTCCAAAATTTTTGAAATCCGAATCCTTGCATCAGGGTATTGAAGTGGGTGTTCCATTGTTGTTGTCCATTTCCGATAAAAGTGCAAGGTAACTGACGGAAGTGCATTGAGGGACACGACAGAAGCAACCTTGCGAGAACGAACCCGGCCTACTCGTGTAAACCTTTGGCTAACTTTCAGCCTACTACAGACGTATTTTGGCCGCATGTCGTTTTCGTGGAAACGAGCAAATTGTACGTAGTGAGAAGAGCACACAATCAATACGCAGAAGCAAACTGCGTGGCCAATGACACATTTCAAGAAGGTGGCGATGGAAATGCCACGCTTCAAAAGAGTTATTGTTCCCCTAATTCTTGGATGTGGGCTTTCTAAAAACGTCATTGAGGACTTGAAATGTGAACATGATGGAACAGCCATAACCTCAGCTCATCTATTATTCAAGACCACATTACATGGAGCAAAATTGCCCTATCATTAATCAAAGCTTACTCTACTTATCATGATAAAAAATAATGAGAAAGAGAACATTCCAGCCAACCTATTCATTAGTGCTTTCCAAGTTCACTTACCCTTTTCCTCTAATTGCCATTGAGACAGTTTCGGGAATACTAGCCTCCAAATGACAATCAAGCGTTCTTTAGCCATCTAGTTCCTAATTGTGTTCCATTTTTTATGGCGTTGATCTATTCTATCGAGGGTGGAAGATGGCACAAGAGATCGAAGGGGCGGGATACGTACGTAGACTGGGAAGATCCTCCGTCTTTGTAATGACAAAATTCCTCCGAGATTTTGTGCCTTCTCATTTCTTTCCGGAGGATCCCCGTCAAAGAGAGGAACGAATAAAAAATTGCCTTTGAGACTGCGGTACTTCAAGGGTGGCACAATGATAAAAAGATACTAAAGGGAGCGGCGAGCTATGTACGAACGTACGTACATCCTCCATACTACGTAGTATGTGGATTGTGGAGGGAGGGTGAGAGCTCCGTACATACAATGAGTCTCAAAACGCCATGCAATATGTCCGCTCCTCGTACAGTACGTGGGACGTAGTCCTCACCAAAATAAACTTTTGTCTTCTTGGTGAGAATCATGGCCGAAAGCAGACGACGCCCACTGAGCCATTTATACCATCATAATACCATGACTGGTCGAAATCTAGAAGCCAAAACTCTGACCATTTATCGGCAGTTTCATAACATGAGCGTAGAGAGCAAACTTTCTATTCCAAGATTCTTATCTTTCAGGTAAGGCCCGTTTACTTACATCATCAACTTTGCGCTAGAAAGATAGACACGTTTATGGTCCACTCGAGAACAAAGTAAATTCCAAATACCCTTTTGTTGCCAGTTTTTCTCGCTCATTCCTTATGTTAGAGAGAGAGGAAATAGTGGTCCGAGTTCCTTCAGGAAGGTGTGAATGAGTCTAACTCATGGCCTTGTCCATTCCTACTACTATACTATACTGAGACTATGAAGGGGTGTGTGGAACAGTCAAGGAACAACTGATGCCTTGCACTCCGGGGAAATAAGTGTTTCCCATGACATGTTACATACAGTACCATCATCTTGGGAGGGTCCAATTGCTAAAAAGCAGGCTCATTCAGGGTTCCCCATCCACCCCTCTGCCATTGTTCAATGGTGAAAAAAAGTTGCTAATCATTAGGAAACTCACTAACAAGGGCACTTTAAGTTGGGACCAAAGTCATTAAGGATGCAAAAAGACGGGATCGGCATCATCCACTTGTTCCACCACGCATACAATGTGGACGAATGTCGGATCCAGACATGAATCGTCACTTTTTTGTGCACAGCACCATAATAAAATGATCAATTTGCATTAATGGATGGATGGAAGGCAGATGGAGAGGGAATTTGCATCCCGTAAGCCTTGATTGGCAACCCTGGAACACACGGAACACCGTCGTCTGTTCCTGAAGAAGAAAAACTTTCCCTTTTTAAAAGGGCTGTAACGTGGAAAACGGTGTCTGGATTTCTTGAAATTCATTCCTTGTGTGATGATGAGATCCGTTTCTTTTTTGAACCAAGGAATATTTCCCGGTAGTCTCATTTTCTGGTCTGTCATTGATTTTAATCGAATTGGACCCAGTGCTTTCGCCAGGGAGAATAAACTGTTTTCAGATTGTACGCTAACATTTACAGAAATAGAGAGCGTCTCAATTTAGAAATCAAATGATTCATTCAGCTTACATTGTAAAGCTATTGGTAAAGGTAAACTGATTGGCTCGCAGAAACGGCAGAAACTTTGTGGATCTTGATGCTCAACTGGATACTGAACAAACCGGGAGACTTTGTAGTAGGTAGGTAGGTAGGTTGGTAGGTAGGTTGGGTCCACTAGTTAGATCGAAGTTAGAAGTGAGTACAAACAGTGATACAACGATGGCAAGAACAAGAGGGAAGGAAAAGAGGAGTGGGAAGAAGAGGAATCTCGTTCTCGCACTGCACCAAGATCGTCCTCTTCTTTTGCTCTTATCTCTCTTGGGATAAGACACAGCAGCCCACCCACCTCCAAGACTCATTCCATCCATTCGTCCGTTCTTCTTTCTCTCTCCCTGTTCGTATACTCAAGAGAGGGTAGTACGTAGATGTAGTAGCAATTGTGAGTACGTTGAACGAGAGAACTACCAAGAAGAACACGGAGATACTTAAACTTCTTTAGTTGTTACCAGACTTGGGCGGCCAAGAGTTGAAATAGGGCTTTCCAGATTCGTTGCAATTGCTCGCACCGAGATTTCTTCAATGTCGTCTTTGCAACTTTGTACCACCACCGAGATTTCAAAGTGCAGTAAGACCAACATCGGCATCGGCCCAGTTCTTCTTCTTCTTTTGGGGGGCTCATTCTTCACGAAATTGGTTCTCTCTTGGGTCGGCACCCTTCTTTCTTTCTTTCATTCTTTCTTGGCTGCTTTTGCTTTCCTCACTTCGTGCAGTCCCCTGAAGAGATGACTTGGTTCAACGACTGGATTGTAATTCAAGGAATGGTACATTGTATATCATAATGTCTTTTTCCTGATGGAACAACGCATCATAAAGGAGGAATGAACCACGGACCGCGGAACCGATGGTGGGACGAAAGGACTTTTTTACGATTCTCTCGTCAGATTGCTTGATTCGGGGTCGAGGTATTTCTCCTTCTTGGGAAAGTCGTCGTGGAGCAAAGCCAAGATTGACAAAATCTGTTGGATCCAAGTCTATTGTGTTCCAATTTCACATTAGTCGCCCTCAGTCAGTCTCTTTTTTTCGCTGCCTTTCCACTCTTGTTCCTTTTTTTCTCTCTCTCTCTTTTTCTCTTGGCGTTCAGTAAGCCTTCCGTCCGTCCTTAAGTGTCTTCGAATAGGCCTAATTGTGGACCATTTTGTTCCATTGTGCTCAGCCGTCTTGGCTTGGTCGTCGAGGGAATGGTTGTGTCATAGATGTATCTCCAAACTTAGATGGTGATAGCAAAACTATTTTTGTTCGCTAGGACAGTCAGAGGAAAAAAAGCTTTCCACTGACCTGAAGGAATATATGAAAGAACTTGGTTGTTCCATTCATTCCCCGATGGCTTTTGAGTCTAGGGTGGTCCGTCGTCCCTTGGACTATTCGTTGCTTTGCCCGCCCGTCCGTCGGGTCCTTCCTCCTCCTTCTTGTTCCACTTGTTTTGTGTGTCAACAGAGCTAATGATGTGAAGAAAGGCCAACGCGACAGTAGCAATGGCAATATCAGTTCCAGGCTCGTCGAAGCAATGGGAAATGTAGTGTTTACTGTCCTCACAGAAGAATGGAGCGCAGATACGGACGCCTTCTTCGCTTCAGCCTAAACTTCTTCAGTATGCTTCAGTGATCTACTATCAACCTAACTCAACATACGCCAGAATGTCAACTCTTAGCAATAAGCTCAAACAACCTGAAAGATCTCGCTCGGGCAAAACTGTGCAAAAAATGGTGGCGGGATCAACCATGAACTAACTGTTTGGGAGGCCCGAAAAACAACTCCAATTGTTGAATTGACCAACAGCTTTTCTTTTTAATTTGACAATTAAATGGGACGAGTCGTAGCAATAAGGCCATTCATGTTCCCATTTTTGGAACGTGACCTTCAATGTTCCACGCCAGATGAACTGAGATCTTTTTCCTTGCTTGGTTGCATGTGCCGTGATGGTTGGTTGGATAGTTGGCAGGCTGGTAGTGTTACTCACTCTCTCTCCCTCCCTCACACACGCATTCCTGAGCATTTGAATATTTCTCCCATTTGAAAGCCTGCTCCCAGATTATGGCTTTGAGTAAAAAGATTGCCAATTCCTCGCTGCCTCTGGACCCCCTAAAAAAAGTTCCAAGTCAAGAAATATCCCAGGCCCGCCGAAGAGGGCCACTAAAACATGATTCAACTCGTCTCAAATCACGTGAAAAGAAGAATCCCACTTACTTGAGCTGACATCATCCCACTCACCATTCCTTGAGCAATGTGAATTGTATCTGTCGCCTTTGGAGCAATTCGATCAAGTTGGAAATCCTCTAGTGTACTTACGGATGCATAGCGAGAGCCAAGTTTATGGAGATGTCAATTCCGACCTTCCTTGGACTCGCATTTCATTTCGGGCACACAAACATAGGCTCGCTACTGTGACATTCTTATGGACAACTTACTTAAGCAATGCTACAAAAATCGAGGCCACCCCGACCCCTGCTTTACGAACCGTATCGGACGGCGGGAGGCTATGAAGTTTGATTTTTCTTTTCGCAATGAAAACCCATTAGAGACGGAGGGAAATGGAAAAACCATAAATTCGAACCCAATGCGCGCCCCCTGCCCTTTCTTAAATACTTGAAGTTCGCTCGGCGGATCTTCATGCACGACAACCGTCTCGGTCTCACTAAGACCCTCTAAATTGCCCGCTATTGGAGAAGCAAATTTTGATAACAACATTCCTCGAACGGGACGCGAGTATTTGGACTTGAATTGAAAACATATATCCATGGGTCCGATATTGTCAATGGGTGAACACTTCTTGACAAACACATTTATTGACACTCCAAGCAATTGCTAGTCCATGGATCATTAGGTTCCAACAGATATTTGGAAGTAATGGATCATTCTTTCACGGATGAACGAAAGGGGGCGCTAGCAAAACAGTTCCAAGTACGACCTTGGCTTCCAGGCCAGTGAACATGATGAAATTCTTCATTAAATTGCATCTGAAAGAAACCACAAATTCCTAGTCGAGAAAGCCAAAAAAACTTAACTCGGAGTTCGTTGTACAGACGGAGAGAGAGAAAGAGGAAATGGGTGAGAAGTGTTGGGTACATACACTCAACCCAAAACACACATGTATATCATATCATCCTTGGTTCGGGTTGTGAAGGCTGTAGAACACAAAAGCTTTGAGGATGATCTATGGGTTTTCACTTGGATTGCTGTTAGGTGTGGTCGGTGGTGATGTGAATGGTAAAAACGAGCCCCTCTGGATCTCAGGAAAGTCATTTTTCATGATCATTGAAGTAAAACATTCGCCACTTATTCTCATTCTGCGAAGCTGACTTCCAAACTCGGCCGGTTCAGCTACCATTGTATATTAGTAGAACAATGAGGTTGTCCCGATTTCCTGAAAGTCACGAACTGCCAGCGATGGTTTCTCGTTTTTTTGGTATAAAAAAAAAATCGTCCATTGATATGAAAGATTTATGAGCTGAAATCGATCCCCCCGCTGGTTCCCAGCTCTAACAAATGAGCGTGAAGTGTTTCGACCTTAATTATGAACCGAGCTGGCGCTCTCGTTGCAAAAAGCGAAGCCAATGGGGAATTGATGACATCCTTGAGTGAAGAAGGCTGTTCCAAAATTTATGCTGTACTATTACATTTCCACTCTCGCCCTCTCTCACTCACTTGCTCGCCAACGTCCTCCATTACGAAGGAGGAGGAAGAAGAACATGGGACCTCAAATGATGAGGGTGATATGGTGCATGCATATGCATATCCTTGGAGGATTTTCTTTTGTTGGTGTTGCTTACGGCTCATTGTTCCCATAATGCCATGGAACATGGATCGACATCGTCGTCACCACCGGATTTGCAGACTTCTACTGGTCGTCCTGAAACGAAAGCTCGTTTTGGGCACTCCTCATTCAGCTCTTGTGACTGACTCATTGACTCGCCTTTGAAGGCCAACTTGACAGCCCTGCCCATACATAACATGATGGTCTCTTCCCTAGTCAGCCCGTCAGTGGGTCACAAAGTCGAAAGATGAATCAGACGGAAAACTTTACGCATGAGAGGTTGCGAGTCATCTCCGAATGAACATTCCAACATTTCCAATCGACACCAATCTGTTTAAAGATGCGACGACAACAAAGGGGGGGGGCAAAGACATGTACTTTGTCTTCTTAAACGTTGCCAATCAACGTAAATATCCTCTTCTCCCTCCCCCTAGGACCGACCCATACTACATACAGTGCTTTAGCCACACTTTCCATTTTCTCCCCCAACATGGTGTTACCAATGCCATTAGTACCAATACTCCTCCTCTCAAATAAACCGGCAAGAGCCATGTCTAATGTCAATGTTCCAACGTACTCACAAGTTCCAAAGAGACGAAGGTCCCTCCATGTTCCCAGTTTAGGCTTGGTCGGGCTGAAGGAATGGAAGTCGTCGGTTTACGAAGTTTTGTTGCGTTCTTGTCGACAACCATTAGTCCGTGTCCCCTTCCTTGTCTTGGTCGGCCTTCTTCTCGGCACATACTACTACATAGCACAAGTGCATGTGCTATAAATCCAGAATAAATAATGATTCTTTACTCACATTACTCGGTTTGGTTCCATGAAAGAACACACAGTAAACTCGAAACACTGGCACACATACACACACATCAGTGCGCAAATCGACCGGGAGAATTCATTTTTCTTGGACATAAACACCGACATTTGACATGAAAATGACAGGCTTTAACGTCCACATCCCGAGGGAAAAAAGTGAAAATGGAAATAACCATGTCTTTCTCACACACACCTTAGTAATAAAGTATTGCTCATGATGGTTCACTGAATACAAAGAGTTTGCAGTTTGGTGGGAGACAGTCTATGCAAAGATTGCAAGTCAGATTTCCAAGTTGGGACAATGCCAACCATGAGCCAGAAATGCATTTCCCGAAGAAAAATGGTCCCACTCCGAAGGTGCAGGTGAGCAGAGAGAGCGAGTTGGTTGGTTGGACGGCGAGTTTTCTTCCCAAAAGTTTTGTTCCAATACTTCCTGACTCTTAATCTGGTGTCAAGAACCCTTGACAATTGAGAAGAAGAGCCAGGGGAATCGCCATTTAGATCTGAAAACCGTGTTTCCAATCTCCCAACAATTTGGTTTTGGGTGAACGATATTAATCTATGCTCACTTGAGAACCCGGTTCCAGTCTCTCAACTTTCTTCCTCCAGAAGCTGCCATTTTTAGTTCTTTTTTTCTTCATCTCCTTCTTCTTTTTGGCGTTGACCAAGCCACGTTGGCCTTGTGGTCTTGTCACACCAAAGCCCAGAAACAAGACCAAAAGAAAGAAGACATCTCAAAGTTTTGACGCCGACGCCTCGGCAAGAAAGAAAAAAAAGTTCATTTATTATACATTTAAAAAGTCCATGAGTGTTCCTCGCATTGGGATTTGCACAAAGAAGGATCGGCTTTTTTTTCTCTCCTTCGCTTTGGAGACTGGACACGTGGGATGTAGATCCACTTGCTCTTATATTTTATTCATATCGAACTCTCGGAATAAGAGGAAAAAGTTGGTCCTCTCAAATCGGAAGAAATGGATTGTCCTTAGTGAGATCATCCTTAGTGGATGCAATAATCCATTAGGGCTCTCTCACTCTCTCTCCGATCCCATCGAGTCAGATTGCGCCGTGTTCGAGTAGTACTGTACAATATATCAAAGAATGTTGTTCCCATCATATTAAAAAAGAAGAGATTATTCCTCCCCACCCTTTCATCTGCGCTCCACACCTTTGATGTTTGTCTTCCAATACAATGGCATTGGCCCAATTCCGGGGATAACAAATAAGTTTGAGACATTACGCGCTCGATATATTCGCGAGAAACCCCAGTCAACATTATTGTCATCTCGAGTTTTAGAGAGAGAGAGAGAGAGAGTATGAACGCACAGTATCGTCGTGGTCCGCCCCAAGTTCGGCAGCTGCAACTTGGCATTTATTGGGTTAGTTTTCGCAATCAGAGCCATGCACCATGAACTCAAGAAGTTGTGCCGTGCAAACTCACTCTCTTACCAAGGTGTGTTTACCCTGGGTGCTCTTCTTTTCTTATGGCACCATTTTCGTTTTTTGGGCCGCATCTTATTCTTGGGTCGAGATAGTAAGTAGCAGGGCAAGTCGCCAAGCAGTCTCCAAACTCAAGCCTCCAGGCCAAAGAAAATGTGCATCCATCCATCCACCTCGGTCTTACCCATTGTACTTCAACAAATAGAGAGAGAGAGAGAGGCTAAAGAGCATTGGAACAATGAAGGGAGGTTATGCACACGGGGACACGTTCCATTTGCACCCTGTCGGCCCGGCGGCTTGCTTCACTAATAAACTTTGGGAAATTTTCCAGCCCGATTCGGTCACACTGTGGGAGACTCATCTGGCGGCTGCCGAGTGCCAACTTTGTTTTCCATTTGAGTCTGTGTGGAATCAAGTTGGAAACAATGGTTGAGATTGGCAACCCTGGATTGCTGCTACCGGCTTGCTGGAGGCTGTGCAAATTTAGAAGGACTTGGAACATGGAAGTTGGATCAGTTTTGAAACAAACTTGTTACTTTTCCGAAGGGAAAGAGGGAACTACGTCCGTACTGGAGGGACGGAGAGCATAAATTTGGGGGCGAGTGAGTTTCAAGTGGAAATCATTCGAGCATTAGATTAAGCATCCAGTCTCACCTCAACGCCACAGATATGCTTTGGCCTTGATCTGAGTCCAATCCGTTCCCTTACATTTCACACTGAGCATTTCTTTTGAGGATATGAAACGAAATTTAGATCCAGATTCTGCTATTTGCCGAATGAGTTCGCGTTTGGTTTGCATATATGTATGTTCACTCGTATCGCGCACGTTATAACGTTTTGGGTGTTGCTCTGGATCTTTGATGACTGTCGGCAATGTCTAAGAGGATTATTACTTTGTCTTAAGTAGCAAAGTTGCCTTGGGGCCAGAGGCTCGTACACACACACATTCATATGTATATAAGCACAGCTGACTGCATGCCTCATAAGTTTTCATGCTGTTCAAGCGCATCTCTCTCCCTCCTCAACATTGGGCTCAACAACAACAACAACAATGTCATCATCGACAACAACAACAAGGGCGACGATACATTGCATACAAAGGACAAACAAGCAGGCATTGTAAATGCTGATCAAAGGATTGTCCATCGTTGATTATGGTTCATTTCCTTTCCAAAATCGAGTACTGCATAAATATAATAGAAATACGGATTTGGATCCTCTCTCTCATGATTTGCGATTACAATCCAGAAAAAATGATGGTTTTCTCAGCACATGGAGGAAAAGTTCCATTGTCCCAGATTGGATCCTGGCATTTCCTGTGGAGAAACAGGATGGAAAGGAGACGGAGTAAGTTTCGGTATAGTAGTAAAACAGTATCTTCAACTTGGATACAAACGAGTGAGTGCGAGAAGATGGTACTACTCGTGCATAATAATACAAAGCGGACAACTTCTCAGCCAAAGTTTTAATCGAGCAAGTTCCTTTTTTGGAACTCCACATTGCTGGAATACTTGTAACTCGGCCCTGTCGCCTTACGTATGTATGTATGTACTGAAGGTAGTGTTGGAGTGTTTGATGAAGCCCGAAAGAAAGTACGCCAATAATAATGAATTGAGATTGACTTCCTGTCAAGTTCGCTCAAAGCCATTCCACAGGGGGTAAATAAGGCCATTGATCGCCCTTGATATTTGCACACAGACCTCAATTGCAATGGATAGCCAAGAGAAATGGCATAGAAATCCATACTAGCCAAGCGAAGGTCAGACTTGCAATTCAAGGTTCAGCCATTTGGAAAATGCTATTTGACTTTTCAATTATCGGGCAGGAGAGAAAAAGTTCTTTTCTCTCATGGTCCGCTCGCTTTCGCTCGGTTCGGCGAGTGTTCCAGCTTTTCGTCTCTTTTTGTACCCTCTTTGGGTCCATTCTCAACAAAAGAGAGTAGTGGTCAAGCTCGAAGACTTCTACTTCGTCTTGTCCGATTTCTGAAGATTCACTTCGCTTTATGTGTCCTCCGCCTTCTTCCCCCATTCTTTCAGCCCTTTCACTCACACTGATAACAGGGTTATCAACGGGGGGAAAGTTCCCCATCATTCAAACCTTCAGTCTCGCTTTGAGAGCCTTGTAATAATATCACCTGAACCGTCTCATTGACTCTTCTCCCTCGGCTCTGTTTTCTCGGAGAAAGGGGTCAAATCGCGTTGTTCGGACCTCAAAATTGAACATACATAGTAGTGCGTAGCTAGACTTGGGATGGGGAGCGTGAGGCCCTCTTGACGAGTAAATTGCTGTCCATTTGGAATGCCATGGGCCAAATCGGGTCCACTAGAAATGAGTGTATGTATGTATGTATCCTTGCATTCACGGATCTGAGGGAAAGGCTGGCTCTCTCACTGACTCTCGTATTTTCCAGCCTCAGGCAATCGATGAGAGCTTAGTGGAAGCGCAAGAGCAACGACAGAAAGACTTATTTTTTCTTCTTCGTACCCCCTCCCAACCCAAAGCTATACTAGCCAAGTGTAAGAGGACAGGAAAGGCCCCAGAGGGGCACTATTTCTTCTCAACGGAACCCAAAACCCGAAGAGCGAAGCATGTTCGGGCACACGCTTGAAGTGCCAGGATCCTGAACTAGCAAAATGGAGGAGGTCTCCCACGTTCATTTTGGCAACCCTTTGAGTTTGTCAGAAAACGACATCCAAAGACCTTTTCAGCCTCCCTAGTGTCGTTTACCTAACCTTGCAGGTAAAATGAAAGCAGGCTCGAGAGATCCAGTGCCTGATATCTCCGTATAAGGAAGGGGATTTGTATTTTCCTTCGGGGTCATGAGTTGAGAAGTGTAGAAATGTCTTTGGCGAGATCTACGGGGCGCTTCACTCCTTTGATGGCGGTAAAAAAAACCATTTCATTTGCCAGTACCATATCTCATCATACTTGCTTACTTGGGGAGTGTGCCAAAGCAAAAATCGAGGAGCTATTTTCAATGATATTGGTCGGGGAGTCCGTCGTGGTCATCTCTTGGTTTCAGGTTGTTCTGTAGTCATGTATAAATTAGATCTCACGTGTTGAGTGGTTGAGATATTCATGGAATGAGAGTTTACCGAATGCGGAAACAATGACAGGGCCGTGGAGCTCGTTGGAAGTGCGATCTTTTCGGAATTTGGTATGCTCAAGGATGGTTCCTAAGTGGGTCTGACTCCAATTTCAAGGGGTCTTTCAAGGCATGACTGCTGATGAAATATGACATCCTCTTGTCAGAATCAAAGAACGAGTCGAGAGCGATGCCTTCCAAAGGTTCGTTCTCTTCATCTTTGGACGTACTCCATTCAGACGACTTGAAAAAAAGAGCCCCGTGATGTTTCAAAGCGACTGGCTGTACATCCATCCGTATCTACGTGTACATACTGTCCGTTTTATGTACATTGTCAAATTATTGGGTCAAAAATGCCTAGTCCATCATCTCTCCAGCTGTCGGGTTCAGAACTCCGAGTAACACGTCAGTTGGCTTTTTTTCACAGGGGACAGAAGGGGTTGTTTTTCAGGTGTTTTTGGAAACGAAAAAGTTAGTAGCAACTTTAGAGAGAATGAAGACGAGGGAACTTAGGACATTGGGACAGTCGCTCGCTCATCCTCTCTCTTACTAACTCGGTGTTCTAGTTCGTCTTCCTCTAGAACGTCTGGTTCCTTCTGGATCAAGATTACCCTGGGGGCCAAATTACTCTTTGAAGGAGTTTTGCTTGCCTGAAGATTGCACAAATGCTGAAAAAAAACGAAGAAAATAGGGAGGGAGAAGGAGCTGGGAATGAGTGAATGCCAAGTGTAAATAGATGGTCCACAAGGTGTTAGTTATATGGCATAAACAAAAAACGGCGTTTCCATTGTTTGAAACTTGCTTTCATTCATTCTAGTCGACGACTTTATCACACTGCATTCATTTCTGACAATTTGAGAGTCTCATTTTATTACTGTTCAATTAGGTTACTTTCAAGTTGTATCATGTCTTACACTTACGAAATTTGTATCCAATATATTCATTTACCCTTGAGCATTTATTGCCTCTTCCGCGTCTCGAACGCTCTGAAACTTTTCCATTATCGACCGATTTGTTCCAGCTAACGAAGACATCTGTCAATAAAAGAACACTTAAATGTCATCAATGTGATCCAAAGTTGGATTGATGGTTGATTAGTGTTCCTCGGTATCTCTTTTCATGAGTGAGGTGTGCCAAGTTTTAGCGGGCACCCTGCATGCATTTTTGGGGCCACACGTGGCTGCGAATAACCCGAAAAGCAGGCTTCATGCTCGGGACCGAAATAGCATTTCCGTCCCCAATGTGTCGGACTCAATTTCAACCGGAGTTTGAGCCTTGGAGATGGTTTGGCCATTAGGGTGAGAGCTTTAAGAATAGAAGCTTTGGTATCAGATTTTCCTGGATGGAAGCTAATTTTGATGACGAACGACAGCCAACTAGCAACTCACCAATCCAGGGACCGGTTCCATCCATGGATTCCCTTGAGAAGATGAAACTTGGAACTTGAAAGGATGCGAAATTGATGGCTACACAGAGAGGAGAGAGAGAGAAAAGGAACTTTTCAAACAGATCCAATCCTCGATTTACGGTTCAGCTTGACAGAGAACTTTCTTTTGGGTGGGACTCGTCTTTGCCACCTTCAGTTGGAGCTTCCATCTTATTTTTCGTTTGCGGTGGAATGACCCTTCAGACACCATTATGGTCGAGATTTATGGTATCGGCCGCATGTTGTCGTCGTCGTCGTCGTTGTTGTTGTTGTTGTTGTTGTTGTTGTTGTTGTTGTTGTTGTTGTTGTTGTTGTTGTTGTTGTTGTTGTGTTATTCCTCTACGGTCTGATGTAATTGTGTGGTTATGTTCCTGCTTCCCGTGCTTTGTGTTCTTCAGTAGAGTTGGACGTCCTCGTCGTTGTTCTGGGGTTCCATTTTCCACATCCGAACCCACTACCAACAGCCATCATTGTGTACCGTAGCATAGCATACTATACTACTATACTTTATGCTCCTTGCACCAATTGGATTGCACTCTCAGATATCTCGAGGGGAGAGAATGAGAAGGGCAGCAAGGAGGAGGGTATAGCTTTCTGGCATGTTTGTGTGTATATTGGAAAGTACTCAATACCACGAGGAAGTGACCCCCAAAGGCCAGTAGTCGGACCACCAGAGGATCTCGCCAGCCACCCAGTGAGCAGGGGGAAAGAGGCAACCACCAAAGCATATATGTATATCCATCTACGGCCACTTCCACATAGACGTACACATTATCCGGATTCCAAGATTCCTAACTTCCAAAGGTCTCGGAAGATCTCGGAAGTCATCATTGGCAGATCCATTGCCCCCTCAATGGACGACTCAGAATGACCAACGAGTCGTACATTGGATGGCTCTGTATGAACAGCAATTCCTTTGATCGCGCCAAAGCCGTGGGATTCGTGTCTTTCTGTTGTACGAGACTACTACGTAGATCCCAATATCCTTAAAGGTGTGAACGCTGTCGATCAATTTCCAAGTGGAACTGGGATCGCAATGCCATTTCTGTGTGTGATGGCTAAGCTCAATTTCCTGTGAAGGGGCTTCGAGAAGACATTGAAAAGGAATTTTGGCGCAGATTTCAAGTGATTGAACTTGTTTTTTATGAGCATGAAACTGCTCGCTTGATCGGGTTGGTTTGGCGAACACTGGAACAACGGAACACAAGAGGAAGACGAAGAAGAGGAAGGAGAGCAGGAGGCGAATCGGTTACATAGATCGTCGCCACAGCTCCTGTTCCAATGGCCATCCAAGATTGATGAATCATGCCATCCGGTCCAATTTTTCTCCCGAGCTTTCATAGCGCAACTTGAGACCTACGAATTTGTTCAAAGGCCCACATTTTGCCCGAATAGGTTTCACGTCTATTGCATTTTTTTCTCTCTTCAAAGAGGACTAGTTGATCTCGGTTCCAAGAAGGAACGCCGTTCAGGTGGTTGGTCGGTTTGGGTGGTCTCTTGGATGCGATTCCGCAAATATGCACAAACGCCATCTGTTCAATTAGGACGACACCATTACGAGTTCTCGTTTTATTGGTGTTGGTGGCGTGTTTCCGCTCGGGCGAGAATCATGGATACAGAGAACAATGGGACATGGGCCAAAAATGTCACACATGGGGACTCAGGAATGCGTAACTATATTGTAGTGGTTTCATGCATTCCAAGTTTGGCACCAAGCAACCAAGAAGCATCATCGTTGGTTCTTTCGTGTCTTACCTCCTCCTCCTCCTCCATCCTTGGTCCTCGGTTTTCAGCTCAACGGAACGTGACGAGAAATTCCAAGTGGGACCACAGACCAACCGAACGCGCCCAGTCGAAAAGGCGAGGAATTTCCAAATTTTCCAATTCACGTTCCACAATTCCATGGTTTACAGCTCGAGGGGTTGTTGTTTGAGAGAACCAACGAACAGGCTAAGGGAATTGGATAATCAGCTGATCCAATAATAGCTCTGGAGGAGAGAGGGAGGTCTCCCACCATCGGATGGGAGACTTCTATGTTGATGACCACAAACAAGCGGTGTCGACTCATTTGGCGAGTTTTTGAAGCTCCAACGATCGTCGTTGGAAATGAGCTGTAAAGCTGTAGTATGCCAACACCGATGGAACGGTGGAACCAAGCACCTTCGAGCCTAGTGGACACTCAATTGCGAGGACAACAACCATTTTCCCAAGTTCCTTTTAACTAGCCAAATTTGGAGAGAGTTGGTGAGGGCGTGTGCTTGCCTGGAGCTTTGGAACAGGAGGAACTTGTGGTCAAGACATGGGTTTACAAACTTACTTTGAAGTCCATTAAAGCAAAAGCCGTTAGCAAACTCAAGTCCCTGACCTTTATTAAAAGCGACAAGTGAGCGAGCGAGCAAGCAAGTTAGCCGACCAACGAACCAGTCGAAAGGAACGTCAAATTTATGACCAACCAACCATTGCGGAGAGATCCATCCACGCACTCCAAGTTTCATGGAACAAGTCTCAAAAATTCGTAAACAGTACTCGAGAATGTCACTTGAAACGCGGATACCAAATTGGAACATGTTTTTTTTTCTTTTGGATTTAATCCCAAGGAACCCTGGTCAGTGGCATGCCTTGTAACCGTTTTAAGGAAAGAAGGGGAAGGAACATTGTTCCAAGATAGTTTCGATCCAGGGGACCATAAACAAGCTGTCGCTTGTTGAAGCCTGATCCAATGAAGTCAGCCAAACAAAACATTCTCAGATCCCCCCACTAGCTTCATTTGTGGTCTCCGGGTCCCCATTTTCCTCGTTTGGTTCCATTTCACCACCATCCCCACAATAGGTAGTAGGTTGTGGCACCTGCTTCATCCATCCTCCCCCTTTCATCCATGACAGCAGGGAACGTTCCACACATTAGAACAACTGTACGATGGTCGGTGGAACAGTTTTTTTTGCTTCCTGCCTCATATTGGACTTATTTTGCTGACTCGAGTGTGTACTTGATCCTTTTGGCTGAAGGACCAGTGGGTTCCGCTACATACGTATGTGTAAGGTTTAACAAAAAAAGCAACGTGTTCGGGTGCAAAGAACAGTCTGCTGAGGTCTGGCTTGTTTTCTCCTTACGAAAACATGGCCATGAGAAAGATTTCTTCTTTGACCCATCCATTCATCGCCAAACAACACACGTGTCAAGATCAGAAAGCGAATTTAGAAGTGATTGAAATCAAAATCACTTTCCGTACTTTTGAGCGCTCAATAACATGATCGAGGAAGAAAAATGCCAAAAAAAAAAAAATTATAGTTTGCTCTCCCAGGGAATGAAAGAATCCTGTGATCTTTAATTCCAAGGAAGGCTAAACCGGTCCCTGATAGTTGTCTATTCATAAATAAAGCATAACTTGAAACAAAGACGGACTTATAAGGCAATGCATAAAAGAGTCGGCCTTGAAAGTTCCGCGAGATAGATTTTACGATAACATTTCACTTGACATTTATCTTGCAAACTGAAAGTACACACTAAACAAATTAGCCACAAGTAGTATTCACTTGAAAAGTAGATTGGAACAATGCCGCCGTTTAATGATGGCTGGGAAGGCAATCTTAAGTGGTACATGATTGCTCCCGATGCTAAAATACTTGAATCCTGAAGAAAGCGAAACAAAGGCAAACCAAGTAAAGAAAGAGAAAAAGCTATTACATTAGTTTACCTCTGAGGGCAATTATCTTTTCATTTGTCTTCATGTGTTGGAACAGAAATTACTCCGTGGAGAGAAATGAGAATCCTCGGAAGAGTCGTAGTTTCTCTCTTGAAGAAGGGCCCCTTTTTAGCTACAACTTCAATTTACACTCACTCCAACTCGAGGAGGTACACATTTTTTGTTCTGAATGACGGATGAGCAATTTATAGCCCTCCCAACAACACACCTCCACTCGATCCCTGGGTCCACCAGAGTAAGTCAACCAATGGCCATCCGAATTCCCTTATTCAAGAAGACTTCATTGGAAAAGCTGAGGATAAAGCGCAGGTTTGGCCACCCTTAGACGAATTTGTCACTGCGGCCTGAATCGAAAACTCAAGCCATTTGTCTTACTCAGGGAAAAAAGGCGTGTTTCTGACAAAAATCGAGAAAAGGGGGAGGAAAGTTGAACGTCTTTTTAAGAGTGTGTTTCATGTGTGATTGCGATTACCGCCTTTCCAACTTGCATTGTTGTACCGAAGTATGTCTGTCCAGTCGTCATTCCATGGGACCCTACCACGGTGTGTAAGGCTCGTCGTGTTAATACGAGGAAAACATGAAGGGAGTTGGTAAAAGAGGATAGATATCTCCTCGACGACGAACTTCCTTTGAAGGGAACAAATGTGGAAGTGAATGAAGAACAACTTAAGTTGTGTACGACACAGACTGTACGTACTACGTTGGTTGAAATGATTGCCATCATGCCATTTCCGGGTGTGTTGACGAACTGGGCCACAGCCTTGATAACACTGGTTTCAAATCTTGTTCCAGGTATGAAGGTCTTTTTTCTAATCTCCTGGATCCTCTCGCCGAATGAGAAATAAAAATGACCTACCTACCTACCTGGCCCAGGTCGTTGGAAAAGAGTCATGGTAACAAAACTGGAATCATTTTTCACTCTCCCAAACAAAAACCAACACGTTGATATCTTTTCTCTTTTGAGCCACGACGAAAGTGTGCCAAAAAGCACATTTGAGATGCACAAACATTTCAAGGGATTTCAAAGTAATTTGACAGCAAGTTCAAAATTGGTCACCCTAAAATCTCGAAACAATCCACTCCATCTTGTGTTGTCAATAAAAGGTTGTGATTGATGAAGTTAATAATATCTTCCGTAAAAATTCTCCTCTTTTATGGAAGAGAAGGCAAACAGGGAACTCGTTAGGTTTCAATTCAACAGACGAAATAAGAACCCCTTAAAACAAAACCATCGTTTCCTGTTGAAACTCGTGGAGTTGAAAAGACAGACAAGAGAATAAGGAAGGCAAGAAGGCTTTGGGAGAGAGGAAGAAGAGAGAAGAGATAAATGGATGATCATCATGAATGAAAGCAGTTAGCGTTAGTTGTCTCGCGGAATGGAAATCTTAATGGGGAGAAACGAGGAGAATGCCTGGAGGAGGCCCACGGCAGATAAAGAGCAGAAAATTTAATTGAGATAACAGATCCTCGCAGCTTTTGGAAGCTTTTTCTTCATCCGCGTCGCAGTGCAGCATTAATTTATTTCATGCTCAAACATGAGAACCCAAGTTACGCTCCTCAGTTACAAAGATTGAAATCTTTCCATCATGTGGGGAGTCTTTATTGTGTTCAGTTCCAATTGGTTTTATCTTAAGAAGCCAATTGCTGAAAGTCTCAAGAGATGCAAAGTCAGTGTCTTGAAAGTTTCAATGTGCACACGTTCAATACCTTCTTTCTCCACCACGACGAAATATGAGGGGAATACCGTCTGAACCTCGTTCCTGAAAAAGTGAGGATGTCGATCTTCGAAATCACTTACAATTTTTGTAAGCCTTTTCCGATGGAAAGGTCATTTCGAAGGGCGTTCTCCGAGTGATGGAATTACAAGAAAGGATTGCCTCCCCCAGTGACATAAAATGAGGGCTTGTTGCAAGTCGTTCTCGAAGGAATGATGGGGAAAAAGAAGCTCCGATGATCAAGATGTTGAAAAAAAATCAAGTTGATATTCCGTCGAGATGTCTAGCTAGTTGCAAACTTTCACAGGGTTGCTAATACAAATGTCAGCATTGCGCCAAGCTATAATTTCTCCCCATTTGGGGAAAGGGGCATCCATTCAGACATAAGTGCGAGAAGGAGTCAAACCAGAGAGAAAGAGTGAGAGCAAAAAAAGGCCAGGCTGTGCTGAAACAAATAAGAAATGCACAGCCAGATATGCAAAGAAGCCTTTTTCGAAATTGGAGGCCAGAAATATGGTCCTCGAATGCGGAACCCGTCCAACAGAAGCCCTCTGAAAGCAAAACAAAAATGGGTCGGCAATACCAAAAACGGTTGGTTTGATACATCCACTTCCATGGAGGTGGTTACCAAACTCGTTGGTTTTTGGTCTGTTGGTTAGGTGGTGGGGTTGGTTGGTTGGTGGGTGTTTTCAATCTAACTGTCGATCAAATATTTGCTTAACACTTTAGCTCTCCAGTTTAGATTGGCCTCCCTGCACTTCCGGATGAGCTGAGTCCGCCCGCCTGTCATGTTCATAGACCTCCTTCAAACCTAGATAGGAAGGAGGAACCTAAACAAAACGGATTTCTTTCATCGCTCAATCGGCTTAGGATCAACTTAGACTAGACCTCATGAGTCGGTGGTCGATCCAAGATTGGATCAAATTTAGCCAACTTTCCTCCCGCCACTAGGCCAATGGTTGGTTGATTGAATGGCTGTATCAACCAATCTTCGGTCGAAGTCGAACCACACGTACGCACGTACGTACACTGCCACCAATATTCTATCCGTCTCCGTGACTTTTAATCGATTTAGTTTTTGAAGGAAATTTGAAGTGTGAACTTTTCTTGGAGTTGATGAATGAACTCATCCACGTAGTACAAAAAGCCTCAAAGTTTGAACCATCAGCCAGTCTCAAAGCTTACCAACCAAAATGGATAAAGAATCGACTGACCTATAGTGCCGCTGTCAGAGACCTCAGACAAGCATCCTAATGAAGACCACTTTATTCTGTTGGAATGGGATTGATCACGAAAAGAGAAAGAAGGGGAAGTTGTCTATTGTTTCCCTCTGCCTATTTCTTTCGAGTCTTCTTCTAATCATCCGAATGTACGTATATGTAAGTATGTACGTACAATAGCTAGATAGCTACCTACGTACATAGAAAGGAGGAGAACCATGACCCTCCTGGCCAATTGGGAAGTTCTGCAGGATTGCATCAGAATGGATCCGCCGGAAGTGTGGACCTAGCTAGCTTTCAGATAAGTGCACGCTCATGCTAACGAAAGGCCAATTCAACCTGATCCACCACATTGATCTTGATCCCATGGGGAACGAGGCGGTGAACATCCATCCGAACATGGTAAAGATCCTTATTTACGAGAAGAATCTTATTCAACCGATTTGGATCCACCAACGCAGAGGTCACTTGAGGCCAAAATAAATTGAAAGACACATGCCGCAATTTGGAACAACGTAACTCGGTAGAGACTCGAAAGGCTACATGTAGCCCATGAAATGTTCCTTTGGCTTTTATATTCTAGAACCATAAAGGTCATGCCTTATGTACCTATTTTTGTACGTACTGAACGTTGGTGATCGTAGGCACATCTTGGATTTTTGGGCCGTTTTGTTTTGGGATCCGAATCCCCCCTCCCTTCTATGTAGTAAAAGAGGTGACAGAAAGGCCATTGGAGCCCCTTCTTTCTCTTTCCCCCTTTTTTGTTCCAAGCAAGAAAAGTCAGTGGGACGGCAAATATGGTGACCAGGGCATAAATCACACAACAAAGCCCAAATACCAATAGATGTCACTTGAGTTCGTGAGCAGATGGAAGGAGAAATCCAAACCAAGTTCCACTTCCTCGCGGATGTTCCAACCAAACACCCAAAAAAGTTTGTCAAATACCCCAATTACGAGTTTGGGGCTCTACCCATTGCGCATGGAAGGGACAACGAAAAGAAGGACTTCTTGAAAAATGTTCGTTCTCACTATGTTGAAAGCTAATCGTTGTAGGTTTAAGTTTGTGGCAAAAAAGAAAATCCTTTTAAAGACCACAAGCGGCAAATGGAGAAACAAAAATCTCAAAAACGTCTCGTTTTTTAGTCTCCCGCTTTTCCAGGGTTTAAATATTTGATCTTGGTTTTTGTTCTGGTTTCTAAATTCTAGTTTTGCAACAAGACATATAATGCAAAAAATCGTAGCATAAACCGAAACCGAGCCATTGAATGTTCAAAGCAAGCAAACAGCTAGAAATCTGCACCGGTACCAATAATCAGGCCCAAAATTGCGGCAAATGTAAAACTTAAACCAGCTTTTACCCCGAACCGGCCATGGGTTGAAAAGGGATGCAAATGTGCTTCTTCTGGAATGGTGGGCGCTTTGTTAACCAAGCCAAGAAGTGCACCAAGCTGGAACATATTTCTCGATATCGGTGATCTCCTATTGAAAGCCCAAAAAAGATCCATATTCCCGTTCCAAAAGTTGCCAAGAACTCTTCGGGGAAGCTTGCCGTTCCGTCCGTCCGTCCATCCGTAGCGTATGATGTCCCATGTGTACATGGGCGACTCCTTCTGTTCCTTGGATCATTTACCCCTCAAATGACATGGACCACTGATGTGACATGATGCTCGAAGAAAAACTTTTGCTTCGAGAGCAATGCTGATTCGGGACTTTTTGACTGGTTGGAAATGTGCTCTCCCAACTTTGCATTCTTCCGCTTCAGGATCGAAGCATTTTTGCACAACCAGTTATTCTTTTGTACTTTCCAGGAAGAAGTGGAACCTGTTCTGATAATGCTTGAAGGTACGCAAGTACCGTAACTTGAATTATCCACTTAGCCTCGACGATTTAGCTCAATAATTTACCATGGCTTTTGGAGAGTTTGGAAAGGGGGAACGAATGGTCTTTTCCACTTTTTGAGTTCAGTATCCTTCCTTCCTTCCTCTTTGGCTTTTCCGTCCTTCTGTTCCTCCTCCTCTTTCCCCTTGAGGTCCACCTTTTATCTCGGGAACTATATCAACTATGCTTGAATGGACAAGTCTTCCCGAGTCGTTAAGACATTGTGCGTAAACCATTTGCCCGATGGGGAGTAAAGCACATTTTCAATTCTTCTTCTTCCACTATATTTCCATTCAAGGAACATTAGTGGGCTCCATTAAAATCGCTCAAGATCGCTCTTTCTTCACCATTGGCGTTCTGCCGGCCTGAAAATTAACTAGATTGAGAACCAACGGTTTTGTTTGAGCGAATGAACCTAAAACACAGAGTGCTCGAGGGTGTTATTTACATTAGTGTAGGTAGTACTTTGTATGTAAACAGATCAGCGCCACAAATTCTCAAAACTTTTTCGTTTACATTTGCCAACACTGACGAAGACTTATGGTCAAGGTTGTAATGAAGACGGATCCGTTTGGAGCCTTTGGCTACAACAACGTGGATGTTCCATTGTTTTTTTTTGATACATCCGACAATTTGGGTCGCCCTTTCTTTCTCTCTCTCTCACTCTGTTCTCTCTGCTTTGTCGTTAAATGTCGGTCATATTTGTTCTCGAGGCAACAAACATCATCAAGGTTGGTTTTACTCTCATGGCAAAGGGTGAACCAAGCTCATCAAAGCCACACAGGGTGATGCATGGGGGCCCTTGTTCGCTCGGTCCCCGAGTAATTAAAGGGGACCTTAGAGAATCGCAACGAGTTTCAGGATCAGGCTCGAAATCATGGGCAAGGAGGAACAAGGCCAAGTCCATTATGGAACAACCTGTACTCACCAATCCCATCTCAATGAAGAGTGAAAGAGAAAGAAAGAAGGGGTGAGGGGCCAAATGAATCCGTGTTAATGAGAGAAATGTTATTTGCCAGGAAACTTTGAGAGCTCGTCGAGGATAATGATTGTTCATGACATGCCAAGCTTTCTCGCTTCGAAATTTTTAACGAAAAAAAAAAAAACTACGTCGTGCGGCGTGTAGAGCCTTCCTGGCCTTTCTTTTCCCCTTCTTATTCTCTCCCCTGTTCCCCTTTGGTCGAAGTTTCATTTTCCAAGTGGAAACGAGGCAATATTTTATGAGGAGAAAGAAGAAGTCAACAGATGTTTTGACCGTTTCTCTCGTTTTATGTAGAAAAGCCGACGAACGACAGACTGCGTGCTCTCGCTCTCTCTCTCTCTCATTTTCCATTTCACACATTCGTTCTGAGCAGCCTCCCTCTGGACAGTTCCCAAAAGAACACGAGGGAACTTGGATTCGAATGGGACGTAATACCTTATTTCATGAAATAAGGCTAAATCGTCGAGGAAGTTATGGCCTTTCTGTTGACATTTAATTACACCTGGAACAAAGGAAGCGTTTAAGCTTGAGTCGGTCCATCCACCCCGTGACATTATCATTTGATAAAATGCCAAGGAGTTAAAATTTGCGAATCCGTTTTTGCAGCCACAAAAAGTCTCTGACGAGGTAACTGTTTGAACGGTTTTAATAATTCAGACCCGTTTTACTCTCCTCGTTCGTCGCTCTTTTCCTCCTTTGACTCGTGAATAGCCAGATTTTGAATCGGGACCACTGAAGGTCAAACTTTGGACCACTGAAGGAGATCACTTGTCTTTTTTTGCTGGCCCTGTCTAAATGCATTTCAAGACCCTAGAGAGTTCTGATTAATGATCTCTGTTGTTCTGACCAGAAGAATGCCTCTCCCTCTTCTTCTTCGTCCACGATGGCGACGCTCTCATCGTGTTGGTCGTGGAATGGAGACGGAACAGAAGAAAAAGGACCCCTCGAGATTGGAATGGTGGCACTTTAGCCACTGCTTGTCTACTAACCAAGTCTACTTACCACTCGAATACTACAACAACTACATGCTTATGTGCTTATGTACGTAGTAACACCACCCAGGGCCAACGTGGCAACGTCAAAAGTAGCAGTCCGAAATGGATGCGGTGGTGGGGTGGTAGTGGTTCGACGACTTTGAAGCAGGCAGCGGGAGGTGGATAGCCTTTCATAGGGAGGCCAAAATAGACCATTAAAAGCTTCTTGGAAATGAAGACCAAGCGGAAAGAGGAGTGCCAGAGAGAAAGAGAGAGAGAGAGGCCAGGCAAGCAAGTAAGTAAGTAAGTAGTAGTAAGTAATGGTAGTCACTGCAAGTCCTCATCCTCTGGCTACCATTGCATTTCAATAGCACTCAGGACCTCTTAACGGATCTCAGACCTTTTGGAGAGATGATGCAGCTCCTTCTCGTCCCCGATGAAGCACGAAATTAATTTAGGCATTATACCACCATTGTTCATATGCTCAAGCTTACTATTAGTTCGAGAGGAACGATCATTCAGTTGGTCGTCTCAAGCCAGATCTCGAGGAAGTGCAAACGAAAGATCATCATCCTCAATGGTTGGCCTCGTTCGTGTGATCAAGACAATCTTAAAGCGATAAAGACAGACCTGAGAACGTTTGAAAAGATCAAAAGGGAAATGTGTCTCAATTGTTCCGGCTTGATCCAAATAATTCGGGAATGGTTCCACCGGTGGAAACTGGGAATATGGGCGGCGAAAGAAGTGGGAATTGCTTAAAGAGAGGCTCCAGGGAAATCCATAAAGACTTTCTCTTGACTAAAGACGAGATTTCTTTGTGCGTTCACGTTTCGGAAATAAAATATCCCAACAACCTCTCGTTGGTCTTTGGGATTTGGGCCCACCAACCCGAGAAAGGGAACACGAGCACGATCATGATGATGATGATGATGTCTTCGTCGTTTTTCTCCGGGCTGTCTCAGGGTTCCAAGCAATTGCTCTCCTTCTTCTGAACGCCTGGGTCCCAAATGTCAGGTTAGCTACTGGGTGGTTCACAAAGCCAGTGGCACCCTGTGGCCTTCTTTGTGTCTTCTTTATTGGAACCAAGAGATCGTTGGGCTTTTGCTCTCCCTGTGAGTTGGTTCCCAGTTGCCTGTTCCAACCACGAGGATGTCACCTTTGAGGGGAAAGAATAAATAACATTGTCGACCGACATCTTATTGGGTTAACATGATCCTCTTCGTTCTTTGGGTGGAATCAAGAACGAGCCAGCCAAGAAATAGCTGAGCAGAAGGACGACAAAAACAGAGCAAAAGAGCCATGTCACAAATCAGGAAGAGAGGAGGACACAACTCGAATTTCTCTTTGACAGCCACTCACACCCAACTAACCAACCAACCCACAAACAAAGCGAAAAGGGCTCCCTCCTTCGTTTTCTTCTTTCGATTCCGAGTTGCAAACTTGAGAAAGAATGGGAAAACAGCTCTCCTGCAAAATGTATCCAATGATGGCCAATATTTGTGAGGGTCATTCTTTTCCGGTGGTGAAGGGACCTTTGGAAACGACAAATTAGGAGAAGGGACAAAGTTTGAGGAGGGAATTCGGGGACGCTTGATGTTGGCACTCTCCCTTTTTAGAGCCCTCTAACAAGCCAATTGATTGGAACACCCGAAAATCCTCTGGAGAATCAACATTTCAACGGGAGAAGAGAAGACCTCGTCGTCAATTTCTTAGACCACAGACCTCGATTTGGACTAGATGGGCACTTCATACCTTCCTTTCCATGCCAAATATGGAAAATCAGAACTGTTCCAAGATCGAAAAAGCCCAATTTGACCTTCCAACCATTTCGAGATGTGAACTAAAAATCAAGGCTCTGGCAAGCCAATCTAGTGCTCGTGCGATACTTTGAGAGTCTTTTCACTGGATGTTGATGCTTTGAAGGGTTCGGGGTTCATTTCGATAGAGTAGGGCTTCTTACTCATAAAATAGCGTGACAGGGCCATCATTTTTTCCCTGTTGGGATATTTGGAAGCGAACAGGGATTGAAAGCCCAAGAAACCTAAAGCTCAGAACGGATCAATCTTCAGTGGATTCAAATTTCACATGACGGAAGAGAGGAGAGTTCTCGGCTTTCCTTGGGCTCCCCAAAGAGATCTATTTCTTCTTCACTTTTTTCATCTGCGTGACCAAAACCCCAACAAACGAGTACATAAAGCCAATGACATTCCAAACCACATCAAGGAGACACTTCAGGGCCGTAAATAAGAATGTTGGGATGGCCCAAACGGCGGGAAATCTGGGTGGTATTAGGTGACGCCCATATATTATTTTATAAGCATTCCGGCTTCTTTTCTCTATCCCTTTCTCTTTTTTGGAGAGAAAAATACTAGAGGATTTGCCATCCATGTGAGGTTGATACTGCTTTGGTCGTTGTTTGAAACGACCGTCAGGGGATAAAATTGATCTTCTTTCCCCCTTCTTTTTTGCTCCCATATAAATGTATACCATATCGTCAATAATAGGATCATGGCGTAGCCTAGTTATGCCTCGGTGGAATGCCCAATTTGAGCCAGGGTTGACTACATCAAAACGGAGGAAGAATATCATCATCCACTTTTATAAGTCATAAACATGGTCGACCTCAAACCACTGAAACGAGGTGGAATTGGCCTTGGGATTTGCATGTCTTGACGTGGATTGGATTTCAAGTCAAGGCTAAAAAATGGAACCCAAAAAAAGAGAAGAGCCTAGAACTGACTAGAGATCAAGTTCGTTTCAATATACTAGCTTGATTAGCCTCATGTCTGATTCAAAGCTCCCAGAAATGGCCAAGTATTCAAATTGAGACGCCCTTTTTTTTACCCTCACAAAGGCTGCTCCGAAGGGACAACTTCGCCCTAATACCCCCTAGACTTGATGGCTTATTTGGGCTTTTGGTCCCGATTCATCGTCAAGAAAATGAGATTTATCGACAAAGTTTTTTCACTCACGGATATTTCCTGACATTATTGCATTCTTCACTTGGCCCTGCGATTCCGGGGTTCGGAGCCCGGTACTGACAACCGCCAATGGAAGTTCTCGCTTTTTTGCAACAAGAAACTTGATCCCCAGGTCTTAATCAATTCGAAGTCTTCGTGGAATGAACTGTGCCTCATTCGTGAGGGGGAATCCCATTGATAATCTGACTTGAGAAATGGCTTAGGAGCATAATAATAGTAAAAATAATGCCTTTTCGTAGTAGTTGATACTCCTTCTTCTCCTTGTTCATCTTAGCTCTTCTGAGAAGCGAGTTCATTGGTGAGACATGACTGCGTATCGTACTCTGGGGCTACTTAAGCGTAGTAGTAGTTATTGTAAGGCACAATATCTCTCCTGCAGAGGTCGTTTTGCTTGCTTAATGTGGCTCAACCACAAATGTTTAAATTGCTCAGAAAAGTTTTCACTTCTACTCTCTTTTTTAGCCAGTCTCCTAGGGTCTGCCAAACTATTAGAGACCCAGAAAGCACAGAGAGAGAGAGAAGGAAATGAGAAAGTTTTATTTGTGACATTTCCCAGTACCCACAAAGAACACGGAAGGGTGAGCTGCGGCAGAAACTTTTTTGACAGATGAGGGCAGACCCTCGACACTGCTGCTGCGGCGGCTGCTGTTTCCCTACCCACAACCAACTGTACTAGAACATGTTCCCATAATGGCTGCATTGTACATTCACCCTCACCTCTGGTCTGGCCTAGAAATGATGAGGGGCAGTCGTTTCTCCAAGTTCTGGCTAAAGCGACCAATGGTGGTCACACAGACACACACAAGGACCACTACTCAAAACAAGAAAAAGAAGAAACAGGAAAAAAAGTTACTTAGTACTTACTCCCGCCACCGCCATCATTGTACCAACTTCAACAGCCGATCGAAGGAGCTGGGTGGACAGAACCGCACTCGGCCTTTGCTGCTGGGTAAAACAACTCAAGTGTTTTACAATGAAGGAAAAAGTGACCTCCAGAGCCACCCAGAGGCCATCCAAAGACTGCCTGCTAACTACACAAAGGCCATAATAGGTGTTCCACGTGGATTGATCCAATCAATTAGCCAAAGCAAACTTTCTTGACAGATGTTTCTGTGAGCTGGGTACAAAGATGAGTGCTTCTGACTGACTTCAACCAGAGCAAAGAGAGAGGGGGGGAGGAGGTTTTCAACAGCCTTTGACAGCCTTTTGTATCCACGGATGATTGGATCGCTTTTGAAGTTATGGCCAATTCATGATGCTCAGGGTCGCCAGAGCGAGACCGGGGTTCACCCAGCTTCCTCACAAAGCAGGAACCACGGCCATATTTCATGCTCTAGCCATATGTCCGGGAAAGATGCCAAGCCAGCTAGACAGTAGACAACCCATTCATCCACCGACCGACCCATGGGTCGAGGAGAGAAATGAGCCCCAATTTTGAAGAGAAATGTTTTGAAGATGGCTTGACGTGGTGGCTTTCACCGCACATTGTTGTCCGCACGCCATCGAGAAGAAACCCTGGGGCAACTTCTTGCTTACTCCGTAGCTCTGCATACGAACGAACGTACGTACGTAGAACGAGAGCCAGCTGACATGCTTGCATCGCGATGGGATGCAGTATTTGGACATGTTGGGCGGTTTGGCAAGCTACTTGTTGGCTTGCTTGGTTGGTTCTGTAGAAAAAAGAGAATATTCAATGGACGAAGGCCAAGCATTAATCTTTTGAAGAGGCGAATTCAAAAACAACGCTGACAAATGAGCTTTGCATCAGTGAACCCGAAACGTTTGACAAAATACTTGCTTGTCCACATTTGAAAGCCCTTCTTGTCTTCTCTTTCTTTCTCTCTCGTTCTTTGGACAAGGAGAGTGACGGCTGATGAACATATTAGGGTTATCATATGCGTTCCAAGAACTTTATTCCCACCCAACAAACTGTTTCTTGTTGAGAATCATCCATTACTCAAATACAAAGCCGAGGTAATGGGTCAAACCAAATTTCCCAGGAATTGTTTCCACATGCTTTTAGAGCGCCATTTGATACGCAATTGAAAGTTTTCAACTTGATGGACCACTTCTTGCTCTTGAAAGTTCTTGGAACCCATGGCTAAGGCGGCGGAACAAGTAGTGTTTAGTTTTTATTCTTCGTGGGAACGAAAGTTGGTTCCAATGTGGTGCAGGGCCTTTCCCACTGTTCAGCTAGTGTGTTCATTGCTCATTGCTCATGAATACGAAATGCCTTGAAGAGGCACATGAGACTGCTCGCTAAACACATTTATCATCGTTCAAAATGAATGTCTATTAAAATAAAGCGACTTTGTATCCCCAGGGACTCGTTTCCTTAGATCCACTCGTCTCTCTTACACCTGTGACCCATCCTTCTTGGCTCCACTTCAGCCGTTGTGGACCACCTGTTCAATTTGGATCCCACGGCCTCATTTAAATGGCTCCGGGAAAGATTTGCCATTGGCAAAAAGAAAGATAGAAAAAACGCAAAGACAAACGAATGGAAAAGAAAAGAGATACGAAAAAAGGGACGAGCTGAGCTCGAGATCCAACCCAAAAAGATTTGGGTCCTTCTCCACATTCGATCCAATTCGAGGCTCAACCAAAGAGGCAAAGGGAATAAAAGTCAATCCCTTTTATTACATCAGCTGCCTCGGTCCTCACATTGAAGTGGTGTATTGCTACACGATGCAATATTCTTCAGGAAATCTCGTTCTCCCGGGGTTTCTCCTCACCCGATGCAGCTGAAACAAAAATAACTACTCGGTTGTCAAGATCCGGCCAGATTTTTAAGCCAACCATCCATAAATCTATCCACTTTTTTATTGGCTCTATTTCTAACACTAGAAGAGAATACTGTCAAGAAACTGTATACGATTAGTATATAATTCCCCACGATGAGTTGACATTTCTAGAAACAAGCATCCAATCTTTGGTATCTCTCTGCATCCGTAACAAAACAGAGATTTTGGTATCTCTTTGTATCTGCAACAAAACAAATCGTTGCTGTAGTTGGTTCCCCTTTCAAAAGTTGGCCTACTTGAAATTGGTTTGGCTTTTGACACCCATGGACATTGTCAATATCCCCTCGTGGTCCAAACACATCCCAGGAACTTTTTTGTTCGCCGAAGACTGGTCCCCGTTTCGGTTTTGTTCTTCATCTCTCAAATATAAATTGCATCTCGTAAACAGCCGAAAATAAACGGACCCACATATTGTGTTTGGACACAATGCAACAATTCTTCTCTGATCTTGGCTCAAGGCAGAGGAGCCCTTGTCAAAGACCAACAATAGGAAATAAAGCAGCGCCGGAATTAGTTCAATTTGAGAAACGAGATTGATTTGAGCTCCTTTGGTCTGGAAAACTGAGAACGAACCAAGGGAGGGAGGGAGGAGAGAAAAGTTCTCGGGGCCTTCACAAATCTCTCCTCAGTTCTGACTCTGTCCCCAGAAATCCAATCAGAGGGACTGAATTGTCATCTCCAAAAAATATCCCACCACCACAAGACACGAGAACGGTGGGTAGCGAGTGAGTGAGTGAGCACGGAGATGTTCCTTGGTCATAAAGTGGGATGCCTTTTGTTTTGCCCACGACTTGCACCCAAAAGAACGAAAAATCCTATAAAGCCTGATGATCGGAGTACAATAAAACACTCAGAGGATTACGTATTTCAAGCTCTGAAGGCATGTTCCAAATCGGGATCTGTCGAGACAAAGTCATCTTTGCTTTGGACGTAACTTTGGAAAGCTCAGTGATTCATTGGCTGAAATAACCCCGAGCCTAAATTGAGCGAAATCGAGCGGAATCGCTTTATGGCTGATTGCTCTGTCACAACAGCAACAACAACAACAACAACAACAACTTTATGTACGATGATGTGGAACCATGGCTTAGATTGTGGAACAAACGGGGTACCGCAAAACAAAAGAGGGGAAAGAAGGGGGAGAATCCTTAAGTGAGGCAAGCGACGAGGTTTCCCTCAATAACGTTTCTCTTCTCGGAGCCAAAGTTTCAAAGTTGCCAGGAGTGATTTCATCGTGATTTAATCTAGTTGTCGGCAGAGTTCCCGTTTCCTGAGCAGTATCTGGTTAGTTATAGTTGGGTTGTTTCCCGTATCCCGAGTTTTTAATCTCCTTTCATCAACAAGAATACACATTTACAACTCGAGAAATGTCCAATTAAATGTTGCTTCAGAGTTGCAGTCTCATTAAGCCGTGGGTTATTACTTATAATTGCGTGACAATTACTGCAAAAAGCCGGACCCTTTTTCTTTGATTGGGTGACCTCGAAAACAAAGCTCATTTTCTTTGTCTCTTTGCTTTCAGATCATTACGCCATATTTGTGGGAGACCTGAGTCCTGAAGTCGAAACACACCACCTTCGTGACGCATTTGCGACCTTCGGCGAAATCTCGTGAGTACAACCCCAAATCAAGCAAGACCTTGCATGAAAATCATAAAAATTCTGGCCACCGAAGGTGTTTTATGACTTTGACGGACCCTTGAAAGGATCGCATGAACCAGATTCAACAGATTATCCTCGATTTTGATCTGTTTGGAACTTTGCTCGCCTCACTTGGTTCCCTCAATCACGCGAACAGCCTTCCAGTCACGCAAATGGACTTATAGCGGTGGTAGAACTACTCTGGCCTTTAAAAGGGCCACATGCTAGCTAGCTAACGGATGCCGAGACCATTCCGACACACAGAAAGACCGAAATTGCGGACCTTGAGAAAGGAAAGCAACAGCCAAAGAGGTCTTTGGGCATGGCACCTTGAAAATGGGCAAATGACCTTTTTTGAACGCACGGGGATGGGGGAACTAAAATGCGATTTGTTGCAAATAGATACGAGTCTCCTTTACTTCGAAATCCATAATGGTCAAACGTTTGCCTTCAAAATAATTGGTGGCGTGGAATCGAAATTGGCCTTTGACACTTTCTTCACTCTCTTTCTCTCTCTGAGAATTTCGGGCGTATTCGAGGCCACAAGTTGGCAAATAATAATGAGTTTTTCTGGGCACGACAGTCAACAACGGAGATCTTAGTAAATTCAATTACTTTTTTGTTCCGTGTGGGATTTTGCAAGAAGGAAGCGAGCGAAGGAAAACAAGCAAATGTGGTGCTTGCCCTATCTTCAAGAACAACAACAGCAACTTCGACTACTTCTTCGTCTGACTGCTTCAGTTGCCATTGGAAGTCATATCTAATCCTGGCCTTTTCGTGGAACAAGTTTGGGAATTCTACTCACAACAATAGGCAAAAACGAATCCGGATTTGGAACGAGAACCAACATAAGACGACCGAGAAAGAAAAGGACTCTCGTGTTTCCATTGGCCATCGTCGCGGCAAATTTTTCTCCCAAAGAATCCCTAACAAACCCGAGGGCAAACGAAGCAAGAAAGTGTAGGCAAGATTTTGCCACTGAGCGGCCTTGCTCACCCCACTCGTATCACTACAATACACACAGAAGAAAAGAAGCAATACGACCAAGTCTATGTAGTGTACGTACTTCATCCACGACGACAACGCGAACATCATGGTCGACTAAGACCCCATTTTTGTTGGGGAGGACCGTAATTGAATCCTATTGGAAGCTTTGAAAAGAATCGTCTTGGTCGTCCTCTTTTGGGGGGGGGCAAGAAGGGGGCTGTCTTGGGTCGGGTTGGTTTTTGTGGTTGGGAAAACGGTTCTTATAATTCCCATCCACCCGGCAGCAAGAAATCTCTCTTCATTACACACTCGACCACTGGATTGAAGAGATAGCTTTGGTAAACTAGACAAGCACAAATTGATGAGCAATCAGATAAAAAAGGCCATAAAACTCGAGATCGCGCCAGTGTATTTCATGCTGAGTGCTCGCCAACAAAATCAAACGGCCTCCGAGGCCATTGAAACGTCATTGTTGCATTTCAATTCAATTCATGGGAGATGCATCGCAACCCAAATGAAGCGCGGACTAGGCATTCGTTTAATTTCATTTGGATGTCTCTTTCTTTGCAGCGATTGTCGAGTGGTTCGAGATCCTCAAACGCTCAAATCTCGAGGCTACGGATTTGTGTCCTTCGCCACGAAGATCGAAGCTGAGAACGCCAAGGCAGTGATGAATGGCCAATGGCTGGGATCACGATCTATCCGAACCAATTGGGCCGCCAGGAAACCACCCTACAATCGAAATGATGGTAAGCTCACGAACAAATGAACGATAGAATTTCCCTCCTGCCAAAATTTGCCATTGATTTGCTCCTTGGCCTCATTGCCTTTCCTCTTTCTTTCCTTCTTTCCTTCCTTCCTTTCTGGCTTCCTGCCTTCTTCCTTGGCCTTCTTTATGGCCTCTCATCTTGGGACGAATGCAATGGACCCTTTCCAAATCGGCCCATTGGACGATTAATTGCTCGCACCATTGGGTCAATTGGGCCAAAAATCTTGGGCTCCCAAGATTCACCACCAATATCCCGTCCAGATATGTGCCATTGCCTCCCTCACCTTCGAGTTTGAGTCGTCAATCAATATCGGGGATAGATCGCACTCCTACGTAGAATACAAACTGCCGCGCGATTTGGCGTTTGTCGGGCCAAATTAATTATCTTAGACCTTGTGACCGACATTTCAATGAATTGTGAGATTAAGCACGGCGGGTCTTAGGTAACGGTTATTCAACCCCGACGACCCACGTGTCCCCATACTGTACGAGTACAAATCCTCTTCAGACTGTTCAGACTGACAATTCTTTCTTTCGTTGGTGGTGAGAATAGGGAAGAAGGGCTCCTTTCGCGACTTTGGTGGCTTTCAGTGGTCCTCCTCGACTTTTGGACTCACTCACCTACTCGACCGACAGGAGGCTCAAGATCGTCGTCCTTTTTGGCCAAGTCCAGAATCACTCATGGGGAAAATTGTTATTTAGGGGGGGATAAGAAGGAAGGAAGGAAGGAAAGAGAAAGATCTTGGGAGGAGAGAAAGAACAAGGCGACTGTGCCAGACGAGGATCTCGACTAGAGTTGAATACCGAGGAATGGCACGAACAGGGTGTGATAAAAAATAAACCAATGGTGAACCACTTGAGATTAACCTGGGCTCGACGGACATCTCCTAATGAAGCGACGGAATCGGAGCAACAGAGTCATGTACATTAAAGGCTTTTTATCCGTCTAGACTGCTTTGAACTCTTGGGCACCTCTGTAATTGCATCGCCGAGCAGCAGACTTCGCGGAAGGTGAAGAGGACTTCCAATCCCTTGGGTTGTAGCCATAGTGGTGATCCCAAGGAGAAGGAAGTGGAAGAGGATCATGATCTCCGGAGGCTGATCTTGAGTGATTTCTAAGCTCGGCTCTATTGGTGGAAACGGTAGACCGATTAGGTTCCTACCACTCTAAAACGTGGCCTAAGTAAGCACCTCCGCCATTGCTAAGGCAAAGAGAGACAGCTCAAATAGTCCTATTATTAAAGTTTTCTTGCACGCTACATGATATATCGCTAGCATTAAACATCCTTGTCATGAATTATGAGGTTCAAAAGGCGCAGTTAGGGCGAGCGAAACAGAGACAGATCAGCCAAGTTGGAACATTTCAAATGCGATTGATGGCCTGAGAAAATATCTTGTCGTTGCAAGTGGCCATAAAGAGACAAATGGTTCGAATCCTTTAGATGCGCTCAAGGAGGGAAAAAGTTACTCCCCCTCAGTCAATTGGCTCATATCAAGTTCGGTACCGACTACCTCCTCCATTCGATTCGTCTGCTGGATGGATGAAAACCGTTTCACTCGCTCGTTGCAACCCATTTTTTAGATTAAGAGCTACTAATGCCAATATTTATTGAAAACACTCTCCAAGATAAAAATGGCCGCAAAATGGCAACTGTCCGAAGCGGGGAACGCTTTTACAGGGTGTTTGTTCAACAGTTACAACCTTTCAAAGGCCAAAAAGGAGCTGCGTGCTTTGAAACAGAAAAGAATGAGTTAAAGGATGAGGCCTCTGTTAAAAAATGGCTTTTCTTAATTGGACCAAAAGCAGACATAACCTTTGCCAGAGCCGCCCTGTTTCATGTACGAGAGCCTCGGAATTAGTTTTTGTCTCAAAACGCATGGACTCAAATGCTCGTTTATTTCGCACCCAAAGCCATAATTCAGACTCCTTACGACACTTGGCATCAAAGGCTGGGATAAAGCACATCTGACTGGCCTTATGCCGCCACTACTGTGTACGTACGGATGTAGCCTAAACTCCGCCGAAAATTTGGAGGAAGGCTAAACTCTTTGACTCTGGCTACAAAACACACTTTTGTACAAGACTTTTTCAGCCCCCCTCAAAAAAAAATACCCAGTATTCGTTCGAGATCACCGACTGGGCGGTTGAACGTCGTTCGTCGCTCTTGGTGTTGAGCTTAATTGTTTTTGCGCTGTTGGCTGGATGTGGTGATTCTTGGTTGGTGGTGGGATGGTTCAGTCCCCCTTATTGCTGGTCGTTGTCTTAACACTCTAGAGTCAGTGCAGAGGCTGGAGGATACAAGATGAAGAGAGGAGGAAAATAGGCTGCCAGCCACCATCCATTGGCCTGGTTGAGTCGATTCCCAAGAAGAAGGGGGAAATCTTCATTTGATGGTATCTGGGAACACTTATCTAAAGCAGTTCCACTCTCAAGTCGTATCCAAGGATCCTGAGGAGGACTGCAGTCAATTTTGACATAGCCATTGTCTCCTTCACCCAAGGTTCCTCGGTTGGGGCATGGAGAAGAAGGAAGATCGCCACAGAGAAACGACCAAAAAAGCCGTAGGAATGATACTGCACACCATGAGGAAATATTGTGGCTCGAGGTTCTTGCTTGCTTGCTTGCTTGCTTGCTTGCTTGCCTGTCTGTCTGCTGACACAGTCACAGAGTAATAACCGTGAAATGGCCAGTAATTATTGTCATGAAAGCACCATCAACTGGATAATTGTGAGTCATTACGAGGATCAAAGCCCTCGACGTCAGATTAGCAATCAAGATATTCAAATCCGTGATGAAGACTGACTGACTTTCTATTTGGTTGGGTTTTCGGTCGAGTTGTTGCGCACACGGCACCCATGCAAACCCATGCCATGATACGATAGGAACAGTATAGTACATTTGCAAGCGGCCAGTCATGAGACCGAGTTAATTCAATATTTCATAACCACCCAACCGACCAACATCCACTGCTCAATGGCCAATGCAACAAAAGACTCATTGAAAAATGACCTCCTTCCACTCCAACTTGGTCTGCATAACAATAAACAATGCTCTCCAACTCAAGGACGTTGACTCTCACATTCCCAAGACAAAATGGGAAATATTTACATATTCGGGGGCTCCTTCTTCACTCTTTGGAGCGGTCTCACTGAAACATTGACCCAGCCAACGTAAATAAGAAACCCATTGATGTCTTGGGTGGGCACCCTGTAAAGATCCGGGTGGGATTCACGAAGATGTTGTGTAGGAGGAGCAGCGCCGAATGAATGCCATGTTCCAAATACGCCTGTTGTGAGAAAGACAAGAGGATTGAGCCTTGAGCCATTGCTATCAGGGCGTAGGATAATAACTGTTGTTTTAATGACTTTCTTGCGTCTTTGTAATTGCTTAACGTTCATGTGAGTCCCCCGCGTTGCATGGCGTTGTACTCCCTCCCGTTGCTGAAAATCCACTCTCTTCTTAGCATTCATGTTGGATTAAACACGGCTCCCATTCGACTTTAGAAGGCCATGCAGCCATAACTTCCAGTTTTTGCTCATTCTTCAAGGACCTCTGCATTGTGTTAGCATTTTCATTTCCCTCCCGCCCCCAAAATTCTGCCAAGCAAATGTACCATGCACAAAGATAAACGGCTACCCTGGTCAATGCAATCAATTTAGTGTTTACACATGAGTGAACGCGGGAAAATGCGCCTTTCGGACGGCGAAGACCAATTGTGTTAAGAAGTCCAAATATTGGTCGTCCTTCCATTAGTTAAAATAGGCGACGGACAACTCAACAACCCCAAGACAAAAGGCTTCAAGTCCCCCTTGGCTCGCTCTTTCTCACTCACTCACTCGCCGCTTGGTCTTGAATGTCTTGTTCACTCTATTCAGCCTTTGACGGGTGCTTTTGTTTTAAAGTCATAAAATGAACAAGGGATCAGATACATGACGACGAATCCACGAGATACGTAGTATTTGTTAGTATTCTGAAGCCCCTCCTTCCATATTCTCGACTTTAGTCGGCCTTGGAAGTGAAATGAAGAAACCCCGCTACCATTCGCCTTGCTTTAGTAGCCCACTGTTCAAAGAAACGCGTATGAGCACGATCTTGAGGGTGAGCTTAACAGAACACCATTTTATTCGAGTACGGCTTATTCAAGTCTGATTTCATAGCAGGACTCTCCTTTTTTATGACTACTGCATTTCAAACTATTTTAGAATGTCGCAGAGGATGCTGGGCACTGTCATGACTTGGAGCTTCTTTATTCACGAGAACCAGGGCCATCTCATGGATTGATATTGCACAATAGACTCAGAAGCAGGCCATTGCTTCATTCATTGTTCGAGCCAGTTCTCATGGACACGATTTTGAAACGGCCCGTCCAAAATTTCTTGTTTGGAAAACCGTCCTCCAGTCATGTCCATCGTCCTTGGCGTGCTATTCAAATTCATTGCCTTCGGAAAGTTAAGTAACTTTCACCTACCTTTTTCGGTTTCGGCCCCTTCATGGCGGCCGTTCATAGTTCCAGTGGTGTGGCACTCACTTCTGTTCGTTCGTTTCAGGAGACACATTCAGCTTATTTCCCTGGGGACACTTACATTTAGGGGAGGGGGCATTTTTTCGGGAAGTCGACAACCAGTAATGTTCTAATAGCAGTGTGAGGAGGGATGGGATGGGAAACGAGCCGCAAGAATGGATCAAGTACAAGAACCACGCCACATTCATCGATCATGCCAGGTGCTCACCCTCCATCCACTTACTGTCAAACAGGACTCCTTTTGGGAAAGTGAGACTGAGTGAAGGAGTTTTTTTGCTCAAATTCGCCAACCACTTTGGCTAAAACCATACGCAAACGACAACGCTTTGGTTCCGATGGTTGAATCGCTGAAAGTTGATCAAATTCGAAAGCATACTTGATTGTCAATGGCAGGGGAAAAGTGAGGGGAGGGCGGAAGGTTGATATCAACTAGTGACTTTGACTTGAAAGGATTTATGGAAAGCTTTCTTCTTTCATCCGAGGATTGAAAAAGGGCAAAAAAACATGTTGGTCATGATTGATGATGGCTTAGATTGAGTCAAATGAATGCAACCAATGGGGCAAAACGAGAATTTCATGCATGTCGAAGCGAATAGAAAACCAAAGACGAGAGCATCCTTGCTTGGAAGAAAAGAAATTGTGCCCCAAGTCTTGGAAAAAAAGACAGGACGGATTTGGCTCAATTGCGCATGATGATATTGCGTGTTGGATTTCAATCAATTTTATTTGGGCCAAGAAGCGTGTGCATGATTGTAGGACCTTGAAGCTCTCTTTAAAAGGGTTGAGGGAAATCCAGTTGATTTTATTACCACGAGCAAAAAGTTCGTTTACGGCCAAGCAAGAATCTCGCTTTCCCTCTTAGTACGAACAATCTGAACTTACCTTTTGGAGGTCCAATGGGGAAAAAAGGGATATCTGGTCGGAACATTTAGAACACATTGGGACCATACCAAGAGGCCTGGAAACCTGGCTAGCAAATGACCTCATCATAATCTTCCACCATCATCTAGATTTACAGACAAAAAAAAACCCTCTTTCCCTTCAAACCCAGGCACTCGCCTTTCCCCTCACCGGGAAAAATTATATGCCCCCATAAAAATGTATTTTTCTTTTCCCCGCTCAGAATTTATCGCACCAATACAAAAAATTCTCATAAAACGCGAACCCGCCAACCTGACATGTTTTGGGATATCCACATGAGATAGTTGATGGTAGGGCCTGGCTCAGCGGAAAACCATATTATTTCAGGTGTAACAGCGCTGCGATGCGAGCGGTCAGTGGGGTCATTTTCATATCCACCAGGATTTATTTCTCCCAATATGGCAAATGGGCAATTTAATCCTTGCATAAACAACCAACAGACCCCCACTATTTCTGTCCGACAATGAGTTGTTTGTGTGCAGGAGAAGGAAGGATAGCATATGAGACTGTGTTTCCCTGAATGACTAGGCAATGACCCCCTCCTCAGTTCATCAGTCTCTTTCTTGGTGGATTTGTTGTAAGCACTGTTATCGTGCTTGTCTCAGCGTTCATTCGTATTAATGATTCTCACATGGACGCTTCTTGGAAGATATAAATGTCATTTACGACTGCTCTACAGGGTGAGTCAAATGATCCAATTGGGTTGCTTGCTTCCCTCATTTGCCAATACATTTGTATTTGGTTCTTTGGCCGGAGAAGGCGAGGCATACCGAGGGTTTGACCTGTGAAAGCGACTGAGTGGCAATTAGAGCCAACCTGCTTGCCAGAAAAAGCAATGGACATCCTGTGCCTGCCCTAACAAAACGGTGTGAGTGTGTAAACTGTGTTTGTGTCTGTCCAAGCATGGTCACGATGGAATGATCCCATGAGTTATGACATGGGCTTTAGAGCTGAATGCACATTCCAACCGCCCCCCCATCAACATATGACCAAGATATTCACCACATTTATCTCGGCTTTAGTAGGTTTTCGTGGACTAGCAATGTCTGTTATGAATGAATGAACGAACCATCAAGAGCTACAACCAAGCCACGGTTGGTTTTGTTTTGGCGAACATATCTGGCCGTGTATGTCCATAAAGTGTTTTGAAAGCTCTCCGTTCATATTGGAGTGGCGGAAAATTGATCATTACTAATTCATGGCGCAATGATCGAGGGACCTGGTCGGTCGATGGCTGTTCCCTCTTCAGTTCAGGGTCCTCATCATTCACACAAGTCCCATAATGAAACCAAGGAAGGACAGAGACATATAATACGGTCGATATCGTCAGAAAGACAGGTCACCCCCAACCAACGACTTCTCATCAGACATGGAAGGAAGTCATGACGAGGTGGGGTTTTTCTATGAATAAACCCATCCAAGCTAAGAAAAATATTGTCATTCCAATAGCTCAGACAACCCACGAATCGTGTCGTACACTTCTTCCAGTTCAGCTCTAAATTCAAGCTCTCGAAGTAATAGGTACAATCACCATATCCTCCCCAATTCCTGCCTTCTAAGCAACCATCCAACCCACCAAGAAACCATCCCCCAAACTGCCGCTATTCAGCCTTGAGTCGGGAAGTCTGAGGCAAGTCCGTTCTATTTAGACCGGTTAGATCCAAATAGTGACTGGCCTCAGGATACTCGCGGAGTACGAAGTGGTACGTAGTATGTACTGTTTTGATACTTGGCGGATGGGTGGGTGCCTTCCTCCAGTCCTTCACAGACTGAGAAAGTCTGAGAAAATGTATTCCATTTCACGAAGTTTTCGCTCGAATAACTTGAAGACTTGAGGTTTCTGACAAGATATGGAAAGCTGGAGGGGAATATCATCTTCCTTCCCACTCCCTATTCCCGACCCCGCACATAGCAGGCACACGTGTTGTATTGCAATACTGCACGGAAAGACACAGAACTATAAACGATCCTGTGGGTCTATCAAGAGAAAAAAAAGTTGTATTAAATTGTGGAAGAAAAAAGGCCATGTATTTTCCCTTGGTTGTCAGTTTACTTGAGCAAGTTCACTCCTACTTCCTGTCTCGCGAGATCCAACTTTCGACACTTGTCCCGCTTTCCATCTTACCATTTGGGTAGAAAGAAGGCTCGTCTTTTGGTCGCTTTCTTGCAGTTATGATCAGTTCATTTCCCCGGGCCCAACTGAAAAATACGGAAATGTGGATCATGAAAATGTTGTTAATTTGAAAGGAGATTGCAGTCAGGACGTTGGAAAGTTTGAAATCTGAGGCGAGGAGTGGAGAGGAGGAAAGGGAGGAAAGTTTGAGAAGAAACTGAGAGGTTTTCATGAGGCACAGACAGGGACAACCCTGCTTTATGCTAAATAGGCAGACATCACCATTGACGGAAGGAAGAAGAACGAACGGACGACCCAATTGGAGTCAAAGACTTGGTTGGGGGAGCAAGACCAAACTGGATTCGCATTCATGAAGACAATTCCAAAGTGGACGACGAAAAGGGCGAAAAAGAAGTGGAACAAGTTTGGGAATTCTAATTCTCGTCTCGCACATACGGCATACATATACTGATGAGGATCAAGAATGAGGCAAGCAAGTGACTGCCCTCAACGGTCTAGCGTGTTCCTCCAAGATTGGTCCCCAGTTTCTTGTGTATTCCGTGATGGAATCTATGATTTAAGCGTATGTAGATCAGCGACAGAGCACAAGGGGGACGGATGGACGACAAGAAGGACTTGGAAGTTCCGCCATTTTTGGCGCATATGTTCACAGAGAGGAAAGGAGAAAGAGACAGAAAGAGACCCTGTGTGAACAAAATACCGCAATAGCGATGGGCTTTGAATATTTAAGTCTCATATCAGCTTGACTTGAACCAACTTCACTGGAGGAGATTGGTTGTGGGTGGTGAAACTATGCCCTTGACAGCCCAGAATGGATGGGCCATAGAAGGAGAAAGGCTCTATGGTCTTCGTCCAGTCGGAGGCAGACAAAACGACCGACCCACACGGGCAGTCAATGATGAAAAACACCCGGAATGTTCTTCGTTCGTTCCACATTGTCAAAGAGGTCAAGCGTTCCCTTTGAAATTGACTCGCTGTTGGCACAAGTTTGCTTCATTGTTCAAGACCCACTCACTTGTTCCCGGGTTAACCACATGGACACTTGCGTTTCGGGCAGGCAGACAGGCTAACAATCCCGCTAGGAACAGATGAACATTGTCTTGGGAACAGGAAAGGAACATCTGTTATGACGAGCGCGACAAATTGGATCTTTTACAACCCGACAGGGCCAGTGTGATTCAAAAGCATCATTCAGTGTGATTCAAAAGAAGAAGTAAAAAACCTAACTTTTTCGTCTGTCGGGGTCTCGCTTTGGTCGGTCAATAGTGGGTCATTTATTTTTCTTTTTCGTTGGGAATGGTTCTTTGAACATGAACCAACGCCCATGCCGTTTTTACGACATGCAAAATGTAAAGTTATGGGAGCAAATATTTGACTGCAGTATGGCAATATACTTTCGGCGGCTCTTTTTTGACTTTTCGATTCGACAGCCATAGCGATGGCCATTTCCATGTGCCAAAGGTCCATTCCGCCCTTTTCCCACTGATTGTCCTTTACCTAACAGACCAACCAACCAACTAACTGACTGACTGACTGGCTCTCTCGAAATGAATGTTCTACGACGTACGAACGTCGTTTATACACATGCACTCACTCACTCGCCATCTCTGTGACTCGCTCACATGCATTGAGTAGTCTGCTTTATGTGAAAGGAAAAGGCACTGAAATGGAACAAATGTATAATTCAAAGCCCCTCTGAAAGAGCCCCCATACCTGTGGCTCCCCAAGTGCTTCAGAGGCCAATGGAGAAGAATTTTGATTACTATGGTCGGTGACCCATTTACGTAGTCACTTTTCTGCTCCTTCTAACCATTCTTAGTGGTTTTCACCACGGGAGGAAATATGCAAATAAAGTCGGGATTAGGGCTCGCCCGATGAAACGAAGGCGTGGTAGACGGACTTTCTTGGTCCAATGAGGCTCTCTTGTATGAATTAGCGACTTTCAAGTACCACACCTCATCACTTCAAAGCCGCAAAAAGTGATTCTCTAGTGGTTCACCGAAATGCTGTTTTCAATATTGCATGCATTCAATCTTCAATTCATCCTTTCATTCTTTCATTCTTTCTCTGGTTCTCTCTCTCTTTCAGCCAATGCCAAGCCGCTTACTTTTGATGAAGTTTACAATCAGTCCAGTCCAACGAACTGCACCGTGTATTGTGGGGGGATCGCCAATGGATTGTCCGAAGAGCTTTTGCAGAAAACCTTTGCACATTTTGGATGCATTCAGGAGATCAGGATCTTCAAGGACAAGGGTTACGCCTTCATTCGGTGAGTGATGACACGCGAAATTGATCGATCAAAGGGCTAGCTAGCAAGCAAGCAAGCAAGCATCGTTTTGAGCGAAAGAAGTACCGGATATATGTATGTACACTATCAATGGGAACAAAACGAAATATTTCTTAAGATTTTGTGGGTTTACGTACGTAGCTACCAACCCTGCATTGCATTCCTAGTGCCTCTCGGCTTCAACTTTCATTTTCTCTCTCGTTCTTCCCTCCTTTTCCTTCTATGAATGAAATGAGGGAAGATATCGGGTTTTGCCCCCCTAATTTGGGTCATTACTCTCCTTGTGAATTTCTGGCCACTCCTGAAAAGCTAGCATCATTCCCAGGCATGTTTCACCCGTGTGAATTGCCAAGATTGACGGGAGAGTATTGTGAGAAAAAATACATTCCATTCCATGATTACGTTTTCCAACTTGGACCCGACCAAGTTTGAGGCGAGCGAATCAATCAAAAAACTGCCAATTTCAACTCCCACCATTTCAAGTACGTCTACACGGGCAGAATTGAGGGGTAGATGATGGGGTTTTATATCAAGAGAGGGTGGGTGAGTGGTTGGTCTTTGCTAACTCAATCAGTTGATCCGAAAACCATAAACATTGGTCGGGATGGCAGGAAGGCCCTTTGGATCTGAAGCTTCTCATGAAAACCCGTTTTCCGTTCATCATGTTCCCACATACTATATGAAGTGAACCAACCTCCTCCTCGCCAAGCATGCACCCGTACACGCACACACGGAGTCGTCATTCTTACCCTATTGAGTATTGCTTTGGCAAGGCACGTGGGCACGAAATGTGCTCTACCAAAACAAGTTCCACATTCACTTCACCACGACGAGTCCCGTTTGCTTGCATATTTATGAGACAAGGGGGAAGCACACCCGAGTGAGATGGGTTCAATCATCAGTGAACCCTATTCGAGTGTTCGAAATCAAAAACATATGGACTCGGTGTTGTCGTTCTTGTTGTTGTTGTAGAAGAAGAAGCAGTTAGTCCTTGGAATCTTATGAAGAATGAAGGGCCCCCCTCAACGTTCTAATTTGAGTGTAGTCCACTTGTTCACTCACTCGGACGGGTTTTGCTTAATTATGAATTCGGAAGTTCATTATTGTTTTGCGCCAAAATCGTGACTTGCTTACGCTCTTGTTCACTTTTTGGTGCTTTCAGCTAAAACATGAACATTCACAGACTTTTCACGAACGCACACAGGGTGACTGCTGAGGAGCAAGCACTGAAACTCCGCATTTCAAGGAATACACAAACGAGCCCGTCCTCGGAAACTTTGCACCTTTGTCAAAGTCAACAAACAAACCTTGTGCATTTTCATCGCTCAGTCATCACTGTGCTCCTTTCGGCACCCTGTTCATTAACTGGTTCCTCCTTGTCCGCTTCATTTCTGGTTCGCTTTTTTTCTTCTTGTTCTCCCCCTGTTGCGCCATAACTTTTGGCACTTTTGGCCTTCTTTGTTGTCTTTCCAAGTGGATCGTCACGCACGAATAAAACCGCTCACGAGGAACACAAATCCCTCTCGTTTTCGAGTGAGTGAAAGTGAGTGCCGTGTGTGACAGTTTTATTTGAAAGGGACTCGTCGACGGTTTAGTAATTGGCCGTACCTTCCTTACTGGCTGATGATTTCAACTCATTACTCATGGCGGCAAGCAAAATAAGCATGTATTTGCTCAAAAGCACGCCACTCTTTGTACAAATTGCTTTAAAATGGAGGTGGAACCACAACCTGAATAATTGACGAGAGTGGAGACGAATTCGTGTTTCAGGCCGATTGAGCTGCCAGATATGAAGTTCTACAATCGCTGGCTTGACTCAGACCATTAAAGTGAAAAAATGCGATGAATATGTATGTTCCCTGACATTCTTAGCACACGAAAGACGGCACGAACGAAATGGAGTTGTATGTAGTGTAAAGCACAAGTCTCCGGAAGCCATCAAAAAGCGCATTAAAATTGCATCGAATCAAAATAGTTCCACAAACCGTTCCAAGTCTGCATTACTCGTTTTTTTCCGGCTCCTCGTCCCATTGGACCTCCCCCGTGGTTTTCATGGTACGGTATTATAGTACTCCAAGTGAGCCCGTGGTTTGGGAAATGAAAAAAATCATTAGCGAAGGGCTTTGTATGGCGCCATTAGGTCTTGTTTGCATTTGGGAACAATGCCTTTGATCCCCTTGTGACCAAATAAACCATGTGATTACCCTCCTACCAAGCTTATTTATCTTCGAAAGTAAAACAAAACAAATGACTTTGGATCTACAAAGTAAGCCACAGAGACTTGTCTCCCTGCATTCATGACCATAAAATGCTAATATGGCACGGAATGCTGGAACAAAAATTAACCCGAGGCAACAACGTCGTTTTCTCTTTCTGTCATGGAAATTGAGCGCAGAGCATCAGAATTACCATGAACTAGGAGGCACCTTTCCAACACCTTTGGGTATGGTTTGCTTTATTGGCCATCTGAATGTATGTATTAATGACAAAATTACAAACATGTTCTCAAGACACCAATTAATTCATCTTTGTCTTTGGTAAGAATTCGCCATCTCCAAATTCTTCGCAGAGAACTCCGCAAGAACTCAATTGATTAGTGTTTATAAAATCAATTAGAATCTTCAGCTTCCTCTATCGGAACTCATTAAAAACTAATTCTGAGGAGGGAGACATATTTGAAAACACAAAGGCCACAAATTGGATGAGACACACCCTGATGTTTTGTTTACGTACCTAGATACGTAATATGAAGGAGTTTTTAGAATGCGATCATCGAGTTTACTTTACGCGGTGGTTCCATGTCCACAGAACCTGGTGGTTGTGGTTGGTGACTGGTTGGTTGCTTCTGTTCATGCTGTATTACGATGAACTCGATCCATCCTCATCCGTCAGTCTCTTTCCGAGGAAGAGTGGTGGGAAGTCCAGTGGTCCAGAATGGTATGCTGGGTTCAAAGCCCAGACATTAAACCTTGGGAAGTGTTGTAGTAATCTCGGACCACCGATGAACGAGAGGGACCTTAATTCGAAACCTTCAGCGTTACTTAAGTCACAAAAGACAGCGGGGAGGCTGGAGCCTCTTTTCTTGAAGGAACTGGGCGTGTGCGTGGGTGAGGGCGAGGCCATATCTTTTAAACCCCCTCTAGAGAGGCATCTGTTTCCCCTTGCCTTCCTTCTTTGAGTTGGACTGCACCATGATGTGAGAGTGTGCCCTCGACAAGTCTCTGCAAAAGTCGAAGAAAGCGTTGGCAATTATGGTCGTGATATGAGCCTTGAAAAAATGGCTTCCCTTTGCCAGCAATCTCTTCTTCCTCGGAAACGAGTACACCATTGTAGTGGCGCTTTCTGGGCCACGTCCTCCAACTACTGTCACCTAAATAGTTTTGGATGGGGAAGCGAAAAAGAGAGAGAGAACGAATGGACATCCATGATTTCCAACAGAAGGCCAGTCCATGTACGGTACTATCATGATCGTCCTCATCACCATCCACAGTACAAACGCTAGCTTGGAGTACAGCCCTACCACATGGTACGATAGAGAAGACGAACGACCAGGGCGTTCAATGGAGGGAAAGGTTATTGCCTATAACCCTTTTATCGAATGCAGTGAATGGCCGTTGGCGTCCCAAGTTCCCAACTTAAGATCCTTGGATTATGATGTCATTGTTGAAACCTGATCCTCTAAGAACACTTTGCCCACTCTTGGTTGAGGGACGGATGGATTGACGCAAATGCTGGCAGAGCCTCTCCCGGACTTGTTCAGGGCTTGGGACAAGCCTTAAAATGAAACGTGTAATCCACACGGCTACAACGAGCTCCAAGCAATTGAGAAATTTATTACACATGGTTATGGTCGAAATTATAAATCTTAGACTGAGTGAGGCCCTTTGAGGTGGATCTGATGCCAGTAATCCCCATTGAAGGTTCTCCATCAAACGTGCATCGCTCTTGTTTGATGCTGACAAGCAGACTCCTGCACCATTGGATCTGTAACCCTAGGGTAGAAATTGCTCAAAACATGCCTGTAGATGGGCTTGACAGTTTTTCAAAACTATGCCTTCGTTGACGGAGATTGGTAATTTGTCCTCGTTTTTGATTCCCTTCCTAACTTTAATAAGTGCAATAGCACCCTTTCTACGGGTCCGTTTGGAAAGTTGTCTGGAGGGCTGGTAAGTTTTTTTTTCATGTGAAGGGAGTTTCTCCGAAATCCTTTGATGGGATCTGTGTTCGCCGTGTACCCATAGCTGCTATTCAAAAGGATTCTTTGTGCAACATGATGTCGCCCTCGAGCCTTTGTACTTGCTTTGCTTCAGATGAGGTACGAAATTTGAGCTTCGGTGTGCCAATGTTCGTATATGGATGTTGTAACCTTTGCTCGTGTTTGGGCTTCGTTTATGAGCCAGGCTTCCCAAGGGGTCATGAATATCAATTCCGACAAATACCCTCGACATTTGGTTGCAGAATCCATTTCGAGCACCTCATACCATCAGGTCGATGTCACCAAAAGGGTTATTTTTGCTTCTCTTACCGGCGTTGTTGTTGAAATCCGTGAATTATGTGGTGGACGCCATTCTCGGTGGTTTTATTTACGGGAAAGAGCACTCAACCAACATATACTTGCGAATGTAGTCCTTACTTTCTTTCTCACATACGTGTGTACATACTACGTAGAGAGGATCTCTAGTTTGAAAGCTCGTGCGAGCTCCACCATCTTTGTATCGTTGGATCTCATGTGCGATGCGAAGGGATTCTAAAAGCACGAAGCCGGATTCAATCTTCCATTATGAGGCAGGCGACTTTGTATGGATACAGGCTACCTGAAAGGCTTTACGGCACAACAAAATTTGCCTTAATTTGCAATGCGGGGTATGGCACATTCTAACAAGATCCCAGTTTTTCTCAACGCTTCCTCCCCTACTTCTCCGCTACCCGACCACAATTTATTCACGAAATTTACGTACAGTGCAGAACGGTGGGGAAAGCACCCTAACCAAAATAGACATCCATGCGATACTTTGATATTAATGAAAACAAGCTGTATCAGCAGTTCCAACCGAGTGGAAACACAAGTACTTCTACAATAGCAACGACAACTAGTGATGGACCGAAAGTGCTTTTGACCGAAATTTCGGAAAGGAGACATGCATTATAAAGGATGGAGTTTGACAACAAAATCGAAGAATTTTTCGTCCAGAAACCTCTGAAATTTAAGTCTCCCGATTTTTCAAAATTTGCGACAACCCAACATCAAACATATGAGCAATTTAAATTTTAAAGTGGATTTTGCATTTATATAATTTTGTTATATAAATTACAACAATTATATTACAATAAATATAAACAGCTGCTTTCGGTTTCGGTTTCGATTTCGGTTAAGCCCTCTGTCGGCCGAAACTTTCGATTTCGGTTATGAGCCCTTTCGGTCCATCACTAACAACAACGTTTGGTATCATCATCCGACTGAAGCGCGATTTCTTTTGACTCATTCTTGCAGGTTCTCAACCAAGGAATCCGCAGCTCATGCAATCGTGGCCGTGCACAATACGGATGTGAATGGCCATACGGTAAAATGTTCATGGGGAAAAGAGTCTGGCGATCCAAATAACCTCTCTGCAAACAGCCAGGTAAGTTGATGCCATTTTGATCTCTTGAGGTTCTCACGGGCTTCAGATGAATGCATGAAGACGTGGAGGGTAAACACAGGCACAAGAAAAACATCATAAATGAGAACCAAAGGGTAACAAAAAAAACAAGAGCAAAGTTTGGCTTTATTTGGCCTTGTGGTTTGTCCTTCGTTAGTCATTTAGAGTCCACTAAAAACCCATGACCTTTTTTGCGGCTCATGTCATCAGGAATTTATTCGATATTGGAGAGAGTCGAGAGATAATTAGACCCGGACAGGCTCCTCTTCACCCGGAGATCGCAATATTGACCAATAATCAAGGTTCTCTTTCCTTTTTTGCTTTGGTACTCGCAGAAATTCCGATCCCGGTTCATAATCATTTGAGTGCTGGGCGACTGGAGAGTCATAAAAAAAGAAAACTTCTTTTGAGACCATTCCCAAATTATCTATCTTTTTAGTTTGAAGGGAGGGGAGAGCGAACCTCGTGAATCCGACGAGGACCTCCGCAACGAGAAGAAACAAACGCAATATTTGTTTCCTGGGAGAAAACCTCGGTTTCTTTCAAAAACAGATAAATGAATGGCCGCCCTCCTTAGTATTTTCTTTTCCAACCACTTTTTTTTCTTTTCCAAGGGAAACGAAGGAAGTTGGCAAATCATGGAACCAGGAAGTGGAGAAAATTCAGAAAAGTGCGAAAGAAATGTGTGCTTATCGCCAGTCATATGCATGATATATATCATGTCTCCACAAATCTTATTCAAACTGAGGAGAGAGCAAGACTCTTTTTTCCATTTGGAATCGGGAAGATGAATTGGGAACACGTTCCTGTGAGCTTGCAGACTGCCGAACCACCTTAAAAAGACTTCCAGGTTTTGAATGAACTTCAAAAGAAGTTATTTATTCCTGGCACTAAATTTGGTTGGGACAAAAAAGCGATTAATGCTCTGATTAATCAAATAAATCGGCCCTTCCAACCGCCCCGTTTTGTTAATGCCAATTAGAATGCACGCTTGTTTGCAGATAGGAATCTTCATTATTCATTTTTGGAGTGGACTGCAATCGAGGAGCTTGTTTTGTATAATAGTTTGCACATTTTCGACCAACTCGAGTTGTCTTTTCTACGTACTTCCCGTTTGTTTGACAATAGGAGAAGTCAGGCAGTTCACATTGAGCCACTTTATTCCATTGTGGCAGAGCCATGATTTATAGTCCTTTCTTCCTCTGGCATATTTAATAATTTTCCCTTTGTGCGACTGGAAACGGGAAGCAGGACTCAGTATCTCTTCCAAAAGCTCGAAGCATTAGTAACGACGGCTGTAGTAACTGTTTGAGTTACGGCCCCAAGATGGGCATTTATTCTACTAATGGTGAATTTTGGATTTCTGACCGGATAATAATGTCTGGCAGTCTACGCTAGGTGATGATAATTGGTCCTCCAATTCCTTATTTTCTTGAACATCAGGAGCGACGATTACAGTCCCCTTCTACGTACTCCACCGAGTTGGCACTCGCAATGTCACCAGATATGAGACAGACACACAATGAAGTTCTCGCATGGTGCTCTCTTCAGGGCATGAGCCTTCACTCGTTCGCTTGCTAGTAAGCTGGTTCCAACTTGGACCCCTCGAGGAGAGCTAGGGGGAAAGGGGGAGATTGGCGTCCCCAGAGCTATTTGGAAGCCCTAAAGGGGAAAGCCATTTTCAATTGGCTTTAATGACTTAATGAGGCAATCATTCTTGATTGTCCTCAGAAACGAAGAGCAACGGTTCCCAAATCGAAGCCAAGACCGCATGAATAGGGGGGTATGGACAGGATTTCGGCTCATTTCCGCTCGAGGTACGTCTGGATTCGACAAGGTCGATGAAAGAGGAGCCGACGCTCGGTGGTATTAGAGTCATGTTGTCAGGAAAACCTGATGTGATGACACATGGAAAAGTAGACCCTATTTTCTCGTTGCGGCAGCAAAGGAAATAATAGGATTTCCTCTTTTTCGTCTTTACAGCTCTCTCTACCCCAATTGATCCCCGGTGTTCCGTACGGCATTGCTGCAGGCACAGCACCCCATATGGCGGCTGCCACAGCGGCCGGATTCTATTACCCGCAACAAGTGGCAGCTCAAGCCGCCACCAATTATCTCCAAGGGATCCAAGGATATGCCTACAATATTGGAGCTTCCTTCCCTCAAGGGTACATCAGGTGAGCACTTGCATGTGTGCATCTTCATGGGCCTAGATGAGACGTCTAACTTGGCCTTGTTCGTTTGCCTTCCGTTTCAGCGGTCTGCCGACTGGAATTCAGGTGGGCGCATCTTACGGTATTCCCAGTCCGACGTCGGCCACCGCAGCCGCCGTCACCGCTGCAGCCGCCGCTCAAATTCCTCCCAGCCAACAGGCTGCCTTGGCGGCTCAAGGTGCGGCCTTACAACCGGGAGTCATGACGGGTCCCTATCCAGGTGCGGCGACCATGCAGCAATTCCAGGTGAACGGTCAGCCCACCACGATTGCTCTATAAACAAATGCCATGAACAAAATCCCCTCCCCAGACTACTACAGATGATAGGAATAGCTTAATGAAGAGACACGCCACCCCCAACCATCACCATCACCAACACCATCACAACGCCTACGAGTGGCTATGAAGCACCGCGTGGATGATGAAGAGAGCGAGAATCACGATAGCACAATTGAAAAACGAGTACGAGTGACCACCACCAATTCCACCACAACCACCAGCGCGATGATGATGATGTTGATGATGATAATGATTTGATAGCCATGATGACAAAAAAAACAACAGTAACATCGCCAACCAACAAACACCAAAACACATGCAAAAAAACGACGTGTGTGAAGCAACCGGGTGCGGGCTTAGATATGACAAGAACATAACAGTTTGTAAGGTAAGTCAAAGGTAGAGGAATCTTTTACTTTGGAGCAAAATTGGTTGATTCAACCCGGGGGCAAACATTCTCACTATCTAATCCATTTCAGATATATGCATAAGTCAGCGAACCCATCCACAAAAATATATATACAAGAAAACTACACAAAAATAGCGTAAAATACTACCACCACTATTGCAACTAGTACTGAAAGCCATTTTTTGGAAGATGGATCACGAAACCAGCCAATGCGGAAAACCAAGTCGAATTAATACTTCATCACAAAATTGGTGGGTGATGACACGCCCTCCTTTCCGTGAGCAAACATACCAAGACAAACAAACACGATTCTGCTAACGAAGATACCCAACCACTACGCAACCATGAATACCAATGATAACTAAAATATAGCCGCCTTTCCCGCCCAAAAACCACCCGGTCCGATCCCCCGCCCTCTTCGAAGTCAAAATCAGCCCCACCAAAGTCGTTCAATTTAGCTGAAGAAGTGCCAAGTTTTGTAGTCAAAGAAAAAAAATATGCGAAGGAAACCAAACCAAACTAATACTTTATCTCCCTGCCCTGTCCCAATGCAAATGGGTAGCTCGTTCAAAAAATGCTCGATACCTATTGGACGTGCAAGAGAATCGACCCCCTTGTCCAGACTCCGAAAAGAGCAACCGTTTTTAGTAGATGCCCCCTATTGATGGACGATCGCCAACTTTGCATTCCTTAACCCATTCCTATCCCCATCCTGACACTGTCGTCATCTGTTAAGATCAGACAATCAAAAGTATCGATCCCCCAAGTCCTTGTCGAACATTTGATGAAGGCTAAAGATCTTTTGCCTGGGCCAACTATTTCTCCACGCCCCTCCCGCCCTTTCCCCTCCCACCCTGTATTGTTAAACAAGTAGATATGAGCCCTCTCCCGTGAACGATATAAACTACGAACATGAAAGGACTAGAACATCTAGAACAAATTGAGCGAGACTGGATCAACCCACA
>CM021314.1:1107804-1208941 GCA_010645155.1 Tigriopus japonicus
TGGCCTTGTGGTCAATACTTGACAAACACTTCTATTCTCACAACCATTTTGGGAAAGTAAGATCACCTAAAAAGAGGGGCACATCATCCTATTTGGTACCTCTAACACACTTCCAAACTGGCAAGACTACCATACCAGGTATATAGCTCCCCATGACATCATAACTCATTTACCATTTGCAGATACATAATGTTGCCAAGTTCAAGCATGGGTTAGGAGCTGAAATAGGTTTAGTCTTAATCTACCTACAATGAAGATCATGGAGAGAACTTGCGTGATTACTGAATGAATAAAACAAAAATATTATTGCAATATGATTTCTGAAAGAAAAATGTGTTTCTACTAACTGCCATGTGTGTAGCATATTTTAGCAACCCTGATTGACCTTGCCCTTCACTTGGGTTTGTTTATGTACGTCGGCTCCTATGTACGTGGATTTTCAATCCATGTAAAGTTCATAATACGGTAATCACTCCCATTCCAGACAACACCCTCCTTTAGCCAGTTTTTAGTACCAGATCCTGCCAGGGCCGGGGGTGTCATTGCTTTGAATGGACACCTCCCGTGACTATGGAGGAGACGAGGACGACATCGGTTAGCGATGTGAACATTTTACTGGCCATTGAATTCCAAAGGCATTTTGATACCTTTTTTATGAAACACAAGATGTGTTTCCAAAAAAAACAGACGACCAAAGACTTCCTTCTTAAAAACATTTGGCCATTTTAGATGTTTTGCAAGTTTCTAAAACCTATTAGAATGTTTAGATAGTAAAATCACTCCATGAAAAATTTGATAGATATTCCAGTAATTTTTCAATTTTTTTACATAAAATTTCAGCAAATTTGTAAAATATCTCAAAAATTGGTTTCGATAAAAATTGGGGGAAAATTGAAAAAAAAATATTTATGTAAAAAATAAATTTCGAATCCGGTCTCTAGACTAAAAAATAAGCTCGAGATCAGATTTCCCCGTGAAAAGAGAACATTCTGATGAATGTGTTTAGCTCGAGCGATTTCAGGCTCCATGGTCTCACTTAAAGGAAATAATGCGTCCATTTTTGAAGATTGTGTCTAGGTTGCGCCGATCCTTGAAATTACCAGCCGACACCGTTCTTTCGCGCAAATCCTGCCTACATAATGCGCTCAATTTCCGGCCAGAATTTTGCAAACCCCAACGGGCCAAAGCGGCCCAAAATTTGCAACCCCCTCTCCGCTCCAATCTTTTCGGGCCAGTCGTTTTCCTCCTTTTTTAAAAACTCCGATAGCGTGGCCAATCGCCCGCCATTTCTCCTGAGAAAAAAAGCGAACCCGACTCCCCATCGCGAACCGAAACGCACTTGAACCTTCTGATCGGTCGGGCTGTATCGGCTCTTTTACGCGGTTAGGCCTCGCTTTCGTTTCCATCACCGTTGATCGAGACCATGGTAAATAAACGTCCCAACCTGGATGTTTTGATCCCACGTGTTGGTCCAGCTTGACAACACGGAAACTGGTCTTTCCGCGCCAAAACTCCGATTCCCGCGTGCTCTTTCCTCGGCGAATCCGGGCGAAAGACGGTCCACGTTGAACGAACGCATAAAAAGAATAGAAGGAGACGAACGCCGCCGCCGAATTGAGGCATGACTGGCCAATCACCACGGTCAAGGGCGGAGAGAGGGGTGGGCGACAAAACATTCATTACGGAACGACGCCAAAGAGCTGATAAACCAGGGTGACCGATCAACGGAGGAGGGATTTCAAAACACTATGACGCTTTAAGATTATGACTAGGATTCAGAACGATAAACACCTTGAAAACTCTTCTAATAATTAACTCTAATGATATGGCTCGGGATTACTAGCAAATGGATCGAAGCGTTGCAAGTCTATCCTGACAGATTTCCAACCTAATTCACGATGCCCAAACTATATGAGCTCAAGTCATAGATAAATTCACGCCCATTAATTTCAAAACCCATTTCAGCTCGTTTAATCGTTGAAGATACTTTTACGTCCTACGAGTGCGGTCACCCCGGTTGGCCTCGACAGCCAAACGCAACGGCAACTCGCGTTCGTCCGCTACAATACATACAAGAAAGCGAAGGAAAGAAGAAGAAGACGACGACGAGGCCAGTCCCGCTCTCACAAGCTGGACCCCGAATTTCCACTCCATTGGCGTCTCTGCATACGGGTAAGACACGCCTCTCGCCGCCCACGCCCACCCCGCTTCCTCCGGCCCCACTGTCGCGCCCTCAATCCGGACTGTTAACGCCCACTCGAGCCGTTTTCCGCCTAGGATCTTGAGGCTCGGCCCGAACGGCGAATCGGGCCGATCGGGCCTAGTGGGCTGGCCGGTCATGTGTCGCTGACATATGCCCAACCATCGGGGCATTTCAAAGCCCGAGGGCGGGACGGGGCGGAACTGATTTGCGCGTTAGGGCGGTCCTCGAGCGAGACCGGACTCTGGCGCTTCTTTTGAGACCCGTGTCAACCGGGCTACTTTATTTTTTGGGCCGCAAATCGGCGTTGAAAAATGGTCGATGGCCAGAGTCATGGAAAATGGGATTGCCTACTAAGGATGGTTTTCATTCGTTCTGTCGTCAGAAACGACGAGTCGAGTAATGCCAGAAATCTTGGACGCTTGAAGGCAAGGCCACATTTGAAATCGGGGGAAAGAAATGAAAACTTCGGGGGAATCTTGAATGATCAAATTAGGCGGGCCATTGCGAGAAATCCAGGACCTTCACGATAACGCGCGCGTGGCTGCTTGAGTTCGAGATCTTTGGATCGCATTCAAAACCCGTGATGCGTAAGCCACGCCGCTGTCCGTAAAATCGCTGACTCTAAACGCCCCGTCGTTACGTTGAAATGGCGAGGCCGTGAAATCCAATGGGTTCTTTTCCGTCTGTTTTAGCCATGAGTGACCTCGCTGAGGTTCCCAAAGACTCGCATGGCGGGGATCCGCCGGCGGCCGACACGGTGAGCCACGGCGATTCCGCGGGCGCCGCATCCAATGGCCACGCGTCCAATGCCACTTCCGCGCTCAACAGCTCGACCAATCACAACAACAACAACAATAATAACAGCCTCCACCACAATAAAAATGGCCCCGGATCCGACCCGCCCGAACGCACGCCCGATCATGAAAAGTTACTGCAGTACGGTTTGGATCCCAAAGTGGCCGATCGATTGGACGATATCTACAAAACGGGTTAGTCTTGGATGATTGATTTGGTTAGTTGTATCGTAGTGTCCCACACGCTCCTTAGATCCTTCGCCAGGGTTTCGTGGGCTTCGGCCCCGTACCCACCAACTTGACCGGTTGTCCATTGGCGAAGAATGAGTCATAGGCGTGTAAGATTATCCTCCTCACCTCAGTGAGGTCGCCGATATGTCCACGGTAGTCCGGTTTCGCACCCGAGAAACCGCTTCGAGCGCTCCTGGACTTGCGACCTTATCGAGTCAAACTCCCACTTCGTAACCATACCTAATTAATCATTCCATTCGTCTTGGAACTCATGTAAATATTCATTTTTCGCAGGCAAACTGCAGCATTCCGATCTGGACGATCGGGCGTTAGATGCCCTGAAAGAGTTTCCCACCGACGGTGCTTTGGCCGTCTTGGCCCAGTTCCTCGAATCCAACCTTGGACACGTGTCCAACAAGTCCGCCTTCCTCTGCGGGGTCATGAAAACCTATCGGCAAAAGACTCGAGCGGCGGCCGGTGTGGGCGTGCCCGGGGGACCGCCCGGTGTGGCCTTGGCCGGTGGAGATTTACTCCACGACGTCAATGGATCGACTTCCCCGGCCAGTTTGGCTAATACGCGTGGTCCGGATGAGGAGAAAATCAATGCCATCCTCGAGCGAACGGGATACGCGCTCGATGTGACCACGGGACAGCGAAAGTACGGGGGACCGCCCCCCGGTTGGGAAGGCAACCCTCCTGGTCAAGGCTGTGAAGTAAGTTGTTGCTCGGAGGATGAATTTAGGTCAAACTGGTGTGGATAATAACGGCCTCTTGTAGGTATTCTGTGGCAAGATCCCGCGAGATCTCTTCGAGGATGATCTTATTCCTTTGTTTGAGAAATGCGGCACCATCTGGGACCTCCGACTGATGATGGACCCGATGACGGGCTCGAACCGCGGCTATGCCTTTATCACGTTTACCACTCGGGACGCTGCCAATGAGGCAGTTCGACAGGTAATACAAATGCGATCCATTTTTGTTGCTGTCGACCCTCGAGACACGAACAATAACATTCCCCCCTTTTGATCATTGCCCCCCTTTTTGCAAAACGCGGTTATCCAAGCACTAGCTGCTGAACTGACTTTCATTTGATCCCGGGCTCAGTAAGAGGGAGATAAATCCCCCTAATTGACACTCATGATATTCATCCTCCTCATCCTCCCTTATTACCGTGTAGCTGGATTCTTACGAGCTTGGCGAAGGAAATTGCATCAAAGTTAACGTTAGCGAGCCAAAGACTCGCCTCTTTATAGGCAATATCCCCAAGTCGAAAGGCAAAGACGAAATTCACGAGGAGTTCGAGAAGCTCTCAGGTAAAAATGATCAAACCAATCGCCACCAATTGGTGGTCTCTTCCGTAGTGTTGTTGACTTGTAGTAGTGCCAATTCTTCTTGAGCGAGAGTAGTTGACAGATTTTATAATCTCTTTCCTCTTTCGGAGGGCATAAACCCCATGTTGAAACAGCCTGAACCGCATAATCCCAGTTCAGATTGTCCGAAACGTGTGATTCGGGGTGAAAGCATCGCAAGAAGCAAGCCTAATTGAGCCCTCCGTGCATTATTTCCCTTATTACTCCTACTCTATGCCTCTCCATCCAGAGTGTCCACCTCTACAAACCAAAAAAAAAGAAAGCCATGTTTTAGAAATATGTCCAAGCCTTCAAAGGGGGCGGGCCACAAACTATCCACAAAAACAGACAAACCGAAACGATCAATGAATTATTATTAATAAAATAATCATCCAGTATCACATCCAAGTCTCTGGGCCCAAGACTGTTTATTAAATGTGTTTCAGCTGAACGATTTTGAGCTTCGGAAAGGCAAAAAAATCGGTGTAACTATCTCTTTCAATAACCATCGCCTGTTTGTGGGTAACATACCCAAGAACCGGGATCGGGAGGAACTTCTCGAGGAGTTCTCCAAACATGCCCGTAAGCCGACCAAATACAGTAAACATCATAAAGTACTTGCAAAGAGACGAATTACTGCAAATAGTGTCTGCATTTGTAAATTATACTCCAACAAACAGGGTTACTGGTTGACCGGGCTCTGTAGTCTTTTTAGTTGTTAATTAGTGAACAAAACCACTTCACAAAAGATGTATTGTTGGGAATCGCTCTGGTTTCTCGGGGATCAGAAACTCTACTCCTATCCTTTTAACAGCTTTGGTGATACATCTTTTTGGAAGTGGCCCAGTTTTTTTTCTTCAAATTTTCGGTCAGCCCTGTTTGTTAGACATCGGAAGTGCATGATATAAAGCGTGACAAGATTGAATGATGCAATTGAAGGACGAATGTGAATGGATGGAAAACCCATTTGGTTGTTCGAAATTCAGTACGACGACGTAAAATGGATGGTGGACGCTTGAATCTCTCCTATATTCTCTCATCTCTCTGATCTGTCCATCTTTCCCTCACTGTTCCTTCTTTCTCTGCTGCTTTGCTCCTGTTTTTGACAACTAAATTGGGTGTTATGTGTACACATTTAAAGATCTTAGCACACCAAGAAGCTAATAAAAATCCTTATTCCTACCCCATATTACAGCGGGATTGAGGGAAGTCATAATCTACAGTTCTCCCGATGATAAAAAGAAGAACCGTGGGTTCTGCTTCCTCGAATACGAGTCTCACAAGGCAGCGAGTCTGGCCAAACGCCGCCTTGAAACCAGTCGTGTGAAGGTCTGGAGCTGTGATATCATTGTGGATTGGGCCGATCCTCAAGAGGAACCTGACCAAGAAACCATGTCCAAGGTGAGACGAAATTTGCCGCCTTGTGATGGTGATGATGAGTAATTTATCCTCTATTTATTTGTTTTCCCACAGGTGAAAGTCCTGTACGTTCGCAATCTGACAGTCAATGTAACGGAGGAGAGGCTCCGAGAACTGTTTGAAAACCATGGTCGTGTCGAGAGGGTGAAAAAGATCAAAGATTACGCTTTTGTTCACTTTGAAGAACGCAAACAAGCCGTGGCAGCCCTGAAAGAGCTTCACGGATCAGAATTGGCCGGTGCCCAACTAGAAATCAGTCTGGCCAAGCCCCCTTCGGATAAGAAAAAGAAAGAGGACATGCTCAGAAAGCGGGATCAACGCATGTCGAAGAATATCTCTCACACGTAAGCTCATGAGTACCCTACAATTACGATCCGATTTGCCCTTGGGTTGACACGGTTCAATGTCTATTCCAGCATGACGTTCCCTCCATTTCCACCCTTCCATAATCCTTACGGTCCAATGGGCGGGCCACCAGTTGGTATTTATGGTAGAGGCGGAGGCCGTGGGGGTCATCATATGGGCAATGGTATTCCTCGTGGGATGCCCCGCTATGACCCTGCCAATTGGTGTAAGTACCACACATACGATGGCTAAAGTGATTGGCAGACACACACATCATAATAAACATTTTCTTCCTTCTATCTCTATTTTAGTTGCCGGTTATTACAACTGGAATTGGGGAGGTGAAGGTTGGCCTGCCGGAGGTCGAGGTGGCAATGGCGGCTCAGGAATGGCCCCCTGGATGGGCGGTAGTCAGGAACAATGGGGCGGTGGCCCTCATCAAACCCGCTCAGGGCATCACCACGGCCATCAGAATTTCCACAGCCATCACGGTGGAGGCTCAGGCTCAGGGGGAGGGAATGGCAGCAATTATTGGGCCAATAACACGAGTTTGGGCTCCTCGAATACCGGGGCCAATGGCCATTCCACTGCCCGACGAGGTGGGGGTGGTGCGGGCAAAGCCAAGTCTTAAAAACAGCCTTTGGGTTTTGGCCAAAGGCCACCAGGGTGATTGGTTACCCTGCTAAATCTCAAGTGAAGATAGAATTTAAGCGTTTTATTTTTCCAGAAGAAGAACTTAATACGCCCATCCCCTCACATCTGCCATGAGCTATTCAAGTCCCCCTTGCGTTCTATGTATCATCATCCCCCCCTCTCCCTCTATCAGAGAAGATATTTTAACTATATTTTGAACAGCCAGAAAATAATGAACTATGTTTTGTAGAGCAGAGGAACGATATCTGCTATTTATAATGATGAACTACTATAACCAGCCACAACTATCCCAAGAAGGTTTTTAGCCCACGAGACATGCCTAAATTTGAAATGTAATGTGTCATAATCTCTTTCAATACAAACCCATTTCATTATGTCGTCGTGAGTCTCCGTTGCTCCCTCTGGTGTCGACAATTGCAACCAACAAAAACGCAACTATTGTCCCTGAGACCCTGTTAGATGAGGCAGCAACTTCAACCATTTCAGGTTGCCGTTCCTCTTTATCAGGATTAAAGCCTTGAAAGACCCGTTCCAAGAGTCCTTTAAAGTGAGACAAAGCCAAGAAAACACGTCACATTTGGATTGGCCCCCCAAATTGTTCGACTCCCACAACCGCTCCCGTTGCTATTGCTGCTGCTATTGCTACTCCTATTACTACTACCCCTATCTATCCATCCCCTTTCCATTTCATTGTCGTCTGGCAACAATATTGGAAACGTTTGTTTCCGGCGTAAATTATTTTGTTCCACATTCTGGTGAACCGTCTATCATCTACTGAAAGCGAGAGAATATGTAAATTTGGTTAAAACCGATCACAGAAGCAAGATACGATTGATATATTGTCACACACACACACCTCCATTACTTCAAGATTGCTAGAATTACTACTACTATTACTGCTATTGCTACTACATCATCATCGACTAAAATTATGATTGCTGCAATTAGTACATCTACTACTACTATCACCACCACCACCATTGCGATCACAATATCAACCTATTCAGACCATCACATCACGGTAAAAAAAATACCCACCCTACTGTAAACAAACCCCCGGAAAGTTGGGATTTCTTTTTTTGATTGGAACGAAAGTCACTTTGGAATTGATTGAGGACGAAACAAATTATCTTTGATTGAGAACCTGCGTTAATCATAACTGTTGCTACATTATCACTATTATTATTATTACTACTCCTGCTGATCCTATTACTACGATAACTACACAATTACTGATACCGTATTCTCTAAAAAAGCATTTGAATTCAACTGTGCACATCAACTGAATATTATTTTGATTTCCTAAGGCAAACAAAAGATGCATATGGTACTGTAAGAACAAGCAAAGAAAAGCGAGAAAAAAAGAATATCTCTAATTTTTGGACTAACCTGCTCTGACATGAAAAAGAAAAAAACATAGATGTCTGCTAAAATTATCCGTTACGAAAACAATGTTGTATTCTCTCACTGTATAAGTAGTTAGAAGCTTCTAAAAAACCGACGAAACATTGGAACCAAGCTCCCGATCCCCTCTTCACTTTCTTCAACTCTGCTCCGCATATTCAACGACAAGAAAACGCGAAAACAACAACAAATCATTGACCCATCATTACAATTCGACCGATACTGTCTCATCATTTAACTTGTGTTTCTCTTTACTTTGCTCTTCAAAAATGGGTTTTTGTCTCAATAAAAGTTCTCGGAATAACCTTGGGCTTCATTTGCACTGCAAACTTCAATCAAAGACGACGTTGGTGCAATTCCAATGGAAACTAACGTAATGAAAGATCATATTTTCATGGAAAGGACAGGCAGCAACAAGTTATAATTGGTCAGAAAATTATTATAGTCCACAAACATCGTGAATTTCTGGTTTTCTTGGTCTTTCCCTCACCAATTGCAACAATTTCTCTAGATCCACGGAAAAGCATCGATCCATCGATCTCGCAGTTACGACACCGCTCCATCAATACCGTCGCCTTTGCCACTAAGATAAAAGAAACCTAGAAAATTGGATATTAACCTTGGATTTCATTTCATTCCTGGAAGTGTGCAAAATTATGCAATTTTTTCGGGCCATGGAGTAACACCTAAAGAGTTTGATTCCTTGTTCTATTCGGGAAAAATATCAACTTTGTTGAAGTTGACAACGGCTTCATGTTGTGTCGAAAATCACTTAAGGCAGGCTTGGTAAAAGAAAGCTAGTTTTTGTCGCCAAAGAATCTTGAATTTTAGGTATCCTCAATCTTCCCAAAATTTTGTCACACCTAGAGCGCTATAATAAAAGGTTAGGTTTTATTATAGCGCTCTAGTCCAGGAACCCCTGAAAGGGGTGGACACGAACTCCTATTTTTGAAAAAATGGTATGAGGCCGAGGCTATATTTTGACACAGTGTCATTTAATCCTTAATAACGGCTAAAACTGTTGAACATGCGTCTTGAAAGAATTCAGTCAAACTTTTTGTGTTAATATTTGTGGACTGGATGTTCTTCACCTTGATTTTAGAGGTCCCAGCACTCTTTTACTCGTCTCATGAACTTTTGACATTCAGCTCTCCAAAGGATTTTAGTCCTCATAACGATGAGGAAAATACGTAAATGGAATCTTGCTTCACCCATTAGTCCAACATCAGTGAAACAATGCTAAGCAGAGGTATCCGTGGTGGTATCTGGAGTGTTACTCCTCTTCCATCCTCGTCAACACCTCCACAACGCAGTAACCAATCCCATAGGAAAATGAAAGAACAAGAATGGTCTCATTTTGAAACAAGATGGAGTCCAAGTCGGAGATGTTGTTGGCTATAGCTATTGAAGGGCACTTTTGACGGTTCTGGATCAGATCAGCCATCTGATCCGGATTGGAATAGGAACAAAGGCAATCACAATGTCCTTGAGACAAAATGAGTGAAAAACATGAGGATTAAATCCGTGATTTTGGATTTGATTGAAAATGTTTCAAGCCTTGGGGCTCAAGAAGGTCGGGACCACGCAGGACTGGGGCTAAGGGTCCTTCAGGACCAAAGGATCATGTCTTATCATTGCAGGGATAGGCTCTCCAGGCTTGATAAGGTTTGATTGATCTTCTTAGATCCCCTTGTCCAGGAATTAACAATCAGATTGAATGAAAAATTCACACAATTCAATCTTTGTGGGAGTATTTCATTCTAAAGACTTTGAGAGGGTCCATGTAATCCGGGTTAGACTGTCAGATCACCAATTTGGGCTGACTCACTCGAAAGGCAGATCAAAATATTGAGCCCATCCATTTCTGGTAGGTCCACCTGATAGGTTTCAAAGTCATCTTAATTAGTTCTTCATTTGATGGAATTCTTGACACTGAGGACTTCTTCTTTCTTTGTTCTATGTGGACCTTAATGCAAACGCAGATTCCTCTTGGAAAGGAACCAAATTTACCCCAGAAACTCTCCTCCGGATCAAAATGGGGATTTTTATCGCGCTCATGCATTAGACAACTTGAACAACCTAAGAATATCTTACCTGTCCTTGAATTATCCTGAACTAAAAGACACAACCATATAATAAAAGAAATTCGAGGATGGACCATCATTTATAGAACAATGCCAAGGTGACACAACCTAAAACAAACTTGATTTCATATAAAGTTTGGCATGTGTTAGTTGAGTTCAGGATAATACATGGATGGGTTCAATTGTAAGTTCAAAGATGTTAGTAAGACGTTCAAATCGGATAATAGCTCGGAAAACCCTGCTATTTTGTTGTTTATAAGTCAAGGAATGGTAAGATATTCTTAAGTTGTTCAAGTTCAAGGATGAGCAAAAAGAAACTCCCCGTTTTGGTCCATGGGAAAGGTTGTTCTTAATCCTTTTGCGGAAAAGAGGAATTTGGGCTCGGATTCCGGTCCATATTCGTTCTTTTTGCTTTAGTTAGGTCTATCACTTCCGAAGGTTGTAGCAGGTAACCTAGTCATCATCAGATTTAATTTGATCACTTTGATCGTCATCTTGTAGAAAAGACACCCTGTGGGGGGGTTCATTCGCACTCCATGATGTGGTCATTGATTCATTCACTATTTTATTCACTCGTTCTTGGCTGAACTTAATGTCTTCGAAACACCCACATCAGACTGATTTTGGGGCGTGGGGTTGACTTTTACCAAGGCTAGGACTTGGCTGGACCCGCTTGAAACACAGGGAACACCGATTGGCGCACTATCTTTCGGAATTTTGGTCGATTTCCGTTTGATTTTCCACTCCCAACATGGCCGTTTGTACTTCTTGTTTACGTACGAACTCTCGGCCTCATCCGTGTGAGGTTGCGAGCTAGGAAATTCCGCGAGTTCGTATCCAGTATTTATACTATTATATAGGTTATCCCTGTCTAGTCACACCATGATATCTTTGTTTTAAAGGCAAGCAAAAGTGTGACCTTCAAAGTTTTGTAACTCGCAAATACTTTTGGGTCGCCCTACACAACAAATTATCATAAAAATAGGAATTTTCAAATGTGGTTTGGGGAGGTTGGAATGCTATTTTTATAGAGCTCAATGGGAGATTTGTGTCAAGACGTTTTTAACCCCTTATGTTGTTAAAGTTGAAAAATTTCATCCCCGTAGTCCTAGCTTTGGAATTTTATCCTGAGGAAATTAAGCTTTAGATTTTCCAAGTTATTTGGTCGCGCCTGGTACGGTGTAGAGCAGAGATAGGCAACCACTTTTGGGTCAAGGCCCACAAAATTGCTTACATTTTGTTAGGGGCCCACCAAACAGACGTTGGAAAGTTCAGGGGCCCGCAAATTATTGATCGAAGAGCTTTGGGCCCACGAGTACAGTCCTATGAACGGCTCGCTGGCCCACTATTTTGGACTTTCCCCATAGCTCCTGGGCCCACCGAAGATCACCCTTGGGCCCACATGTGGGCCGGGGCCCATCGGTTGCCTACTCCTGGTGTAGAGAGTATTGATTTCAGAATTTCGTTTTACGTTTAAGATTTAATATTCTGAAAATTATCAACAAAAAAAACTGTTTGACCTTGTGCACAATATTTAGACCATTGCAATCATAAGATCTAGTTTTTTGTTACCACAAACTTGAGCTTGATTCTCGTCCTTATCATTTTGCACTTCACCGTCCTTCTTCCCTTATTTTGGTTTTCCCTTATCTAAATAATAACCTTCACTACTCTTTACTGGGCATACGTTATGATAGACGAAAGTTGGTCTTATTAATTATTTCTTCACATGTCTCGAGTTGTGCAAAAGTAAAAAAGGTAGTGTTAAGTTTCCAAAACAATAATGTTCATAAAGTCGTAAAACTGGGAATGGGTCCGCATCGGTTCTGAGGTCGGCTCGTCGTGATTTGGATCCAAATACCCACGAACCGATCCAGAGTCGGAACCAACCTCTGGGAATTCGACTCTCAAAATTTGGATAATTTTACATGGAAACTGATTTTCATAAGTTTTCGTTAAGTCTTTTTTCATTTTTTCCTTCAAAAGATACCTGTTCTCCTCAAAAATGATTCCATCTTAAAAATGGTAATTGATCTTTTGACCGATAATTGATGATGATAAATGGTAATCGTGAGAGCAAGCGCAGTAATGTTAGAAAATCTTTTTGCAAAACCAACTAGGAGTCGGATCCAAACCTATCCGGATTCGCACCCATCCGAATCTGATTTAGATTCAATATTTTAATTTCGGTTCCGAACCGATCTGATCCGAAAAGTCACCAAACCGACCTTGACCCGGAACCGAAAAATATTGGCCCGACCTATCCCTACGTTTCCACAAACACAAGTGAACAAAAATTTTGAGAACATCATGGTGTACAATTTGAGACGAAGCTTTTTCCGGAAAATTGGCGAGTTTTTTTTAACATTGATCTACTTTGTTTGGTTTCTGCCCATCTATAGAATGCACACTTTTACTTGATTTCGTCCATTTTATTTTTATTTTTAGCGAACTATCACGGAAGAACGAAGTTTATTGCTACCACAAAGAACCTCTATAATTTCAACAAGTTTGTCGAAATAGATATGGTGGGGTATACTTCCATTAAAACTGACTTCAACAGATATAAAATGTAGTTTAATGTGCGGTAAATGCTCACTTGTTTCCACACATCACGCATGTACCTCTTAATCTTTGTTGGAAATATTCATTTTTTTTCAAGGCCAGCTTAAAAATATTAGCACCAACTCAGGGTTAATCAGATGGTTACCATTTTTGATTGACAGTATTTGAGCTTGGAATAGACGGAACACGAATACAACAAAATAACCGCCACTTTCATCACCAAAGGTGAAATCTGTCACTAACATGAATCAGTCATTCCATTGTCGTTCAGCCAATGCTTATTTCGACTAACATTTTCAATTTCATTCCATTGTCCATTAACAAAATCGATCTCCTCTCCATGCAGCTATTCACCCAACATTAGCCAAAAAGTGCTTGAAAGGAGTGGCTTTATCCAAAATCAGGTATTTTGACGGTACAATGAATTTCAGGAGCACTATATCGTGCCTCGCAAAATGTTGGGCGCCGTTGAGGAAACGTATCGTCGTTTCTCTTGAAATTGCGTGCTACTGAATCCCTCAACTTGTTTTATTTCCTGAACAGGGATCAAATCCAGAAAGTGATTCAATCACACAGCACATTCAGAAAACCAAGACTCTCCACCGACATATAATTGAGGAGGGGAAAATAAGTTCCAACTGAAATTTTACACTCCTAACTACTTTTGCTCTTTTTGAGCATTTTAGATTTTTCTTGGTTTTGAGCGATTTTCAAACTATTTTGTATATTTTCTGGAACTGATTTTTTGTCAATACTTAGCTTTTTCAATTTTTTATTTCATTTTTTTCTGTTTTGCAATTATCAAAGCTTCACAACCATTTGGAAATTTGAGGTGCTCCAAAGCTATGATCGGTTTTTGGCCTTTTTCTTTCCATTTGTTCATGCACAATTGTCTATGGGAAGAGGCTGTTTTCCAAGAAATTTACACCTTCATGCAAACACCCTTAAATGGGTATCAGATTTTCAAAATATGCCGTACATGCCGGGCACAAATCCTTAAATTTTCGGTGATTTAATCAACTGTTTTACCGTTTTTTCGGACTATTTAGGCCTTTTAAAACTTTTTCAAACAACTAAAAACGTTATTTTATTGCCGTTTTCGCCAACCATAAATCTAGACCTCGGTTATAATTAGGGCCCGGAAAAATATTTGGTAAAAGGTGACGAAATATTAGATGCAATTTTTCTTCAAAAGGCTAAAATATTTAAAAATATTTTTTTGGCAATGCCATTGTTCGGTAATTTCGTCCATGTGCACCAATTTCTCCAATACATTTTTTGATGAGTTTGGTGAAATGGGTTGTTTTTGGATGTGCACTTGACAATTAATTGATTTAATAAAAGAATTTTCAATCTGCCTCCATAGATGGCGCAGCTATATTATTTTTTCATTTAACTTTCAAAAATTAAGCCTTACGGTCCAACGACAATTATATAGTTTCGCTCATATTTTTCTGAAGTATTTTTCCGGGTTAATAAATTAAGAAAATATTTTGTTTTCTTGAAACAGCCAAAATATTTAAAAATCGTGGAAAATCGAGAAATATTTTTTAAATATTTATACTTTAAAATATATTCCTATGGGCCCTAATTACAATAATGTACAATCTTTAAGTTAACCTTAAGAACAACAACATCACAGAAATTTAGTCGACGTAAAAGCGGAATGTTTGGTCGGGGAAGCACCGCCAGGATTTTTCTTATCGCTCTTTCGTGCGCATGCTACTTTATCATGTTGTACAAGTTGCCATAGAACTAGAAGGCACAGGTAGAAAGAACGAAGGACCAAAACACATTGATACAGCCTGAGCAGTTCAATTTTAATAGCCAGTCAACTTGAAAAGCCAAATAAAACACAAAGCCCATAGAACAAATTACTCCAATGTGAGCGGACATGAAGCATCATGGGATCGTCGTGTAGCAAAACAAGTGATTGGGATCATCAGATCTGTTGGCAAGAGAACAACAAATATGTGCCTCATTCCAAACTACCTATTTCGATCAAATCTGACACGTCCAAAGAGAAGACTTTGGAAGCTCCCAATGATCCTGATATCAACGAGATATGTGTTGAAATCGAAGACGTGCCGATTATGTTTCCTGGCCGATCCAAAGAGAATCTAATACCTATGAAAGAGTTGCCAAGATCGACTCATCGGCCTACGGATGCTCCCGCGTTCAAATAAAATGTTATCAAAGGTGTTTCATTGTGTGATTGATCATCAAGAAGCTACAATCATACTCTTACGTATTGTGCAACGTGGATTGAAAAAACGTACAATCCCAAACCAGTGAAATTCAGACATTGATCTTTGCTTCAAAAATTTCTTTGATTCTGCGAATTTTGAATTTAGACCTCTGAATCTTTTTCTACCTTATCAACTTTCCAGAAAAGAGTTTATCTTAGCCAAGAAATACTCAATTAGTAGACCTTTTCTCCTGACCATTTAAGACAACAAGGATTTCCATCAGAGGTGGTCTAAAATATTTCCATTGATAGTAAAAGCATCCATAAAAAGATCTGAACAAGGATGTAAGATTCGTGATCTTGAATGAAACGCAAAGTCAAGAACCAATCACTCGCAACCTCATTCAAACTCTACCTCAATCGCTAGAGATTTTAAGACGGTAAAATACCGTATAACGGAGAAATATCACTAGCCAATATGTTGTTCTATATTTGTGCCTATACTAGACACAAACAAAAGACAGTTCATCACACGGAACACCCAAGGCAATATAATTCGAAGCTTTTACGAGGGATATCCAGACTAGAGGTAGACTGGGCTTGTAACTCATTTAAATGCACGATTTTTGGATTTATAAAAACAATTGAGTTGAAGATTTATCTCTTATGAGCAGATGTTATTTTAGAATTTTTTTTCTTAGACAAACTTGTTCGAAGCTATGATTCAATTAGATAAGGTATGTTGGTTGACCCCTGTTTACATAGAAAATAAGCGTCAAGAGAGAGCAACAGGACAAAAATGATGTATCTTTCAAAGCTAAGTTGTCTCAAATCGAAATTTATCATTTTTTCTGGACAAATGTTCACCAAACATAGAAATATGAGTATGAGCAACATCTTTCATTTACAAAATATTGGATTTTAACGAGTTTCTCGCTCTTGACGTCCATTTTTTGAAACGTGCAAGGGTCACCCAACATACATTGTCTAATTAAATCATAGCTTCGAACACGTTTGTCTGACAACAACATTTGTCAAATAACATCTGCTCACAAGAGTTAAATCTTTATTTCGATTTTTGACAGCAATCCAAAAATGGTGCAATTTGATGAAATACAGGCCCAGTCTACCAATAGTCAGAATACCCCACGAATGTGTTATTGGTACAAATGGTCAAAATGAACAAATTTACAGGTTCCTACCAACGCCGAGACATTTCAGACACAATTGAAGTAACTGAAACATCTTTTAGGAAGAAGCCCATGCTCATTCATAATTGTTTTTCATTGATAATCCACTGAACTACAGGGTCGGTGGCTCAAGTGTAGACCCTTTAAGAACACCCATAGAAGACTGGAAACTGGAGACCGCTCCTCGTTTAGCCATTTACGGTAGAAGGGAAGTCTTTTCCAAGCACGGTGGGTTACATAGCCCTAACTGATAAAATGCCAAGATTTTAAAAACGTTTTAAACGTCAGTGTCAAAATGAACAATTTTCATTTAACCAATTATTATATGTTAGGTCAAGTAAAATAATTAAATTACTAAAACAAATTGCTAACATTTTCAAAACTGAAGTGATACTTATAAAAAAAGGATATAGATTGGCATTGGCATAAAATTTTACCCATATATCTCAAGCAGATCTTCAGGCATATTAGTTCAATGAAATCCAAAATAATATCCATTATTCATAAAAAGACAAAGATTGTAAAATCTTTGCTATTTCTAGATATTTCAATAGTGTCCCATATCATGTCTTGGCTATTTTTACTAAACCCTCGATTGGGAGGTTGCGTGGTCTAATTTTACCTAACATTCCGAAATTTGTCGGAATGTCGAACTCGTGGGCAAATTGTTTTCGTAAGCCTGTCATGAAGTGCACAAACTAGCCCCAGACTTTTCTCGGTTCACTCAGTTCTAGCTAAGCAGGCAGACTACGGCGACAGTTGTTTGATCTGTGACCTCTAGATGACTCAGGCTGTATTTTCGGGATTGACTCTGAGAATCAAACTTGAAAAGGGATATTTGCGTTACAAACAAGGTAGCGCCATCTATGACGTTCCTTATGAAACCATCATTTTTAACAATGTTGTTAGGGAATCCCTCATAGAGGGCGGTTTTGGCGACGTCAAAATTGAGATATCTCTATTTCATTTATCTATGTGAAGTGTGAACCCTACACAAAGTGCTGGTTTGCTCCGACAGCTTGTTTGCTACAGCTGCGCGTTCGGCTCACTATAACTCGAGAATGCAAAAGAATGAACCCGCCTTAGATACAGTGTATTGTTATGGGATTGGATATTCTATTAAAGAACAGTTGAAAGGTAATATAATAAAATAACCTTTCCACATCTAAACCTAACCTAACCTTACCTTACCTAACCTAACCTAACTTAACGTAAAGTAATTTAATCCTAACGTAAACCAAATGTAATGTAATGATAAAAAATGAATGGTCAAACCTAAAATTAAAAAAAAAAATTATACCCTTGGTGAGCCGCGAACACTCAATCATTGGTACATGAGCCAGATTCTCTACCACAGCGCTATAACATTGCCTTGGATGGAAGGATGCAATTGGTAGTATTTAACTGTCTCATTTGTTGCAACAGCTGTTTCAAGCAAGCTGTCGGAGCAAACCAGCACTTTGTGTAGGGTTCACACTTCATGACAGGCTTACGAAAACAATTTGCCCACGAGTTCGACATTCCGACAAATTTCGGAATGTTAGGTAAAATTAGACCACGCAACCTCCCAATCGAGGGTTTAGTAAAAATAGCCAAGACATATCATGATATCAGCTCGTATGCTATGATGGCAAAGGTTGATAGTTGACTTGCAAGTTTACTTCAGAGTGTGCTTGCCTGATTTTCTCCATCGATTTGGCTTTTCTCGAATGTGACGGTCCGTTTCGATCTTGAAATTCCCAAATATCTGTGATCGTTCGCTCGCCCCCTTTCAAAGCCGTCACCTCCTGATTTCAGCTATCCCACATTTCTCCTTTTGTCTCTTCCTCGCACCCTTTTCAACTCCGCGCTGAAAAACAGGTCAGGAGGTGGGCAATTTTTGACAACGAATTCGAAGAAATACTTAAAGGAAATTCGCTTGAAGTTGGTTCAATCGGCGTTGAAGTGTTCGATTGTGAATGCTTCAACGACGCCGGAGAACTTCCCTCTTTGCATGCTTCCAGTCATGCTTCTCGTCGATCAAACGTCGGTCAAATAGTGAGAAGGTTTACTTGAAGTTTACTTAAAGTCAATGCTACTAGCACATCTTGGCGCACGCTTAACATACCACTTAATATCATCTTTTATGAGGAAAGAATGAGCACTTCAAATCCAAAAATATGAGGTTAAGCACAACTTCATATTTGGTTTACACAAATGCTAATGCATTACAAAAAATTATCCGGCACAGTATTCCACTTGTTACTGAACTTAGATTTAATCAATTACTTGAATGGCATTACTTTCATTAGGTGAAAGAGTGGCCTATTTATCACAAGAAAAGCATTCTTTGATTCCTCCTGTTAAATCATTAGCATGGACTTGCTTAGATGCCATGCAATGAGTTGCAAGATGATGTAGTATTCTTGAAGCCGTTGTTAATGAGGGTCTAGAGGTATGGTTGACAACTCTGCAGGGACAGCAATACAATCACTTGGCTCAGATTGTAGTTGTTGCCAATTCTCAGTGGTTGTGTGGCTCTAAATTTGTATATACCCAAAGGCTCTTGTATGATGAAATAATGGCTTATGGATTCAATCATTCCTCTTTTATTGGACTTTCATGCTCCCCAACAATCAGCCTGCTTTCACTTATCTTTTTGGAGAGAGGTTGGATTTGCAAATTTCCAGGACAAAACATTGAAATCTAGGGATCAGGAATCAACTTTCACACTTCCAGAGGGTAGCCAGTTTGTGGCGTGGGGCTGAGCACGTAAAACTTATACTCAAAGGGGCTTAAAACCACTTTTCTTGGACGGTTGCGTTCTCCCACCACAATCTGTTTCTTCCCAACTGATGTAAGAGGATCTGATGATTGGCGGCTGCAGCGCAGTCTAGGAATTCAGTGGTCTAGGGACCATCATAAGTCTTGTAGTTTTCAATGGATTTGTGTTTTCAAATTTACAGTTTAAGAATCCCGAAGTATTAAGGAGTAGAAGTCGTTTTTTGCATATCCGTGTAGGAGCCCTTGGCATGAATGAGATCATGACACATATGAAGTAAATGGGACGTTTGGTACGGAGCCTTGCATTTGCCTCTCAAGCGAGGGAGGGCAGAATTTTGGGTTGGAATGGACTGTTTGGTATCCAATATGTCTCACTTTTAAGGATGGGCCAAAAAAGAAGTCTGACAACGGACACTGGTTATGAACTAAAATCTCCAAAATCCACATTTGGACCGCCGATCCTGTAGAATTGTGCCAAAGCAATCTTGCTAGCCATGGGAGAAGCTCGACGAAGATCAGTAGAACTATAATATTAGGGCCAAAAATTGGATTCACCTTCTTAATATGCAAGTCTTTTCCATAATGTCCAAGTGTGGCCAGTAAAAACAATATCGGCACCGCCATCTACACTCAGCTGCTTTTGTAACATTCCATTTAAACTCGCAAAATCTATTTACATGTGGTCGCAAGGTAAGCGAATCAATCGTGTCAATTTCATTCTCGTGGTCGTTTACGTTCTCGGGGATGTATGCAAGATCAAACTGCTGGTACAAGACAAAACAAGACGTGTGTCTATCACTGATATCACTATCTATCACTGCGACGAATAAGGGTAAAAAGACGAATAAGTTTATTCGTCTTAAGTTTCTGTCCCTATTAATAGTGCTCAAAGGTTGCACGTTATTTCTATTTTACTGGTTCCGCTTAAAGGACTCTATAGGAGAGAAGTTCAGTGCAAAATTCCAAAGACACTTTGACAATACAATAGATCAAATCTACTCACTTGTATTTATCAAATATCTCCATAAAATTGTCATGTATCAAGAATTTTACGACTTAGACATGTATGGGTTGTAAAATTCATTACAACAATAAAGCCAATCGAAGCCAAATCTAAAAAGACTATAATTTTAATTACAATTACTGTAGATACCATATCTGAATGGAACAAGAACGTTCTCAAACAAATTGTTATTGAAATGGATCGCCCCCAAGTTGTCTCGAAAGGTACATTCTCCATCCATGATCAACATATCAAAACTTGGATTCAAATCCCAAAAATATAAAAAATATTTTTTTAAATATAAATTATTAGTTTTTCTCCAAAAAGAAAATCAGTTTGTCGAACTTTCGTGAATTAGTTTCTCGATATTTATTTTTTACCAATCACGCAATCTACGAAACAGAAAATCTTGCCCATTTCGGGTTTCGAAGGACAAAGAAAAAGTTGAACAAGAAATTTGAAGACGTCTTTGGCCCTTCTAAAGTAAAGGGTGCTTCTTGGATGGACCAAACTCCTTCATATCCATCGTCGCCCTAATTTTCGTTTAGTCCGTTTCTCACAAATTCGTTGCAATGCTTTGCGTTTCTTCAAAATTGGTTGGCATTAATAGATGAATTATTGATTGGATTGCTATCAGATATACATACATCAATGAATTGCCATTTAATCGCAACCAAAGTATTTTCAGATATTCTGTCTGGCGCTTTTTATTGCGAAATTTTAAGCTGCCTCATAAATAGGTACGACTTTACTTAAAAAAAACCAGTTCCATTTCATTACTCCATTAGGAAAACCATGACGAAGATTTACAATTGTTACATAGGATTCACTTTTGTGACAATGCAAACTAGCAAACGTAGTAAACTAGTAATTAAAGTTTATGCTTTCAATCAGAGTGCCTTGAAATTTCTAGACTCTATTTTTTACTTAATTAGAAAGCGTACATTCATAGCCAACCAAATAATACCCGTTTTGGAACACAAGCATTCTCGAGTGAACATGATTTGTGTTCTGAAGATACTCCATGTGGCTGCCAAGTTACTGGTTCCAAATCAGTGTATGTTTTTGCTCCAACCAAATTTGGGACAGTGTTTCACTTGCAATGAAAATTTAAACGTTAAATAGAAAAATGACCTAGATTCTCCCACTTGCGATAAAGACATCCAAATTCATTTTGAAATAATTTTTTGCTTCCTCACGGAACTACTTTGAGCAGGAGAAGTTATTTTTAAATTCCATGGACTTTTTTGAGACCAGTTTTGCGGGGTGAATGCAAGAACACATATGTATTTAAATTCTCTTAGGTCACGGACCAAAAAAAAAAAACTAAAGAAGTTCACTCAAAACATGTTTGAAGGCAACTTTTTAACAATCTCATCAACTAAGACAAACGGTTAATAAATTTCGACAATATTTTAGGTAAGGACCCACTAAGCACTACTTGCGAATTGAGTTTAAAAAATGTTAATAAAATTATCTTAAAGCATGTTTTGAGGGATATTATTTAGTTTTCTTTTTTGGTACGTGACCTAATAGAATTCAAATATATATAGGTGCTACCACTTTTTAGCGCACGTCGTTTTAGACAGCAAACATTCGTCGCCGAAATTTTAGAGAAGCGAACTTTTAGCGCCTGTTTTTCTTAGAGTGCGAACTTTTAGTGCCAATTCTAAGCACTACTTTACTACACTACTTTTAGTTCCGAAAAGTTATCGTATAAAAATATGCGTCACAACACAATTTTCTTTTTCCATGATTTGTTTACTAAATATGATGTCCATTCTGAAACGCTGTCACCAACAGCTGACAGACAACTTCTGAAGGGACTATTTTGTCTTAATGCAGTGCCTTTAAATTAATTTAATTATACATTGCCACAAGATAATTGCATAAATATTTGTTATGAAACTTATTCCAAGGAATAACACATTTCATTCTATTTTATTTGGGTAAACAGGTGCACAAAAAGGGGTTGCCTCTCCAAGAAGTCGTGCGCTAAAAAGTCGTGGCGATGAAAGTTCGGCGACAATAATAGTTCGCAGTCTAAGACATACTTCACTAAGAGTATATTTGACAATCTTTCGGGCGCCAAAAATTTTCTCTTAATCAATGTTAGAATAGGACAAGAAAGTTACAAAGTAATAATTTCGACAAAAACAAAAATGTTATGTTCCTTTGAGTAATTTCACATGTAACAACTGGAAAAAAAACCTTTGGTTTCAATATATTAAGAGGTCTAAGTTCTGAGGAATTGAACACTGATTGAACTAAAGGGGAAGCACACGTTGTCTCTCCTTAAACCTGAATATTTGGGACTCGTTCACACTTGCTGATAAGATTCTAGCTATCGATCCGAAAATAGGTTTAGTTGAAATAATTTTTAAAATGAAAGTTGTTTTCCATCCTTCATCTCTTTTCAAAGCCAGTTCCTGTTTATTTTTGTCACATCATCATCGTCGTACTTTTGACTTCCTATTTTTCTATCGTACCTTTCTTTACATCCAAACCTTCAAATTTAGGTCGAATTTTACAGAATTTTACATGCTATCTCTCCAGCACCGCCCCAATTATCTTTCCCCTACTTCCAAAAGCAAACAAGATTTCAATCAAGTGCTTGGTAACCCACTCCTCTAGTTTCCTTGGTCTCAAATGCATTCTCATAACGACCAGCCTAAACTGGTTTTGGATTTTCTTGAATTCCGTGCCCATAACAAACATCAGAGGGCGCTTCGATACGCATGTCAACCTGATTTCCCGTACACACTAAAGCTGTTGAACAGTTATTCTGAAGTATAAGCGAGATGATGTCTTCCATTGGGGGCCGAGGTAGTTCAGCCACTGGATGATGGCATTGATGACCTTGGTTTCTCTTCTGGTGAGGTTCCAAGATACACTGACTGGCATACAGTCGCTCTCACTCTCATTTCGCTCCAGTAGGAGAGTGTGCGTGAACAACCATGCTTGAAGTATGGTGCTCTATCCATAGGTGGAGGCAGGCAGGCTGATGTAAACTCTGTTTCTCTTGTGGGGTCATTGGCCGCTTCATATCCTTGTTCTGAACTTGAAATCAACAGATATTTATTTTGCCAAGCTTTGCTTCGTTGAACGCTTTTTGACACCAACTTGGTTTGGTTCTTACACATTCCGATGCAAATCTTTGAGAGACCCGATGTTTAACTTAATGCATGTGATAAATGCCTCGGTTGAGATTTGAGAACAGGATGGAGTTGGGCAAGGGGGCAAATTAGGTCCAAACGTCATGTTCTTAGGTCTGACAAAAAGCTGATGTCTATTTCTGTAGGTTTTAGACCGGTCTATAGTTTGCCCGGCCGCTTTTCTCTCATTAAGCAAATCAGAGACGATTTTTTTTGCACCTATATCCACCTCGAAAGTTCTTCAAGTTCATTTTCGCGATTGGGACGACAATACTTTTTTAGTATACTGTAGCTTACTCTATCTTGAGTTTGGTATCCCCTTGATAATATGACCCCTTAAGAGGTACTTGCATGGTTTTCTTGCCGATTACACCAATATTCGATAACGGGTGGCATAAAATCCGATTTAATGGCTTTTAGATATATCATAGTATGTGGCTCGACTTGATTCAACGATTGCAGAGGTCCTTCAAACTAGTTACTAAAGGTCGTGCCCATCTTGACATCTTGTAGTAAGAACGAAATATTTTGGACAACTTTTGACGTGTTTTCGAAGGGTTTTAAGCTTGTCCTGTTGACAAAACGTCAATTGCAGAAACGCTCCCACAAATGCACATTTCACAGAGAAATTTTTGGTACATTCTAGAAGCCGTGCTTTGCAAGCGAGTGAGTCGAAAACGTGCTGATTGTGTGTCACAATGTGAAGTTCAATGTCCTGATGCAAGCTAGTACTTTTGGTTTCACTCTCTAATATGCGTCACAGACACGAATTGACGTTTGTATTTTTTAACAACCAACGTTTCCATTTCCAGGAATATCTGGTTGGAAGTCATTGACTTCTTGTCCTAAGCGCGCTTACCACAATCCAACACTCTAGCATCGACCACAGGCTGCTCGTCAGGCCCTTCTTGGTCGATCCATTCCAAAAATTTCCTCCCAACGTTCCTAGAACCAAGATCAGCTAACCAGTCATCTTGTCGGACTGGCCTTTTACCCAGCTGTCTGTAATGGAAGGAGTGAGAAGTTTCGAGGGCGAGAACCAACTTGCAACTGACCTTCAAAGTCTTGATCCACCTCAGCTCAAGTGATCTTGCAAGATGGACAACTTTACTCCTGTATCAAGTTAAGTTCCAGTAGTATGGGAAAAGTAGATGCAATATTTTGACACTGGAATAAACCAAGGGTTGGCACCAGCTTTTGGGCCAAGACTAACCAAATTAATTGTCGTTTAATCTGGGCTCAACAAACAGAAGATGATGGGTAAAAGGGTCCACAATTCAACGATCACTAAGCTGTGAGCCCACAAGCCCAGTTCCATTGAGGGCTTCCATGTTCCACAAGAATGGCATTGATGCCTAGAGCGTTTCAAAATACGTATTTGTATTGGTACAGTTTATACAAGGAAGTACCAGTTTTTTAGTCATCCAACTTTCCCCTTGGCCAGAGTTCAATGGCTTTTCGTCCCTCAAAATGTTCAATGGCTGCTTGAGTACGATTCCACAATGCACTCACTCACTGCGTAGCGCAACAGCTCTGAGGGAAACCTGGATGGATGAGATTCAAGCGAGGTTGAGCAATAACTTTTCAAAGACTAGGCCGACTTGACGTGATCGACTGGCTGCTGAGTACAAGTCCGTCCGTCGATTTGAGAGGTCTCTCGATTAAGCCGGACGAACCAACCACGATCATATCCTGAACGCTTAACGTAGAGGAGTACCACCGATAAGTAGATCTGCGGATTTAAAGCGCATGACAGCTTCTTCGGACGACCTTGTAGTCCTGGACCTCCTTGTCGTTCTCACAGGTGAGAGGAGACCAAAGACCTGACGCACGCTTGGATGAAGATCTCGTTTGACGACGTCATCCTGACAGCAGCATCCATCGTGTTTCAAAACCAACCATCCATCGGGCAATGAACTCTGGAGATGGTAAACATCCCGTTCTCGCAAACTCTTGAATTTTCCAACATTCCGATTGGCCCGAGATCATGGAATTCGGGGGAATCAGCCCAAAGAAAATGACACATGATCATTACTCACGTCGACATTGGCATCGATTTGAGTTGGACTTGATTTGAGTGGTTTGGCTAGGAATTTGCTCATTAGAGTGGGTGAAAAGAAAATACCTGGCTTGTTTTTCTTTTTTGAAGTGCTTTTGCATTTATTTTCGTATGTTTCCTCCAAAAAAAGCAACGTTTTCAATTTGCTTAAGATTAACAAAGCTTCTTAAGGGAATGGTTTATGGAATGTGTCATTTCAAAGAACATGTTCTTGTTTATGAGTTGTGTCTGCCTTCTGTCATTTTCAGGCTTTCATTCTAAAAACAAACGACTTTGAAAGACCATCACCATTCAGTTTACAGGCTGATGAAAAAGAGGAGACCTAATTCGACTGCCAGATGTCATATTTTGATGGCTTTGAAGAGAAATGACCCCATGCGATTGGTATGTGCACAAATATCTATGCACAAAAAGGGTTTCCAGGAATCATGTGTTATGGTTTCTGGAGGAAAAAAAGAAGTTATTGTGGTCAGCAGGTTTTTACAACCAACCCTATCTATAGATAAGTAATTTCCAGATTTATCAATTTCATTGACTGTCTTTTTTACAAGTGGCTTCAAAACAAGTTAGAGTAAACATGGTTCAAAACTGAAAGAAGTGAGGGAATGTACTCTGACAAAATCATCACAAATTTCCTAATCCATCAGGATTTGATGCCAATCCAGACTCGCTTCTTATCAAGAGCCAGAACTATTTCCATCGCACTCACCCGAGTGTAGTAAATTTGCGTCCTTGCACTTTCAAATCATGTAATTGATCAAAATACGAGATACTTATGCTTGCAGGTGCAACACCGCGAAGAAATTAATACGTATTTTCCAACCAAAAGTAAGGCGTAGATTGCTTTGCACCCATTTTCTACGCAGATCCTTGGTTCTGTACCTATTCTGTCCAGAGCAAAACCAACTTTGGGTGTGTGCACTTGACAGCATTTCAGTGCTCTGTGCATGCAGTAAACAGTCGAGGAAATGCAACGACTCCAACATTGCTAAATGGGTCTTTCGCACATCCAACGTTCTCCTTGAGAGGCAACAGTAAACGAGTCGCCGTGACCTAAATTTGTCCATACAAAGACTGAAAAACTTCTGTACTTGTATCCTCGGTGGAACAAGGCTCGTTCAAGTCATCATAACTCGGTCCTCTTTAAACGTAGGCAATGGGTCCAAAAGTGGAACTCGCATCATCTTACTGACCTTGGTCGGGGTTGAGAATTACTCAGCTAACTAAACCTTTGGCGTGAAGACAGGGAAAAATGTGCTGGTCGCCTCCATTTCTATTGCCAATATGATGGAGCAGGAAAAATACTCGGAAAACTGAATTTGGATCAGAATTCGCCAAACTTGCATATCATTTGAGACGTGGAGTATTTCTCCCAAGGAAAAGCCAATTATTACTCGCCAAAGAGAGGTGCGTTGGTCCAAGTCCTTCTATAATTAGGACATTAATGTGGACATGAGTGTGTGCTAGTTTGTCTGGAATCAAGGAGTTCAGACGTCGGGATCGATCCAGTTCTAATGTTGACAGACTTTCGAGAAAGATTTGTTCAAGGACAACCTAATTTAGCTCTCAAGGGATGAATTGCACATTTATCCAGACAATCTTCTATCTAGCTTATTCTAGAAATGAGTATGTTAACTTAAAAGGGAGCAAGCAATTAGGGCCAATATGAAATGACACTGTCTGGAAGAGCGGAAAACGTTCATTCAATGAAAAAGCGGTTGTCTAGGAGCGCAACATGTACGTACGTAGTTGGATTGGTTCAGTTTGAAAATATGGAACAAAGAACCAGACCAAAAGATACAAATAAAGATCAACTACGTGGTACATCAGTTTTGAGTGTTTTTGACTAACCGAAAAGGACATCTGGACTAGATGGAACGACGTAAAAACAACCAAGAAGGATTTCCATATTGTTGTTTCCCCTCCGATGTCAAAAAAGGAAAAAAGTCAAGTTCACCGTGGATTTCGAAAGTAATAAGGGGCGCATGCAGAGTCAATTTTAAGGCCGTCCTCGAGATTTTGTTACCTGGCCCTCTTAAGAGATGCTCTAAGGTCAAAATGTTGACTTTCCAAGAATACAGAACTACAAGTGATCTTGAGACTCGTCATGGACAAGAAGCTGCACTAAAGTCAGAGAGTCTCCTGAAGCTTGCTGACTTACACAAGATCTGTTTCTAAAAGCTCCGAAGGCATCCCAGAGACAGACAGTCTGCGAAAATTCTCCTCATGTCCTAGAATGAATGATGCTCGTGCAAAAGTGCTTGAACAAATGTTTGGAGTCATCAAGATGCCAACCAACATATTGATCACGGAATGGCTTGTCTACCGTTTTCCATCAACGACGTTCGCCAAGAACAATTCTCAAAACAATAATACCCTGAAAGAAACAGCCTTTGTGAGTCATGATTCAAATGAATGAGAAGAGGTCTACCAAAGACAAATCGGCGACGTAGTTGATCAGTCCAGAGACCTCAAGGCTACGGAAACGTTTCCAAACCACCGCAAGGCCAAACAACAAACCTTGTGTACTTCTCCCGGACTTTGTTCCACATCCAAGAAGGGGTAGGTTGTGCCTGCGTGCATGCAGTCTTGAGCCGATTCATGAAGTTCTCTCCATCGAGCGAAAGTACAACACAAATTTTTGCGCCCTCTTGTTGTTGACTTCACCCGCGTTCAGTCAAGTTCACTGGCAAAGTCTTGGCCAAAAAGCTTGAAGTACACGAATGAACAAGAGCAGAGCGCTGGCTTACTTGCTCACAGTTGTTCCTCGCGCAGAAGGAATCAGCTCGTTTTCAGCTGTTCTTTTCCTGCTCGGCGCTCACATTCGTGCCTCTTTAGTGCTAACCAACTGGGCGCGAGATTGCCAGAGAGTGAAAGTAAACGGGACTTTGATGCAGTGGAAGGCCATCACCTGAAAGTCATGCATGCAGCTCGCGAGAAAACAAGCAGCCAAACAACAGCTGTCAGGACTCGAGTAAGAGCAAAAGGAGGAGTGTGTATTTCAAGCTTCCAAGCGCAAAAGGTAGCTGAGCTACTCGGGAGGGATCAAGCAGCTTATTATAGCACGACAAGGTGACCGCATATTGGCTACCTTTGTTACGACCTCCATTTTTTGTAGTCAGAATCAACAGACATTTACTTTCCTGATCTTGAGCTTAGAAAATGAATTTTAGACAGAAGATGCTTGCTCCTTCCCCATTGAAGACGCAAAAATCGAGGCAAACCCATGAGTTATGTAGGTCTGATGGAGCAGAAGACATCCTCACCCTGACGCTAGACGTCTCGATCCCAATTCTTCGTTCCTCGATCCTTCCGTCTCTATGTATGAAGTAGTGGTGGTTCGGGTAGTTAGTACTCTCAATGTCAGGCTTGGAAAAATTTAGGCCCGAAAGAGAGCGAGCGGGTTCTGTTGCACAGAGAGTGCGTACCAGAGAAAGAGAACACGAACAAGAGACGGACGGACGGACGGAATTTCGCCTTCATCTTCAATTCTGTCCCTAGTCAAGTGTTCATCCTCCACGAAAGCACATCCCAAGTTCATCCAGGAAATTTCTATATATTTTTGACTTCTTCTTTCGTTCGAGTTGTTGATCAGCATCGCTCAACGCGCATTCGCCGAACAAATTTGTGATACAGCAGAACAAAGATTTCTACCATGGTGGTAGCCATTGCTCATCGCCATCTCTAGTTCCTAGTTGGTCTTGTGCCGGACATTGTGATTGTCATCCAATAATACGCTTACCCATCGGTCTTGAACCTCTTAAAGTGGTGACCTGAATGATTTCGCATACCGCACACAAGCCCAATAATACAATCATCCACCATTAAGGTAAGACCATCTTCTCCAGAGGTTCGAACGTTTTTTCCTCCCCCTAATGAGAACAGTGCCATCAAAACAAAGATGACGAATAGGATATTCGATGGCCTTACCGTTTGAGTGACAACCCATCAAAGTAGTAGTAGTAATACTCAGGGCATCATGCATTCATGCAATGACATTTTGAAGATTCCTCGAACTCGCTGCCCCCCTCCCCCCATGTCTTGTTGCGGTCGGTAGCTCTCCAGCTTTCCCTGGCATGATTCTTCAATCTTCGCCCATCACTCAAGACTCTACAAGTATTAGCTAACGAGCTAGGGTAGGACCTGATTTTCCCCGGCTCATTTCGCTTGTTTTTGAGGGACGAGATCCAGTTCGAAGGATTTTGTAAATTGCCAATGAGGGAGGAGAAGGACAAGAGGGGGACAATCCCAAGGCCAAGTGTGGAGAAACGCTCTAGTTTACCAGTCATGTGTAAGCTTGTCAAGGTTCGTTCGCCAAATCCAATCCTGAAAAAGGGGTGAGGGGAGATTCAAGGAGGAAAATGAGGTTGAAGCTACGCAAATGGTTGACGCCAAGATGCTCTGAATTACATTTTTTTAGTTGGTCGAATGTTCCTTAGTGCAAGTTACAGAACGCGAAAATTAGGCCTTAGTGAGCAATTCAAAATGTGTGTCAGTCGACAAGCAATAGCTGTTGAAAGTAGATGCAAGTTGGATCGGAGTGACTTACTTTCAGGTAGGCAACAGCTTCCCGAAAACAGCTGTTTCTCGTTCGTTCGTTCGTTCTTTCTCTCTGTCGAGAATCTAGGTCAAATGAGGGAACAACATTAAGGATTGTTGCGTTGTTGCTCTCTTTCTCGAAGTCGGCTATGAATTGGGGGGAAAGGCCAGACATACATGAGCTTGGAACCAAGTTCAAACTTTATTGCCAAGAAGGTTTATGCACATCTTCAACCCCAGGTTTAATATGTTCATTGGCAATCCTGGACCAATACAAGTGGGGCCTGACCCAATTCAATCAGGATTTGCCAAAGTTTGCGTAGCGATAGAGAAATGGGGTCAGACTTATTATCTCCCTCACTTCTGACTAAACAGATGTGTGGATGTGAGAGGCTGCTGTGGCTATTGTTGTTCCAGTTGTAAGAGGAACTTGCGTGTAAGTGCATTCGATTGAGCTCATGTATGGTGTCGGGAGGGTTTTCTAGGTCACTCTTTGAAGGTTAGACGTCATCGCAGCCAGTGCACAAGATTGTTGGGAGAGAAAGAGACTTCTCTCGAGCTCATTCTCTCACTCTGCTAAACAAGTACGGCAGGCAACGTATCCATCGTACTACGTTTCTGTTGGGTGAGTGGCAACACAGCCTCGTAGAAGTATATATTCGGACACACTATCGCATGACCTCAATTTGATAAACACTTCTCTTCATGCTCCTTGTCTTTGGGAACACACATACTCACACACGGACACATTGAGACGAGCAATTTGAAGGCTACAACAAATTCTGCCCGAACAACTAGGCGACAAGCTGTCTCAACAATCGAGACACTTTTTTTCAAAAAACCTTCTCTGCATGCCTACTTGGGCAGTTCTTGACTGGAATTCCATGTGGCTCTGTACTCTGTTCCATTTCGTTCAATCCAGTTGGGCTGAACTTTGTACTTCGTTCCGTGTATTTTTTGATCCGGTGTTGATGGCCTCATTTTTTCCGCCTCGTGAAAGCAGACGTGAACTGGTTTGGTTCCAGAATGAGGTCACTCTTCTTGGCGTTGATAGTGGAACCAATCCTGTGTCCAACCAGCTAACGCTAGGACTGCGATCCTCTTTCAACCAGAAAAGAGAGCTTTTTCGCTTTTGTTTCCAACTAGGTTACCGAACGAGGAGTAAAAAGTTCCTTTGAACTAGATAGCGAAACTCTCGGATATCCATCGGAGTACGTATGATCCCTGCTGAAAGTGGAACGAATTGCCATGGGAGCAGTCAGGATTGGAACCCCCGATTGAAAAACAATGATCGCACGTCCCCATTTTCGTAGCATACTAGATGGATGAACCGGAAATTGGACGCTCTGGATTTCCTTTTGACTTTAGTTGAGCATGGATGATCACATCGCTTTCTTTGTACAGAAATCCGTTCAGGTATCGATCACGGTTGGGACACAAAAAAGAGTGCCTCGAGTAACGGTACAATCTCATCATGAGTTTACGGCACATCCCCTTCAACCTGTACCCTTCCTTAAGTAATCCACCCTGCTTCAGCAATCTATAGTATGAATTGCTAGTCGTGAATCCACCTCACCCACCCTACTAGCACCCTCGTCATTTCCTCGCCTCCAACAATGGTTCCCTCTCTCTATGTACATGTACAGTACATGCAAAACACTTGCATTCAACAAATGGACCTCAGGTAGACAATTCAAGTGGTCGAACCTTCGAGAAACTTATTCTTTCTCGCAACCTTGGCTCCTTCTAACCTTGTGTCTGTGTTTTTATTTTTAGACATGCTTGAAAAAAGACGATTTTGGAATTTAGATTAAAACGTCATTTTTTTCTATAATCATCCATTTTCATTAGTCAATTGACAATAGAAATTGAGAAGAGACCAACCAACAAGCGGAGACTCTAAGAAGTACGTATCCTTCGAAAAATATCCTTCCTTGGTTGACTGCTTGGTTGGTTGGTTGGTTGAGTGCCTGGCTGGCTGAGAGCCTAGAAATTTCGAGGGCAATGTCACACAAGAACAGTTAGGTTCATCAACCTCTGAAAAATCCTGAACCCCGTCCATCCAGGTAAAAGACTAGCTCCAGCATCATCAGTCAGGATACCATGTGCACCTGAGTGAGTGAGTTAGTGTGGAGAAGCCTCCGTACGAGTATTTGTGAGCGTACTCTTTATGTATGGGAGCAAGCAGGCTATTGCAAAATTCTTCCTCGGTAGGACCTAGTCCTTCAGTTTCGGATCCAGAATAATTGAGGATTTCATAATTTGGTCCAACTATAAAAACTAGAGTGTAGTACAAAGCGTTCTCATTGATTGACATGAGCGCTATGTTGGCCCCTGATGGCCAAGATCTTGCTTAAAACCTAGCTCAAAGATAATTGATCCGGAAAGAATTCTTTGAGTGACAGTGATCCATTGAGTTAGGACAACAAGATCGTAAGATAATCTCAGTTTGGGTCGCTGAGGGATGCTGAGGTTTCTCTGTACTTATTCATCTGACCAGTTTCCAGTTTAGCGTTCAATTTAGCATGGCCGGTCCTTGATGGTCAATTTGCAATCTCCGCAGAAAAACGGATGCCAATATGCAATCTGGTTATCTGCCGGGAGAAACGATAACCATCCAAGTCAGCGGGAGAAAAGCTGAGCTGAAACACCATGCCCAAAAACGAGCTCACCTTGGGCGCAGTGAGCACATGCACCTCGATCATTTTGTCTTGCGAAAAAAATGAGATAACAAGTGTGCGAAAGACTTCAGAGGGAGACTCTGTGGATCCTTCGGTAACCTTCAATTGTTTTTCTTTCATTTCAAATCCCAAGTACGAGGAGGAAAAATCTGAGAGAGAAAGAGAGGGGGAATTAGAAAATTGAGCTTACTTGCATGATGGAAGGTCAAATTCTGTTCTGTCAGCCTCGAGGCTTGTTGAAATGCAGTTGCTTTGAGACACTCAAAAAGAGGCCTGAAGAATCGATCATCTAAAAAGTGTGAAGTTATAAATGAAATTGCCCAAGAATAGGTGTCTTCTCAGGGTCGTTTTGAAGACAAAGACCTGCTAGGTATTATTCTAAGGCAAGGTTTTGTTTTCCCCATCGTATTCATCATTGAGACGAGAAATCGGGAGTAATGCCCTGTCAATCGGTTGTTGCAATTTAGCCATAAGCATTGCTTGGCCGGGCGAGAAGCACGCCTCCCCATCAATTTCGCAAATGCAATTCTTACTGCATTCGGCAATTGCAATGTGCCTTGATTGGCCGGGATCAATAACCCTCCGAAGGTCAAATGGCGAGGTGATGGTCGTACACGAGAAAACCCTGTACACATCCACCATGGGGATCTCAGCTCAGCGATCTCAAAAGCGAGAGAGGGCAATGCACTCTTGTCATTGAACTTTCAAAGCCAGATTTGAAAGCGAACCTTCTATTGGCACTTGGTCGTATCCTTCCACTCCATCCAGCTCCACTCCGTCACGTAAGGACGAAGGATTGTGGATGAGGGCAGGAAAAATCAACTTGAACCGTTCATTTTGTTCTGCCTGTGGAAGCTAACAACTGCAAAGTCAACTGGGCGGCAGCCAACCACCACCACCACTACCACTTCCACTACCAATACTATTCCATTGGGACTAGTCGGAGCTGGCGCTGGAGCGCAAGGATGATGTTGGGAGTGAAAATGGCATTGAAGGTGATGCCCCACCAGGGATCGAGGAAAGATGCTTGAACAACCTGTTGAAGGTCGAAGGGATGTGGTGGAAGCTAAAGCTGAAGCTGCTTTGGTGGTTTTCCTTTCGTTCCAAAGCTTCCAGCTTCCAACTTCCACACCCGGGAAGAGCGACAGGTGACTCCGTTTCGCAACTAACTGTAATTGTCGTCGCTCTTCCAAGCGGTGAATCGAACGTTGTGGAGAGGGAAAGAAATACAGAATAGCAGGCCCGATCCGCAAACCTGCGTTCAAATGGTAGGGGAATCTTTTAGGGAGGAGAAGGAGGAGGAGGAGACATGATGAAAGAGGTTTTTGGTGAGATTGAGAGTGACCTAGAGAATAATGGGAGCTAACTGTACGAGCTCATGAGGACAATGAACTCTGGAGGCATCAGTCATGCAAGGTTCACAAGTCAGATGACAACCATGTACAGTCTTTATGTGCCAATAGAGGCATTGTCAGCTAGTCAAAAAAGGAGGAAAATTCAAGTGATCGAGGGTGTAATTAGATGCGCACCTACTATGAAGATCGATGACTAGACTTTCATTTTTACGGGAACTGTACGTATAATAACATGTCTGGTAATGAACACTACTCGATTAGAACTAAACAATCCCTTTGCTTTTACAGGTGTGAGTTCCGAAACCGTCATTTACCATTCGCTTGGAAACTATACCCGGTGAAATTCACTCTACCATCATGCCCGACCATTTTCGTCAGGAACGGACGGACAAGATGGGACCGAGTTCTCCGGCCGGTTCTGACAGTCCCCTTTCGTTGGTGTTACCCCAAAAGACTAAGAGTCTTCCCAGTCCCCACTCGAGGCCCATGGTCCACGGGAAGATGGTCAGGGGACCCCAACAGTCCCACGCCCAACATCCTAGTCCACACCATAGCTCGTCCGGATATTCTGAGCCTAGAAGCTCCCCGGATCGCAGCCCCTATCATCACCACCACCATCACCAAACCGGACACTCGTCTCCGGTGTACTGCCCAGTTCCTGTGGCCCACAATGGCAGGTCTATGGCTCAACTTGTTTGTGATGAGTCGGATGAGGCACCTTTGTCCCTAGTCGTGGATAAGACCAAATTTGTGTCTGATGATAGTGGACATGAGGATGGATCTTCTGGACAGAACTCACCCTTTCGAGGAGGTTCGCCTCATCAAATGCCCGAGGATTACTCAGTAGCCATCCACCGGAAAATTTCGAACGATCAAAAGTCACATCGAGAAATGATCCAACCCAATGTTACCATTGCTAAAGTGTCGGATGACACCGCAATAGATTTGTCAGAACAACATCACCATCAGCAGGAGCCGCAACAACAACAACAAAATGAGGATTACAACTCTGTATCTGAGGCATCGACTTGCATAAAGATCAAGGACTTTGCCAAGATCACTGAGTCTGAACCTTCCTCTGATCAAGCCATCAGAAGCCAAAGCATGGACCACGAAGTGCGTCCAATTGGATCATTGAGAAAATCGTCTCTTTCTTGTCGAAGCCATGGATTTGCACCACAAGAGGATATGTCAGACTTAACCTCCGAAGTGTCCTCCATTGATACTTGGACGAGTTCGTTGTTGGACCAGAATGGTCATCCACAACCAACCTACAGGCAAATTAAAACAGCCAATGGCGAGATCATCTTCCCTTGCGACTTTTGCGACAAGGCCTTTGTCAATCGGTATCACCTCCAGTCCCACATTGTCACCCATACTGGAGAGCGCAACTTCGAGTGTCACAAATGTGGCAAGTCATTCGGCCGAAAGTCCACCTTGAGGGCCCATATGACCACCCATACCAAAACGTCCAACTTCATGTGCCCAATGTGTGAGAAGGCCTGCAATGATAACAACTCTTTGGAGGAACATATCCGCATGCACACGGGCGAGAAGCCGTTCGTGTGTTCCATTTGTTCCAAAGCATATGCTCGCAAGTCGCATTTGAATGTACACTACAGAGTTCACACTGGGGAGCGCCCATTTGTTTGCACGGATTGTGGCAAGGATTTCACAGAGAAGAGATTCTTGAATGATCATATGCAGACCGCTCACAGTGGCCAGAACGGGCCACTGAAATGCCCAAACTGTTTCCGAGAGTTTGCTTACAAAACAAGTTTGAAGCAACATCTTAAAAAGCAAATGTGTGTCAAGAATATGAATCGAGGTCAAGGTGGCTCCTCCCACGGAGCACATGCCAAACAGTTCCAATGTCCTTTCTGCGAGAAGAGCTACAGCTGGAAACAAACCCTAAAACAGGTAAGTTCTCTCGTCCTCTTTGCTCTTTTACTCACTCCCAAGTTTTTTTATGGCCAAATCCAGTTTGTTCGGCAATGACCCATTTCTAAGGCATCTCGTTGTAACACATTTTTTCCTTCTTTATTTCCAGCATGTCTCCATGTATCACCGAAACAAAGTACACACGGATGAATTTTGGAAGTACGAGTTAGCCAAGCATCGCAGGGTCGGGGTGGACCTCAAGACCAATGAAGATATGTGGCAAAAGCAATTAGGCAAGCATGCCGAAGATGGCACGCCCCTCAAAGGCACGGGCTCTCACCGATCTCCGTCCATGGATGAATCCAACCACGAAGAAAGGTGGCTAGATCAGATTCATGCTCGTACAAACAGTACGGACCAAGCCAAAGTTGCTGCTGAAATGAAGGCCCTGGCTTTGCAGTCCATGGACACTTTGACCTTGGTGAAAATGCGATCCTCCACATCGGTGGATCAGGCTCAGCCCACAATTCAAGTTCCTGTAAGCATGGCTGCTCCTATGACAAAGCCAAAAATCAAATTGGAACCGGAGCTGGCCATGAACATCCACGAGGAGAGGAAGTCCACTCACCAGGCCCCTCACCAGACACAGAAGAGTTACATGGATCTCTTGGCTCAAATTAGAGCGTCCAACGAGAATAGCGATAAGACCAGTTCCTCGCAATACACCCCTCCTTCAAGTACACCCAGTCTAGTCAAAGAGACTGCTCCAGCTTTGACCGAAGTCACTCGGGATTCGCTCCCAGCTTTGCCTGATATCAAAGAAGAACCTGCTGCCAAGCGAACTCAAATGTGGCTAGCCCAACTTGGCAATTACAAAGAAAAGACCATCCAAGAAGATTTGGACCGCAATCACGACGAGCTTTGGGAGGAACAGATTGCTCGAGTTAGAAAGAACGCCATCCAACTTTCGGCTCCCAGGAAAGCAGTCGAAATTGTATTGGACGACGATGCTAGCAGCACAGATTCCCACCCCGTTCAGGGACCATTTCCCTTATTTCCGCACACCTATCGATACTCACAAGCCAATCATATTCAAATTCAATCAGATGTAAACCTCCAGCCCGCCAAGCTTGAGGTCCAAGCACCAAAAGTACCTCACCAACGTCCCCGCATTGTCCCACTCATGTCTGCATTAGAACTCCATCCGTCTCCCATCACTACCCAAGCAGTAATCCGACCCAAAGGCTTTCCATCCGCCACCATCACCAGCGAATCCAAGACCAGTGGATCAATGGCGTTGCCCAAGCCCAATTATCCGGGCTTGTTGAAGGATGACAAAATGGTATTGGAAAAGGACGAGACCGAAGACGAGGAGAACAAAGAGGAGCAGGTGGAGGCCGACAAAAGGCTCACCCTGCCTTTGGAGCACAACATTCCCGATGCATTGCCCCCCACTCCACCGAGTAAAGAACATCGTCACGACAATCAAGTTTGCACAAAAGATCTGGGCGAACCAATAGAAGAACCATCATCCTTCTTAAAGCTCATTCTCCTTGATCCCTCGGCCCGGAAGCGGTTAAACTCCAACGATTATGGAGTGGTCCCACCCAAGAAGAAATCTGTTGTGGAAACTGAGGAGACCAATGACATTCTTCGACGGCGTCTTCTGGGCATGAAGGAACCTCAAAGTCCATCCGGTCACTCCGCTCAAAACGGGGAATCTAAAACCACAAGTCACTCTCACTCCTTAGGATCTCAATCCCAAGTTGCCCCAACCTCGTTACCTGCCACCACATCTGCCAGTGGACACCCAACAGTGAGGCCAACGGGAATGCCAGCACCCAATCTGCATCTCCTCTGTCCACAAATGCCAACCGTACCTTTCTCCAACCGAGCCATCTCAAAAATCCAAACCAGCAAGATCCAGTTACAAATTGAGGTCAACGCCAACAACAACAATAACAATTGCAGTGTGGCCGAACCCTTGAAACCTAAGGATCCGAATGAAGGGGATGAAGAGGTTCAAGAGGATCTTGGCCAGAAGCGCTCGGATGGCTTGACTCCTTACGCACACACCTCAGTCTTGAAGCATCTGCTGCACCGCTACACTGAGAGTGACCATCCCGAAGACCAATAGCTACAGAAGAAGGTGTAGATTGACAGATCTCGAACAAAAGCCTAAGAAAGAGTCTTCAAAGTTCAAGTTGTATGCTTATATACATGTCGCGGCATATTTTCTATTTATATACATAATGTAAATCAGTTCGTCATTGTATGAACACCCTCCCTCCTCTGTTTAGAGTTTGTAATGTACAAGATGCTTGTACTAAAACTTGTTTAATTAACCCTGCTGTCACATGAGTGACAACCCTGAAGGTTGCATTACTCTCGTCAGTTTTCAATCAGACCACGCAGTCCCCATTAATAGAGATTCAAATTGCATAGCTTAGGACAATGATGATATTTATTATAAAATTTATCTATGATGACCGGTGTACAAAAGATATCTAGCCAATAAATTTTTGCAAACTCATCAATCTGTATTCTCGTTTTATTCAAAATAGGAGCAAGAGGACCATTCTTCTCAGGGCAGATTTTGCCACCTCAACTAACTTCTAAAAAATGAAAACAAACCTATTTGGAAGAAAGGTACGAGGAGCTCGAAGCTCGTAGGTCCTAAAACTTAAGGAGACAGAGAGTCAAAGAAGGCCACTCTTGTTAAGGTCGAAACGCTTGGAGGCCCTTGATCTCAATACGAAGGTGTTTCTGATGGTTGATGTCATCTTTCAAGTTGTTATACGTTGACCAATTCCAAGGATTGTAACCTCCCTCATTTTCTATGGCATTAGGCGAAATTCTGGTGCAAAAGATTAGCAAACTGCAAAAATGGGGTTTAAGGGAAGCTCAGGGTGGAAAATACATATAATTGTCACACAAGTCCAATTGAGGATCTACACATTTGAAAGGCATGGTAGGATGACACATTTAAGATGATTGAAGGAATCGGGCCAATAGAGGTTCTTGAAGAAAACTTAAATACTATCCCAAAAAGGGGAGGCAAATCAACTACATCGAAACAAGAAAACCGGAATATTTTTTAATGGACTTATTTCCCCAATTCGCTATTCCAATCTTAAGGAACAAGTGTATTATTGAAAACTTACACATTTTAGTAAAGGCCTTCAAGAATGCAGAAAAAGCTAAATTCATAGACCAATATCTCAAATAATGCAGGAAGAAAAAGTGTCTTACTATTATATTACATGCGAGCAAATAACTTCCAGAGCTCGAAAAAATAAAACAAAAAAACCTCCCCCCTCCCCAAAAAAATAGAGCTAAAAGGGATCGTCCTAATAACACAGTCATCGGAATATTGGACGCTGTATAAAGGGACATTTAACTAATAATAATGTACGTAACAAAAGAATATCGAATGAAATAAAGCTGAGTCCTAAAAAAAAGTTAACCACAAGTGGCTCTTTCTTTCTTTCTTTTCCGCTATTCTCAGTCTCAAAGCAAAAGAGGAAAATGGCCCCTTGCTCAGATCAAGATTACTGATCAACCCTCTTTTCCATTATAAGCAAAATAAAGACTTTTCAACGTCTACATTTTGCTGGTCCTGGACTTCCTGGCCATCAAATGCCAAAACTATAAAGGAATGTAAGAAAACTGAGTAATGCACTTGCCTTTATAAAAGGGCATTTTCTGTTTTGCTCCATAGCCGAGAAAGACCTAAAAATAGAAGAGCGTTCTTTGCCAATATTATATATTTGTGAAATTATTTGATAGATGGTATATATTTGATTCGGAAACTAATGTATTGTAAAAAGACTTTCATACATGTTTTATAATCTCGCTTTCATTTAAAGACCGAGTGCAGAGATACATACTTTGGAACCTTCTTCATTTGAATTTCCCTTTAAAGAAAGTGACGTTCTTGGAAGATTGAAAAATAGGTTGCGTGAGTACAATTAGGAAAAGGCACCTGCTCCTAAGAACACCAAAATGGCACCTGCTCTATGAAGCACTAAGATATGCATTTCCCGGGTTTCTTTTCTCCTCCCAAGAACACTCTGAGGCGTATTTTCTATTTCATAATTTCAATACTTGCTACAGTGTATCAATTTACTTAGCTCACAAAAGTTGGGGTGAATTTTCCATTTGTGTGACAATTTTCTAGACATATTGCACCAAATAGAATTTAACGGCTACAAAAATTTGAACTAATTTTTAGATGCGAAGGATTTTGCAATGCTATGAAATATTTTTTTTGCGAAGGAATACGTTGCGAAATTGCTTACCATTAGAAGATTCAATTAAGTTGAATGCATGTTTGTGGTCATAAATTTTTTAAACACTTTGATCTCAAACGGCAATTTTAATCTGCACTAACAACTTCGAAATTCACATGCTAGATGAAGGCTTTGTCGAGTGACAAGCCAAAGACTGGTAAAAGAACAAAAGCCAACAAGTTTTTATTATCTGTTCACTTGTTGATTGTCTGCAATGAAAAAATCCTTCTGTATCAAATACTCTCTCTGAAAACACGGCTTTAACGTCGATCAACTGGGACACAATTCAATTCAATATTTTTTCTAAATAATTACATCTTATGGTTGTCCATGAAGATCTTGGCAAATCTTTATGCAAAACCAGCTACGTTTGCTAACACTTCATCTTACTGACCGACAAATCAAAGGCCATCAGAAGAGAAAAGGGCCAAAGGTTGCTGTCCTTCTTGCAGCACAAGGTAGCTTCCAAAATGAAGACCCGTTTGACGAGAAAAAGCTCGTTACGCATTTGGAAATCAACAGACACAACAGGTGTGTCATTGCTTGCGATCCCTCTTTGGTGTCTCCAATATTCTCAAACAAAAATCTGGCCTCTGACATGGTCCTCGCAGCAGAGGTCAGTAACGGCCTCATCATGGATACATACTTCTTCGAAGATGGAAGACGCCTGTAAGCTTAAGAGTACATTGACATCTGGGAGGCCATTTGGATTCATACCAATTTCGGTTGAGACCAGGTGGTGGTCGCTCTCTGGGTTTAAATCCATGACTTAAACCCCAACTATAGGTCAAATATGATCAGGGCCCTTCTGGAGGAGACAACACCACCACACATCTCTGTGGCCTTCCTGAAGTCCATCAAGAGAGAGACCCAGAAGTTGGCAACGTTTTTGCTACTGGTTCAAGCCAGCAATTGAGTGCGATGGTTGTACATAATGGTTGTCCAAGTCTCTCGACAGAGTTTCAGACCATTTGCTCAAATATTTTGAAAGATATAATCGTATGTGTTAAGATTCTAAAGTTCTTCTAATTTGCCGGTAAATAAAGCCTTGTGGTCGTTAAAAGATTTGATTCGTAGAATTAGCGTATTACGTTATAAAAACATCATTGAGTGATCATTGGTAGAGACAAGAAGTTGCCTGTCTTTCCCGAAAGAAGGCATAAAATTGTTTGATTAGACGAAAAAGACATGAAATACCCGGTTAGACGAAAAAGGGGAACATACGAAAAGGACCAATAAAAGTTCACGTTAGACAAAAAACGACGATTTTGTACTTTGTTTATGTAAAACGCAACTGTCAATAAAACATTACTTTGGCCTAAGTTTCATATTAAGTTTTTTCCAAAATATTTCAGTCAATTAAAAAAAATTGCTCAATTAATAAGCTTAAAATTTAAGGAAACTTCTAACTTTTGCCCAATTAGACGAGAAAGACGAATAAAATTACCTGATTGACCGAATGATTTTTTCGTGACGAAGAAAGGTAATTAAGACGAAAAAGGACAATAAAAGACGAAAACGTTTACTTGTCTAAAGTTCCAGCCCCTAATCATTTCAGATTTGTGTTATTTCTTCAATCATCAATTTGCCATGTTGAGCATATCTAAAATGTTTGTGCTTTTTCTTCCAAAATTAAAGGAAAATTCTCGTCTTTCGCAGCATTTTTTCAAGATTGTTCATGATTCTAGAAAGTCCTTTGATGTTTTGATAAGGAAGTCCAACATTTTCCTAAAACATAATCAATTATACCCGTTAATCAAAAGTCTCCCGTTTTGTAATTTTGCAACTTTTTAAGACTGTTTTGAAGGGGAGTAATCAAACTAAAACAGATGCAGATGTGCGTGGAAATTAAGTAATTGGTCAACAGGGCCTCGAAAATTTCCGTGATGAGTTTTAATCTAAAAGAGAAAATCGCAGCGCCTACAAGAAAGAAGGATAGAATTTTTCTGGTTGAATATTTTAGCTTATATTAGGCAGCAAAATATTTATAACATGCAGTGTCAAAATAAGGACTTTCAAGACGAACCAAGTTTCATTATTTGGTATGATTTTTTAACTACGAAATATTGTTTACCTGTAATACTGTCACTGCCACATTTTCATATATTTTTTAATTACAAAAATACCAAGGGATTTTGGCTAAATACTCTCAATTCTGGATGTTTTTGAGCGATTCAAATGTTGCCGGAAATAATTTGATGTTTTCCTTAAATACCACTTACAAATTGGGCCTTCAAAATTACATATTTTTGCCTTCTCCATACCTCAACCCCATCCCCCTCCCTTATGATTGCCCATGATAACCCTAGAGAGGCTTTAAATATCAAAGTTCATGTTCTAATCTACAGAGAGACGATTTTTTTCGTCCGTATAAGCGTTGTCGAGGTTGTTGACCTTTGGTGATCTCGCAGTGCAGCCTCATCAAACTGATCCAAGATAAAGGTCACCTCAGTAGACAAAAAGAAGGGCTGAATTGGGGCTTAGAACTATAGGGTGCTTATCAAGTTCCCGAGGATAGGCCTCATGAATAGGCCAAGATGTGAATGGGCCCATAACTTCAACTCTTGTGAGATCGTTTTTGTCTGGAAGGAAATCAAATGAGCTTTAAATTCTTTCTTGAGTTGGAACAACGTTTTATTATTTTTCCATTGATTTGCATGAAGATAAGGATTGTAAAATACTGTTCACTACAGTAGATAGACAAATGAAGTGGAAATGAAAGTCTCGCAAGATTTCATTGGCAAAATTAATGGTCATGCACTTTGTTTTTATTTTTTTGATAAAGAAGTCCGTTGGCGAAGTGTGTAACGGAATGACCATTTAGGTTTGTCGATTGACCTCCATTCTATTGCTATAGATTGTTGAGTAAGTGCTGCGGACTTTTTGAGATTTCCTTGAGATTCTTGAAAATGTCAAATTTCACGGTCCAAGGTCAGAAGAGTCGCCAACTTGGTAGAAATTCGAACAGACATTTGAGCCAAATCGCAGAGCGCAAAAGCCACTGGATATGTATGGGTGAATAAACTTGGGAGAAGTTTGAGTGGTATTGTCTTTTACTGTCCGTCACAGTCTTTGGAACTTTTCTTGACCTCTTCAGACCATTTGCAACGAGGCCACAGAGGCTGGAGTCTGACAATTTGATTGAGAATTCTGTGAAGACGTCGAGGCCACAGATTTGGGACCATGCTGAGCGTGAGACGGATACATCGCACTGGGGCCACCCCCATAGGAATTCCCTAGCAGCATGGTGGGCGGACCACCATGTGGACCAGCCTGAATATGACTCATATACTGTGGATGATGGCCAGGCTGTGGAACACCCCCACCTCGATACATGAAATGGTTGTTACTCAAATTGGTAGAATTTGTGTTGTTACTATTGGGACCCGTGTTGCTGGAATGATGGGACCCACTGTGTTGGGACTGATTGCCCATACTCTGACTAGTTGTACTAGGTTGGTAACCACCGGATCCGTAACCCTCCCAGTGTCGAAGTCGGGAATGGATCTCGGCAAAGGGTGGTCTTCGACTTGGCACCTCGTGCCAACACTCGACCATGAATGCATACATCCTCGATGGACAATCCTCTGGGCAAGGAAGCAATTGCCGAGATCGAATCATCTCAATCACTTCCTGGTTGCTGTAACCGTAGTAGGGCTGAAGGCCATATGAATAGATTTCCCACAAGACCACTCCAAAGGCCCAGACGTCCGAGTCGGTTGTAAATTTACCGTACAAAATACTCTCTGGAGGCATCCACCTGACCGGGAGCAATGATTTAGACTGAACACGGTAATAGTCTGCCGCATAAATATCCCGTGACAGTCCAAAGTCTGATATTTTCACGGTGAGATTCTCTCCCACCAAACAGTTTCTGGCTGCCAGATCTCGGTGCACGTAATGATGACTAGCTAAATACTCCATTCCCGCGGCGATCTGAATAGCAATGAAAGACATGTCCATTGGATTAAGCACATTTTGATCTTCAGCGGGATCTGACACATCCGAGTCAACATTGGGGCTGTGAGTAATGAGGAACTCGTGAAGGTCTCCGTGAGCCATGTGCTCAAAAAGCATGCATTGCGGGTCTTCCTGAAAGGATACGCCAAGCAGGCAAACTATGTTAGGATGTCGAAGCTCCGCCATCAGTTCGGCCTCTCGTTGGAAATCGCTTCGGGTCTTTTGATTAGCGCCCGGTTTCAACGTCTTAATAGCCACCAGTTGTGGACCCGAAGTGGCCACTCCGTGTAGCTCGCCTTGGTAGACTTTTCCGAAAGCTCCTTCTCCCAATTCTTGCATAAAACGGACACTGCTCAAGGGGAATTCCCGGGCTCGAACTCCTCTAGTGGGTTCTTGTTGTTGCTGTTGATGCGGAGGGAGTAGACTGTTCATTTCCATATTTCCACTCTGCTGGGTTTGCAATGTGCCATTGGAAGGTGCACCACTATTACTATTGGGCGTTTGTCTAATCCCATTTCGATTGCTGGCAGCATCTGGCGTTGGCTTTGAGGTCTTTCGATCATTGGTTCGACGCATGCAACACAAACCAATGCACAAACCAAGAGAGGCTACGGCGATCAATGCTGGGACAGCAATGTAGAGATACACATTGAATGTATTGCATTTTGGAATGCCGCACACTTCCTTGTACGTCTTGTCCATACCAGCGTAGCACCAAGGCTCCGACATGGCTTCAGGCCCCTCTGGGTTTCGACAATAGTTGTGGCCACCAGTCAGTTCCATGTGATCGTGAATGCGAATGGCGATTTGCCGATTCCAGGGTTGACAAGTTAAGCCTGACTCGGTGGTGCTCATCGTTCCTCGATACTCGCTCCCATCCTTCCCCGCATAACAACTGTGAGGTCGAATGAGTTGACTGGCCTCTGGGATACCCAGACGAACACAATTTGCTGCTCTAGGCGAGCCCAAGGGAGGCAATTCTTGGCATTCGGGCAACACCAATTGGCGTTCCAAGGCGGCATATTGTCTGGCCAAGGCAAGTTCTTTTCGACAGACTCGATTTTCGAGAAGTTCACATTCTTCTCGGCACAATTTGCGAGGTTTTTCGGTATGCCGGTCACATAACGGAAACGTTGCCAAGCAAATTGAAGGAACGGCGTAAGGACTGCAATCGCTAGAAAGGTCCGGAGACATTGTGATGACGCTGAAGGCTGCTTGGAGTTTCTGTTCCACATAAGTTTGAGACAGTCCCGCTGATAAAAAGACATATTCTTGTTGGATGTACTTGGCACACACTGTGCCCACGTAGGGTTGGCAATTCCCCGCCCTCTCGTTAGGTTTCAAAATGGGAATAGAGCCTCCAATGGCGTTGGCGCTGTTCCCACGATTACCATCAAAACGATTGCTCTTGGAACGGGTTCCACCATTCAGATCTGGAGGCTGTTGACCTCCTTCAAATTCAACTTTTCCACTGGAGAATAGATCTGGATCTTTGTAGGTCTCTGGCAACAGACCCAGTTCATCGTAGTCGTCATCCTCTTCTTCTTGCCAAGGTGGCCTTCGACCCAGATCAACCTTGCCCAGTTGGACTTTCACGATTGCCGTTGATGAAATCGTGTCATAGCCATTCGAGGCTCGACATTCATAAAAGGCCATATCCAAAGTCTCGAGAGCCTTTATTCTCAGCTGCGTCCATTGTGGATTGTCCTTCAACTTGGTTTTGACTTTCATGCGGTTCTTCTCCTCAATTAGGGGAATCCCATTCTTGAGCCATTCGAAGGTGACGGCTGGTGGCTCTCCAGTGACCTCACAACGCAATCGCAAGAAATCTCCCGCTTCCTTGGTCAAGTTTTTCAACTCCTTTAAAAACGTCAAGGACGATCCTCGATCCCGACTTGAGATCACGGCTCCTCGTTGTGGCGTTTCGGGAATGGCTGGGCTCGTGGGAAAAGTGGCCAAGTCATCCCCGTTCTTCTCATTGTTGTCTTGGCAAATTCCATTGTGAATTAAGCAAAGAATGCCACCGACGACCCAAACTACTCTGGACCTCATTTTGTGGTCAAGGTACAACACACCGAGGGAGGAGCTGAACGAGAGCAAGCTCGTTCTTTCTTCTATGTGGAGTATGTGGGACACACAGGGAGTCTTAACCCTTCCATTGGAGAACGAGCTCGTAAATCAACTCATTGAAACGAAGAACGACAACTCTCGGGTCACTAGCTTTTATGATTGGGCTTGTGCACATTTACAACCCATCTACGATGGTCTATCACACAATCACTAGGAGGAGATCCTTTTCTTCTACATAATAGGCGAACCCACCACAACACTGACCTGCAAAGAACATGAGAATGGAAGGATCGATCAAGTAATGTCTTCGTACTTGCACCTAAAATATTTTATTCACTCACCAGGGAGATAATTCGTCTCCTCCTAACAAGTCCAAATTCGTCACCAAACTGACCGAGAAGGATTTGGAATTTCCAGCCTACGATCCCCTGAAAGAAGAAATGGTACCAGTTCAAACTAAGCAGGGTCGTTTCATAAAATTAATTCTTTGGCTGGTCGTTGCAACAAAAAACCCGTCTTTTAAGTAAGTGGGCATAAAATTGATTCGTTGTTGATGCATTAAAGCATTCCAAATCCAAAGTGACAGCTGCTCAAACCAAGAACCACCCTTTCTCAGTTCTTCTGGCAAATTTGGATGGCTTGTAAATACAAATGAATAATTTGTTTAATCTTCAAACAAGAGAGAGGTTTTGCATTTTCTGATGTATCAAACAGCATCCGTCCATTTTGAAACGGGTTTCAATCTGTTCTAAGTTTGGGAATAAATTGAGCCATAAACCATTTGCAGAGAAAGATGGGGTCGTAATCTATTGAAATAATGAGGACTACATATCCAGCTTCCTTAATTAACCGGACTGCTTCTGACTCTGCTGAGAGAGAGAGACAGTGATGTAGATCTCATCTAAACATCCGCACTTAAATCGTATCGAGGACTTCAAACCCAGCTCTGGGAATGTGAAATCCGAGACGTGTCCGTTGTCGCACTTAAAACGAGGTGGAACGTGATTCAGTTTTGAGACAGTTTTCTCGTGTTTTCGAATCCTGTCGAGGCTTTCTGGGCACTCGTTACCACTGTGAGTTAGTGAGGAACATTGGCTTTGTTTCAACCTCTTCAGAGGAGTTTGTTGTTATTGACGACTTTCATTTGGCGCTAACACACGAGACAAAATCGAGTTCTGCCGGTGTGGGAATGCTTTGTCTAATTGAAAGACAGAGATTAGGAGCGAACCCAACTATCCTCATATTGACCACAACACTACTAAGAGATAACCGTGACCTAACGTTTTCTACCAATTCGAAAAGAACTCCACAGAATTTGTACAAACACAATAGCCATTGTGGCTCGATTCAAATTCGAGTGGAACAAGTTTCAAGATGTCTTTCCCCCCTCAGAGCTCAAATGGGATCAAAAGGATGGAAGAGAAGGGGGAACAGAGTGGATAATTTTTTGGGCAATAGAAAAATGGAAAGGGGAGAAGTTCCAAGGCGTTCCAATCAGCCCCGGGAGCCAATGTCGGGCCATTTTCTGTTTTAATATGTCAACCGGGTAAGGAGACAGACCACTGAATGTCGTTGCATGTTCATTTTCCTGGCTTCCTTCTTGGGATTCAGTAACTAGCATCACGATCTTCTGTGCCTTCTTTTCTCATCCCTCTTTATTCCAAAGCAGAACCTGACAGGAATGCAGATGAATAAAAGCTCATTCAGAACGAAAAAGTGGTCCCCGTTTTTGTTCCACGAAGGCTACACGAGTCCATTCCACAACGTCATTGAGCGATTTTGCGAACAATTGTTCAGTAAATGGTAGTATGCCGCAAAAAGAGTTCACTGAACTAATCATTCATCTCAAATGAGAGCCAGGGCTGCTTTGGGGCTCCAACGTCTATATTTGTTAGGGACAATGAAGCCCGAGGAACCCTGAAGTTGCTGACTCGTCAGTTTGTTGTCGACAACTTTTTGTCGGTGTTCAGTACAAGTTTTTTAGGCCTTCAAATATGTCCTTATTAGAAAAATAAAGGCGAGCAAGCTGGGCTCTGGAAACTAACTTAGTTCTTGATCTAATTGGGAAATTGCATGAGCGATAAGCACATGTTTTTTCAAGATTGTGACGCCGTGAAGCAGAAAGATGAACACCTTCGATACTATCAGGGGTTCAGATTGGGATTTTCGGAGGTGATGTTGATGGAGCGTGATAATTTGAGGACTAACACAAAAAATAACAATCAAAAAGCCAGCCTCGTTCTCATTTGTCGCCCTGAGAGGAAATGTTCCTTTCAATTTGATTATAGCTCTTAACTTTAATGAGATGAATAAGCGAAACAGCGGGAACATCACTTAGGCGCCCCCCTAGAACACGAGAGACAGGTTCAAACTCAGTTAGCTACCTTCCTTTCATTTCTTTTTCTTCAATTCCAACAACGAGTTGAATCTCATTCGGTGCTCGTGTTTTGGTATTTAATCAAGAATCCAGGTGTAACGAGGAAATAATCGTTGCCTTGGGGGAATCAATCGAGACTCGTGATCCGGAATGATCTGTCATGTCTGACGACAAATCTTAAATTCACCAGGCCTTGAGGCGCAATCGAATCCCAGATTTGGCGATAATCGATAATGATAATGTTTATAATTCTTGACGCGACAGACGTGTTTCAAACAGTTGAGTGAATCTTTCCAAAGAAAGAAAAAAAACGCGGGAACGCCAAATGAAAAGAAGCAATCAAAAGAGTCCACGACGAACGACAGACTACCCACTGTGGTGAGTGGTGGATAATTTCTTCAAAAGCCCGATTCTCCATTGGTTTCTGAGGAACACCATTTATTTCTGGCACCTTTTTAGACTTTTATATCAACATGACGCCTTTGTGTGCGATGTCGCTGTTGGCCATTCAAACAACTCTTGTCGAGATAGAAGGAAATGAACAAGTTTTTTATTTCTTCAACCATGAGTACAAGATAAGATATCAAAGCGAACATTTGTGAAGAACAATCACCTTAGATCAGTTGTGCTTTTTTGGGAAGATAAAAATAAACTTATTTGTCTGCATCCCAATGGTTGCAGAACACGGGCAATTTGCAACAGATTCAAAAACAGACAGGGAAATGCTGATTCAACTGTTTGCTGTCCGTCCCTCCAAAACGATTTATCTAGCCTTTCATGCGTTATGATGGCACGGTGCAACAAGAATGCCAAACATAGAAACGATCTCAAATGAATTATTCAAGACCATTTTGGCCTCGGGTTGGTTGTTTCAGTTCGAGAACCCAAAGGCAAGTGTGCATGCTGTTTTCGCCCACTGTCAAAGGCTCCAACATATTCTGTGTTCAAATTACAATGTCAACATCTCTCCTCAATATGACCCAGTTTTGCTTCATGAGCGAGAAGCCTGAAGTCCGTTGGGAATCGTGGAAACGTGAACGAAACGCATTCCTCAAAGCTCACTCGAGCTCGTCACAAAAGATGCCGTTTTCATCACTAAGCGTATACAAGTAAAAAAACGCGACAAAAAAAGTCTTATTTTCTTCTCTTTCACAAAGGAAATGATGACTCAATCAAAGTCTATGATGAACCGTGGATGTCTAGATTTCCAAGACTTAATATTGAATTTCCATTTGTAGTTTCATTCAGACGTTCAATCCTCGCAACTCAACAGGCTCTTGACAATCTAAATATCGGTCAAAACCCCGTCTGCTTGGTGGAAATGGGGGCCTTCAACCACAAGCAGATCAAAATATTGTTGACCACACTATGTATAAGAGCTATCCAAGCCTCCATGACCGAGAGTAAATTATCTACTTATACCTTTGGGAAGATTGGTGAATGGCAGGTTACGAGGTAGATCCACTACTCAAGAGAGAAAGAGATGGAGGTGGTAAAAACCCTCGTCCTCAAACCTTTTGGGATGATGAGGGTTTTTGTGTGATGTCTGTATTGGTGCACACTCATGTTGAACACGCGACCTCCGCCCAACCCAACTCAATCTCTTTCACTACCTTCAACCAAAAACTGAGACGGAAAACAATTTCCTAAGTCTTACATAGAAAAGCAGGTGCCCCTAACATTTCCTCGAAAATATCACAAACCATGATCTTTCGACAAATCTTGAGGTTGACTGCAATAATCACTTCGCAGCAACAGGCTAGGTGCACTTTGGAAAGAAAACCATTGAGATACAAACTAATCATGAGGTTCTCTAGATACGTATATATTGGAAATCGGACATCAACCACTATCACTCCACCACTAACACAAACGTTTGTGTATGTTTGAAAGAAGCTCTTAAAACTGATTATCACTCTCGATTAAAAGCCTCCCTTTGGTTGATGGCGAGAATTAGGTGTGTTACATGATAGCTCCACAGTGAACGGCTTCGAGGTGTGGCCACCCGATACAATTCAAATTTTGATGTCTTAATTTCGATGGATTCTCTCTTCCTCGCTGCCATTTTCATGTGATCAATCAAACTTAATTGCGACCGCCTTGAACATGAATTTCCCGTCTGTTGCCAGATCACGAAACTTCAACATTTTCCAAGCCAAAACCAAACTCGTCAACGGGAAAGAGTGTGGCTCTCCAACATTTTTTCCAGTCAAGCTCTATGAGAAGGGAAATCCATTCTTTTGAGAAGCTTAATGTGTTCACGGTTTGAGCATCAAGCTAGAATATATGCTTCTGTTTATAAAAGGACGGAGAGGAGTGCCATGATAAGGCAAATTGAAATCAGGTTGGGGTGGAAATTTACCTACATTTTCAGCACCCTTCTTCATGGCCAAATTTTGAGTCCAGAGGGGTTTGTTTTAAAGAGTTCATCAATGTCATAAATAACCATGAAAGTATGCTTGGCTAACGATGACAGGTGTGTATTGTGGATTTTAGCGCAAGCTTCAAAATTTACCATTAGATGGCGCCACAACAGGGGCAAAGTCATGGGAGAATAGAGCGTAGATATTTTTTAACTTGATGTGAACCTTAGTGGTTGAGACTAAAATGCCATTTTTCATCATATTTTCATCCTACTCGACCTTGGGAACAATGTCTATAAGAAAGAATATCGCCAAGTCATACTTTTTGATCCTAAATTAAGGCCAAAGATTGATTCAAAATGTGAAAGACTAGTTTCTGCCGCTAGATGTCATTGAATGTCATTTCATTGGTACGTACGTGGAATTGCTGTTCAAGATGTTCGGCTTCCTCTGGACAGGCCTCAATATTTTTCCATTGAAAGCCAAATTTTCTTTCTTTGCAAAGCTACTTGAAAACAAATTGATAGTTTTTCGTAGGGTTTCTGAGCAAAAAAAGCTCAAAATTATTTATTAAGTATATGAATAAAAGAAATACTCTCCATGTTGGCAAACTTGTTTAAGAGAAAAATTCTTGTTAAATTTTCAGTTTCCCTGAAAACTACCAGGGTAGCTGAATTAAGAAAGTAAGACAGAACATCAATTTGGAGTTACTATTGATTTCAATTGTGGAGAATAGTGATCTATTTGGATATGAAGAGTATTCACGAATGCAATTGTTGGAAGCACGGCATATTCTCATCTTTTTCAATGTGGGCACTAGGTAATTTACAATCCTTTGTGATTAAACACGGAAATAACAATCCTCCATGTCTTTTAAAATATTTTGGTAACCTTGAGCAATTCAGAGATATTTATTTTGGGTGAAAGTTTCATGTAAAATCAATAGATGACGTTACTAGCACTGCGTAGACGTTCCTTTCAAAACAATAGAGGTGCCATCTAGAGAACAAAAATGCTTGTTTTCTCTAATAATCTTCATGTACGTAGTATATGTTCCTGAGCTGGCGTTAGGTAATTGTTGATCTGGTAGGTTCAGAGGGAAAAACATATTTAGACGCCATGCCAAAGCTGTGGTTTGAAGTAAATTGAGATTTAATTGGACTATGAGAATCATAACAAATTCGGCATCATTATGTCTTTTGTAACCGAGAGGGATATTCCAAAAGAATTGTCTCAGGGCAACCTTCTCCTTATGGAACGTACTTATTTGCTACGAAGGAGGTTTCATTTAGTCTTGTTAGTGCACTTGAGCTGGTTTGGAGTTTGCTTTGTGTCTGAACAAACTTGACTTGATTAAGAGCTCGTTGATTGAGGAGCTCTGCTTTTGCTCATTTTCTCATATTCTGCTGTCGGTCCCGTAAAACTATGTAGGGCGCTTTTTAGACGTTCGAGCTAATATCGTTGGAACAACATAGAATGAGAAAAATGGACACAATTTTAACTTTGGGAGCTCGAATGTCACTTCAATTACAGCCAGGTCGCCCAAGTTGCTAGTGCTTGCAGATGAGTTAGTGGATAAGTGAGTATGGAGAGAAGAACCCATAAAACTTGGAAAGAGACAATTTTTTCACGCTTTTCTCTCTCCTCTCGGTTGTGGAAAGAGGGATTCCTTCCCCTCCCCTTGAAACACAAGGACAAGGAACACAAGAGAGTCACTTCTACGCCTTTTAGTCCTTCTTTTTCAAAATTTTACGGTTTTAATAAAAAACTGCAATTTCAAGAGCTTCAAGAGAGACGGTGATCTTGTTTTTGAGAAGTGGCTCTACATTCCCATTCCATAATATCTAAAAGAATCCGTGCTTGGGAAACGTAATCTTAGAGAGCGGATTTTGTCGTCTCAACGCAATAATTATGCAGATTTCTTGCTCCTTAAAGGCAGAACATGATCCCGAATTCCCTTTAACTTACTGATGACAACAGGGACGTACAATGGAGTGATTGTGATTGCAATGCCGAGTCACAAGCCTCTTTATTTTACAATCCTCCTAGGTCACTTGGGTCTGAAGGGCAATAAGCACCATAATCGTTGGTCATAAAACTGGGAGTAATTGAACAAAAGGACTCGTGCCAATCTTTCTCAAATATGATTTCCGATCCTTGATGCGGTAAACAAGAAATGCCACATACAAGCTCCAGGTTAAGATAAGCCCCTTCAAGACATTGGCAAGGGGATATCTGTCAAGGAAATTGCAGGAATCAAATCGGGAGAAATTTCCCAAGGAGATCTTGTTTTGTTTTATTACTGCAGGGTAATGACGGAATGATGGGAAGCGCTGTTTATTTTAGCTTGGCTTGATTCAAACCCTGTCCAAAATAAGCAGACAACTCAAAATCATCTGACAACTGGAATTCGAGGATAGGAATCCAATTGGCAGCCGGCTTCACTCAGATTGATGAATAGGTTTGGCAAAGTCTTTCAGGTGGAATTATTTTGGCCATGAGAGAAAAAGGGCCCATTATTCGTGTGAAGGTTGCCTCACGTTGTAACTTGTAGATTTAAACCCTTAACCCCGGATTTTTTTTATATTTGTTCCAAGCTTTTAAAGCAAAAGGCACGTAAAAAGGAGTCAAGAAGAGGCATCGAAAAGGGTCAAAGATCCACGAACCAAGCAACCGACTCAACGCAAAAGTGTCTCCTCGATGGCTCAGATGAGATCAATCTCCCAAGAGACCCTTGGAAAACCACCAAAGTTGAACATGGTTTACATAGGAAAGCTTTTTTCATTGAAAGAATGCACATTCTCACTTTGAAATTATCTAAACACCGCCAACTCTTGTCTTACCAACGGTTCAATGAAGAAAGAGGTGATTTCGTGAGACGTAATCTCGCACAATTAAATGATGCACAATTTCAGTTATAGTTCTCTTTCACTGCAAAAGAGTTTAGAGCAAATCTCATAGTTGCTTGTTGTCTCAGATCTGGCAGAATCTACTGCTTTTCAAGTATATGTGCTTGTGTGTCAGTCTGTATTCTCCAACACAAGCAATTTAGCAGTCTGGCAGGCTTCATTGGGCTGATTTGGCGGTCGTAAACGGAGAAAATGCTGGCCTCTTTCACTCTCATTCTGCTCATGAGCAAGACTCTGTTGGAACATGAATGAATGAAGTGGATAGGAAATTGATCAAACATTCACTAACCATCTTCAATAAATGTTTTGACTTCAATCAATATGTGTTAATCAAGATTTGAACAATGATTATTTTAACTCTGCGGTTTCTGTCATTAAAATACATGCCATATGAAGAACTCAAAACTTCAAACAAATCGACATTTTTTGATAGTCTGTGATTGGGTGCTCGCTTTACTACATCATAGAAAGCCGGCTCTAGCTCGCCCGGGTGAGAGTTTCAGGGTTTCTAATTAACATCAAACAAAGCCAGAAGTCTAAAATATAGATCTTATATTTTTGAAAAAGACCATTTTTACAACGCAATTATTATTAAATATGATCGAATTGATATTAGCAGACAATTCTGAGGCTACAAGTTTTTGAATATATCGTTTATTTCAGAAAGTAATTCCTATCCAGCCCTAAAGATCGACAATCTTAAAGTGCGACGAGACAGGTTTCAACGGAATGATACCGCGTAAGTCGCGGTTTGAACGAATCCACACCCTCTCGCCCTCGCCGCAAAGTTTGTTCTTGGACTTGGCTGCTCTGGTCGGCTCGCTCTTCCAAATCTTCAGAGGAATGGACGGAAAGAAGTTGAGATCAGAGGAAAGAGAGGTCGATAACTCCTGTTCAATGATTGTGAGGTCTTCTCTCCTTTGCCCCTCTGTCTCCCATTTGAGCAAGGGCCACACCGCCCCCACATCCTACACGTGTAGCCATTTACTCAGTTGAATCAGCTTTTGGGACCACCAAAACAGTCCGAAAACAAGTCTTCATGAAGATTTCCGGTGCTTTAGGTTCTTGCAGATGTACCCTACTTCTGTAATCGATAGCTAGCAAGGAAGTGAGAACAGTGGCAAGTGTAGAAAGAGATGATCATGGTTGAACATAGAATGTGAGAGGATGTTTCTGACTGGCTTGGCCGATTTGCTCTCCTACTCTCTTCCACACACGCGCAATGGTGATTTAAGTGAGGTTGGTGGGTGGAGGACTGAACTTCTACTACCGGTGCATGGTTTCTTCCCTCTCTTTCTTTGTGTGTCTCTCCTTTTTACTTCCTTTCCCCGTTTTCCCTTCCACTGTAGATCTGGGTGCGGAGTTTTGGCATTGCGAATGGTGCTCAATTCGACTGGGATGGATCAGAGGGATTGCAAAGGGTCCCGGGAACAAGGAACAACATGAGCAAACGGGTTCAGATGAGGAGCTATATTATGTGATTTTTATGTCCTACCAAAGCTTCCCGCACCCTGGCTCACGGAGGAGTGATTTGGACCATGTTTGAGCGTATTGCAGCCACCATAAACAGACAGAGCCGAGGGTTCGGTTCAGTTCGTGAAAGGGGTGAAAATTATGGGTGTTTACAATATGTTGGTGAAAACGAGAGTTCCTGGTGCAAGCAGGAAGCAATTACAAAGTTTTCCCCAATCCTCTAATCATACGTGGCCCATGAAGAAACTGCACAACCACAAATGAGTAACCAATTGCACTTAAAATTGGTGTTTTTGGACAGGGGAGTTCCTTTGTTATACATCGCAAAACTTCTTAACCCCTCTAAAAGGGACTGAGGCATCTGAAATTACGGCCTTTCTTCAAGTTAAATGCTCAGTGGTAATGGAGAGTACAATTTAGTTGAAACCTGATAATCCGTAAAATTAATTTCATCCCTTCACCCTCCCTTGATCCACTCAATGACATTCAAGAAAAGTCTTTCGTTCTGAGGGGTTGACACCAAGAGGGCTAGAGTAAAATCCTAGAGCACTACATTTTAGTTGGGCCAAGAATAAGTTGAAAGAAAAATACTTCTTAACATAAGCAAAATTTTGTTTCATCATTTTTTTTTTCATTTAAATGTTGATTGTCCTTATACAATAATCATACTTTAAGGATGTTAGTTGGATGAAAATGATGGGTTACAGAGTTTCAACAAATGGCTAACTGTTTTCTGTCACTAATTGAAAACATTGCTAACTTAGAAATTTAAAAAATGGAACACTAAGAAGAAACTTTAAATTTAGATCGAAATTCTTCAAGCTGAATCATAACATATTTTATATTCAAATTCATACTTTCTTTGCCATTTCAAGATACGCAGCTCCTCGCTTAAACCTCACACCCATATTTGTCCAATCTGACATCGATTAAAGCGTTCGCCCCTTGGGTTGACACCCCTCTTTTCCATACGATCATGTTGATCTAAATGGGCAACATCATGGCCACAAGAGTAGCTAGCAAGAGGAGGAGCAATGATCTTGATCTCGGAGTGTACCTCATATTCCCTCTCAGACCTGACCCGAGTTGGGAGCTTTTTGTTACTATCATTCTGCTATTCAGAAGCAGTTGTGTGGAGTGTAGATTCATGTCTCTTCATTATCTAGATTGCATCTGATGTTCGTTAGTCACACACGGCGTTGGAGACGGAGTCAGGTTTCATTGAACTTTTCAGTTTGCAACCGCAAAGGCACCAACTTCCAGGGAGAATTTGAGTCTTTGGGTGTGGTGGTGTCTTCTTTGATTTTAATAATAACTATCATCATCAACATCATCATCATCGCGATCATCGTTTCGCAACGTTGAAATCATCGAGTTGCAGATTGTTGATTTTCTGATTCTCGAGCAACGATATTGGCTGGCTTCCAAATGAGAAGGTATCGGTCCATAAATTACCCTACTAAACAAGTGGCGACAGGCTTGTTGGAATGGCCTGGATGATTATGACCGAGTCAAGCGAGAACATGTCTTCATGTGACACACTTTTTATGTGAAAACAGAAGACGGTGATCATAGTAATTGAAGGAGTATGAGTCTTTGAGAGCGGGAGTGGTATGATTAAATGAGGGTCATTTCCTCACAACTTGAAGCCCATTTTGGATGCCATTTTTCAAAGGAATCGGATTCTCGGTCACAGGGAGGCAAACAATTAGGAAGCTAAGGAATGTCAGTGCAAGTTTATTGAGAATGAGAAAGACTTCATTTCACCCTGTACAAGATCATCGTGTTCAATTTTTATCGGTGCGTGATAATATCAGGGACTTTGAAGAGATGGAGAATGGGAAGTGCATCACATCCCTCGTTCGCCACTGAGATCTCACCTCTAATGAAAGGCTTGTTTTGAAAATAATGAAACCCCACGTCTGGATATATCGTTATATACTTTATCGGTCACTTGATCTGTCCATGTAACGAGGTCATAATTCATCTCAGCTCTATTTTATGGCCCTACTTTCGGATCCAAGGAAAAGAGAGAGAGGCTCTTTTTGCTTCTCTTACGTCATCAAGGCCCCGGTCAAAACTAAAGCAGACGGTCGGCCTCTGTATAAAATGCAGAACTGGATGTTTCGTTAGGGATTGAGATGTCAACGCAAAAGCAAATTGTTGGTTCTCTCAAAATCCCTTAATTTCCATATCTCATCTGGCCAAGACCGCACCACCCAACTTACCACGGTCTGACATTGCATGTGAGCTCCATCCGCCAAGGAGATTCCATTCTCTTCAAGAGGCTTGATAACATCCAGACAATGTAATTGCCTGGCTCTCTTGGTTGGACCCATGCTACGCCCCACTCGCTCACTCGGTCGCTTGAGCTCGAAAAATGACAGACACTAGGGGACAAAACTTAACACTGACGGTACAAGACACACTTACCCGCAAAAAAATGAGTTAAGCAAGTGAGCCATTTGGGAATGAAGGTCAGGTTGGTTGATGGGACAAGGATGATAATTTTCTGGTATGAGATGTGGTTTCCTATTCAGTTATTGAGCTAAAGCCCCTTGCTCCTTGCTACCATAGTCTCCGGATTTTGCCTGATCCATTGAGACGGGCGTAAAATGAAGTTGAATGGGGAAAAGTTCGGAGGTTGGAACAGTTTTCCCATATCCTTAGAATGGTTTTGGAGTGTGCCCATAACATCACAGCGAAACGGTCGTGTAGAAGAATTGAAGTACCCACTCTCCGACCATCCATGATGGTTTCTTACATTGTACCATCAAGAGATTTATTGAAAAACTTTCGATCCATGGGCATTGGTGTGGAAATTAGCAATAGGCTTTCGGGGAAACTGCCTTCTTTGGGTCCACACACAATTTCATCTGATTCCAATCGCAAGCTTGGTCCAATTCCGAATTCAATCTAAAAGAACTTTCTTTTACTGCTGTTGTGCATGTGTTGACGGTGGTGTGAATATCCTCTAGTAAACTTTGATTGCCAAACTTTTTTTTCTTCTCATTTTCAACGACTTGTCGGTTTCAATAGTTATCTCAAACCTCGAAACTTACATGTAAAACTTGTACGTTATTCACCAAAACATTTATATCACAGATCCACTACTATGAGACCCAGACTGAACTTTTTTCCAACGCATTTTATCATGGGGGTTGAGGGTATTTATTTCCATAAACCATTAGTCTTCTGGGGGAATTCTGAAAACAATTCTGGGCGTGAAAGAGTCTAGCCAACGATGAGAATGACGATGATGAACAACTACAGAACACCACTCCCCAAGCACGAACTAAAGGCGGACCACAAGTTGTTCACGTTCAAGCTGATCAGGGACTCGGGGACCCTGGAGATGAACAAGACTGGGACTGTTTTCTTTGTCTAGACATGACCCAATACCCAAAGGCTCTGTTTTGAGTGGAACGGAGCAAAAGGAACGAGAAAGCCGAGACGCTCTGATACGACTGGGGCACAAGCGATTGTCCCACTTTCCCTATTTTGGCTCCAATAGATTTCTCCAATGGAAAAACTAGCCTCAATAACTACTCAACTGTTTAGCCCTATATGCCTAAAGAAGGGTTTTAACTAGTACTGAAGATAATGATTATGTAAAACTATATTTGAGTGTCCAATAAATATTTATATCTACGATTGAATATTAAACCGTATTCCTTGAATTGTTGTCCCACTTTGTTTGAGCATATCCCCGTACAATGGCTGCAATGGAAGAATTGCCCAGCCACTGTTGATCCCAAGTTGATGAGAGGCCTGTCTCAAGAAAGAGCGAATCCAATTTGGATCCGGTAAATTGAGTCAATATTTTTTTACCCCAGGTTCTCGTTGTTTCATCCATTCCTGTGCTCTTTGTCGTTGGACACACCAAAACTCCTTTCTTTCTCTTTGGAACTTTTTTGTGTGCCCGGAAGATATCTTCATTTTTGTGGTCCAACCAAGATTGGACTCCAGAGGAAATCCCTCTGTCTGCACTAAAAAAATAGTTGTCGTCAACAACTCGATTAAACGGCCACAATGAAGATCTTGAAAAGGTATAATAGGAAAGTTAAAGCCCAATTGCCCAACTTCAATCTCATTTATGATCCCAGACATTGATTATCTATTTCCTGAAATGCATTTTCTTAGTGTTAAATTTGACCATCAGCTTGCCTGGTGTTGGTGGTGAGAGTGAGTGGGTGCCAAAGTGCAGACAAGTGATGAGTGAAGAATTGGAGGCGACCAACCATCATCGCTCTCTCTCTCTCTTCCTGACCAAACCACCAATCTTTGTCCAAACCATGCAGCCTCCTTCTTCTCGTTCTTCTCGGTTCCAAATGCAATAATGAAAAAAGTTCACAACATGGCCAAGAAAATCCAATGGAGCACCAAATTTTACCCCTTACTCACACATCTGGCGCCTACAGCACAACCCAAGTTGAACACATATCCATACAACGAGGGGAAGGGTTACTTTTTCTTCCCACCATTCCTCATTCTACAATGAGGCCATATCGCATGAAGGGGCAAAATATGCCCAAATGTCATGTTCCAAGACATTCAAAACATGGTTAGAGAGCTATTTCAAAAGCACCTATTTCACCTGGAGGGAAGAAAATATCTCAAGAGAACAACAAAACTTGGTGTTTGTCGTGTTCCGTATTTATGAACCGTTCAAATCTATTCCAATCTTGGGGGTATCTTTCATTTTTTGTCGTTGTTAATATGTAACTAGTGGTATGTCTGTCAATTGCCCCAAGTTGGAGAAAAAGAAGGGGTTGTGTTGGCTTGCCAGAGTCGTAAATGTTTGACAGATCTTTATGGCACCTAATAAATTAATTATCCACATAATAAAACTACTAGTACCGTATGACCATGTTCACTGTTTTTCACCCACCCTTCGCCTCACACTTGCCCTAAAATTCTGGTTTGAGCAAAGAAAAAAAATCTTAGTTTATAGTTCTGTGCGCTTTAAGTTCAAGATTCACAGTCAAAAGGGTTTAAAGAGAACGTCCTCACTTGTGATTGGTGACTTGTTTCCACTACATATTTCTGGCCAGTTTCTCTTAATTCAAACACAACTCGTCAAATTGGCTTGTTGTCTTTCCGAAAGTGAAAACACCTGTTTTTAGCGAAAAGCCACCACATACGTACGTGCATACATAAGGTATTGAATTGTGTGTGAAGACTCCCCCCACCAAGACTCTTGTAGAGTTGAAGAGAGACCAAACATGTTGCACGACATTTGTGATTCGATACATATAATTTATGCAGCCTGCTTTTCCAAAAGAGATCGAAGGCGAAGGGGGGAAATACGGCGAGAACTTTGCATGAAAGCCAATGAAGGGGAAAGGGGAGGGGGGATAGTTAGTAAGGAGACGTGGTGGAAAATGCACACAAGAATATCAAGGAAGTAAGGGAAGGGGTGTTGAATTTGCACAAAATCAATAGCGCCATCTTGAAAGTAATGTGCTTCATGTGATGTTGCGATCGGCTCTTTCTGTATTCTGCGTGGGATCTTTGGAACAGACAGGTAGCATTTACACAGGCGCACACTCTTGTTGGCGATCATTACGAACTGGGACAAGTGGATGAAAATCAATTTATGTGTCAGGACAAAGTCTACCAGCCACCCAATGCACTGTGTCGATTCCTTTTTCGGTGCCTTCGAAGGCAATGAACCCCGTTCGTTTCCTCCTAAGACTCTCAAGTCCAAGGCCAACCCGCCGGGCAACCCAGGCTTGCAAGAGATTTGCAAGCACATATTTTTTACCCCGAAAGTGTGCGTGAGTGTGTCAGAGGCAGGCCCTGTTTGAAGGGCAAGAAATTGGTACAATTTCTTCTTAGATGGGCTTCTGAGGCCATTATGATCAGATTATGTTGTGATTATCATCTCCTTGGGTTCAGACATCCTCTTCACCCAACTCGTTTTCCAAAGTCGTAAAACACTTCATATTCACTCCTTTGCCCGTGTGCAAGTCGGTTTTGGAGAAGGGTGATGGAAGGAGAAAATGCCAAAATATGATGACATTTACGACCACAATTTGCGGGTAAAAGAGACATTTCTCTCTCATATATGTACATTCCCAGTGAGCAGAGACCTCCAGCATCCCATCCATAACACACAAAGAAGGCCATTTCCATCCCTCGTGAAGGCCTCATCGTTCTCTCCAGGGCATTCTTCGCCGATGCCTTTTTACCGTGGGGAGAAGGCGCCGCGTCCTGAGTAAGTAAGCGGCGTCCTCTACGAAAGCTGAGTTGCCGAGAAGCGATAGCAAACCAACTCTGGAAGCGCTTGTCTCGCAACCTCGAGCCCGTTAGCGCGCACACGTCCTCGGACGAAGAAAATACGAAAAGGACGAGACCGCAAACTCAGTCAGTTCGAGAATCGAGAGGTGAGTGCGTCCACGTGAAATGCAAATGGTACAGAGTTTCTTGAATTGAAACCAAAGACCTGCCAAGTTCGTGTATGCACTTAAGAGTTTGGCTTTTATGAGGCAGTTCTATCAATCAATCGCTTTGAGTTTGTGGTCAAAAGTGAAGTACTTTCAAGCGAAAGGTAGACAGTGTTAGTCTGGACTGGACCTCAATCTTAAGTGAGTTTGCAACTAGTGCTGGAGTGTACTTGTGTTTTATCTTGACTCTTAAACCAACGACGTCCAAGGTAAGACCATTGCCAAGGTTAGCAACTACGTAGAAGGGTCTCGAAAATTAATGGAATGGATCAAGGAGTGGTGTCTCTGCGAGGAATGGGGGAAGTGGAATTGTTTCTCTTCTTGAATTTAGATGGTCTGGAACTCTTTGTTCACAAAGACCATGAAGGCTAACAACCAAGAGAGACACAGCCGCACGCACACACATTCTCAAACAGAAAAGAAAGGTCATTGAGAATCACCAGACAATAACAAAACCTACTTGAAAGAACTCCAATCCTTTTGCCAAGTTCTAGACCCAACTTGCATTGGTTTAGCATCAGCAAGTTCCGAGACGAGCTCACACCACATTTTTACTGGCATCTTCTACCTCGAAAATTCGTTTGTTCGGCGAATACATAAAGTTCTCTTGCTAGCTAGCCGTAAATTTCATCATTCATATTGCCAATTTTGGAACTTCTGAGCTGTTTTTTAGAATGCCGTCTTTGTCTCGGAAGAGTTTTTGGACTTGCCACCTGAGGTTCTTCGAATAGCATTCATCCCCATGACTCGTCATTTCAAGCCATAAACGGTTTCCCCTGAATACGAATTCATATTTTGATGGATTCCGGAGCCTGTCTGTTAATATGAAGAAAAAAAGTAAGACTTATAACGTCTTTGGGTTGGCTAAAATCAGTCTCTGAAAGCTGGTTGCATTTGCGTGATCACTCTTTGTTGATTCCGACTCAATTTTCTCCCCAGAACATTTACATTATTTGGCAAAGTGGGCCCAAAGGACTTGGTCGACGAACTAGGGCTTCAGAAGAAAAAGTCAGCACTAAAAAATGAGCCAACCAAAATAATGGGAAAATAATGGCTATCAATTAAGGCATGCTTAGCTCAACACATGAACAACAACCAACCTCGAAACACCGTCATTTTGGAAACTGAGAAAAGCAATTTTTAGCTCCTTAAGTATTCAGGTTTGCTGACCTCCACTAAAACTTCAGATACTCACTTTTTATATGATTCGCCATCATCACTTGGATTAAAAGTGGTCTGTTTTGTCAATCTTTGACTCTCGTCTCTTTGACTCTCGTCAGAATCCGTGAGGAATTGAAGACTTGAAAGAACTGGATTCGGACAAATTGACGGCTAGACACAAAAAGGCTTCTCAAACTGGCCTCAATTTGATCGGTGCGTGTGTGAAAGAGGCCCGGAATGTCAACTTAAATATGAATAAGTGATTTTGGGAAGTCAGGTTTTTTACTGTCGTCTCGAAACTCTTTTTCTAATTGAATGAACTGAAAAAATTCCATCGATTATTGGAAATACTAGGTCATGGCAGGACCGGATATATTTGTTTCTTTGGAGAAGGAAGTTGTAAAGAGTGTTCAAATTATCCTTCCAAATTGACAGAGCCCCCCTGAGCGAAATCAGCTCGTATTATGAGGCATAAAAAACGAACCTGCGGAGAATTATCGCTCTCTTCGTGAACTGTATTTGGAAGCTGCGAGTCCTTCAGGGTGAGAAGAGTGATTGCCAAATCCACAGATCGATTTCGAAAAGAATCGAGAACAATAAAAAAAGAATACCTACCATTCGTGTGACATGGAACATTCGAGAGAAATGTGATTTATCTTACATGATTTTGATGTCATGTGTACTCGAGACATTGTTTTGAGTCTGATCTGAACTCGAGTGTGAAGAATATATGGAGAGATTGCTCTCTTTTTGGCATTGTGTTTGTTGGCCAGGTTCTTTTGATTTTGGCACCACCGTTGCCATTCACTGCACTTTTGTGAGCATTTCCAAAAAAAGCTAACGAATGTGATTTTGATACGAGGTAACGAACCAGAACGCCAACCATCAAGCATTGCGATCATCATCATTCTCGTGATTCGCCAGTCGAGTCTCTCTCTCTATTGGACTTTCTTGGCGCAAATTTTAGCCCCGTAATGTTTTCCTTTGTACGTGCACGGGCTCTCATTTTATGCTTCACAGACAACCGTCTCTCGTCTTTGAAAACCATCCTAAAGTATTATATGAAAATATTGTCATCTGGCCGCCTTCAGTTGGGGCCTAATCTCAGGAATGCTGTTGTATTTGCCCAGAAGATTCGCCTGTTTCGGGGGTTATTAACACCCATGTCTGCCTGTCTGTAATTATCTGGATCAGCGGTGTTGTTATCCAAGCCTAATATGTGCTTGTTCGTGATTTATGGCTTATCTCCGAGTGAGGTCTGGACAAATATTGTGTTTACCTATGTCAACAACTCACAATGCAATGCAAGGTAGACCAACTCGCCCTCCTTGGATTAACACTTTTACCACTTTTTGCATTAGTCTTTGGGTGTAAAATTCATAGAAGGGGCTTTAGACCGGTTAGCTAACCAATGGGTCGTGGGAGGGATGATTTCCATGCAAATTCAATCTACGCCCGCGCCACCTTTACTCTTCTGACAGACGGATTGTATCGAGTGTAGAGCTCTCTAATGGGAGAACGGTCAACGCCCATCGAAACCCAAGAGTGCGACGCACAATTTGTTTTTAGAGTACCCTTCTCGTGTGGGGGTCTCTCCGATTGATATCAATATGTTTTGTGCTATTAGAAAAACTGTCAATCATGTTGGGGAATGACCAAACACCGTTTTTTGTCCCATAATGAGAGAGAGAGAGAGGTTGGTGTGTCAGTTGATCTGGGTAAACGTGTATTGTTCGTGGGGTGAACGGGGCAGGAGAATGGAAATGACATTTCAAAAGGCTGAAATTTGAATTTGAAAGGAGCTTACTAGCAAGCTAGCTAGCCTACCCACTAAGCAACCAACGGGTGTGGTTGGAGATTCAACCCAATCCGAGGGTTCTTTTTTTGGGTGGACTGGTTCGTCATTAGGGCTCTTGTAATTCGATACCGACTTTTTGGGTGTCCCTTGACAATCAAAAGTCATCTTGGTTTTTGTAATGGTAGTGTCCAATCATCATCGTCGTCCTCGTCCAGTCTTGGACATTCTTTTTAATGGGCCGAAATGTGGTCTGTTTCATTGGCCTCGTAAATTCTGGTTGTCACAACACACGGCATTAAAAAAAAAAGCTGGCGATAATGAGACGCACTCCTCGAAATGAGACGTTCTCTCGTCAAATCTTTAGAGATCCTGAATAACATCATTCACCAGACTCTTCTAATCCCACAGTGGATCAAGTGAATTTGAATGCATGTTTTCCGTATCATTTTATAACTGGATGAGCACTACGTTTGGCCTCTTCGAAGTCAATTAAAAGCGGTGCTAAAGTTTTTATTTGCTCCGGAATCGACGTCTCTATTAGCTTGTCTCGTTCTTCTAAAGTTGTTCGTTTCACCCTCGACTTTTCAAATTTCAACAACCCAACCCTCTGAGTGCTCGTCACCTGTGATTATTATTGTAAACATCATTGGGACCCATCTTCATTCAATGACGGAAACGACGATACAACCCACGAAGCAAGCAATAAGGCCAGCGGCTCGATCAACATTCCACAATCACGAGGGGTGAAATTGGGAAATATTTTGTGGGGAAGTCGTCTTGAGGGTATGTATTTTCAAGACTAGGCCACCAACAAACAGAATCATTGATTTGACCGTTCGTTTTGGCATATTTGCAGGGTGAAAACAAGTGTTTGCTGAAGTGCACATCGGCGTCTGGGTTAGTGGTAATCTTCTCCGCTGGTTAGTGTTTACACTTCTGGGGTGACTTGGTTGTTCATCGTGATTGACAGGTCTTATCTAGTCCATGAAGTAAGTGATAAAGTAGACAGCCGCATTGAATCAAGACCAAATACTCCCGTCTCTCTTTCTCTTGTCGACGAAGCTAATCTTTTTCTCACTTTTACATCTGACTCGCTTCTCCTAAGAGCCTTTTTCCACACTGGAAAATATTCAAACTTGGACATTCATTTTTTGGATCGCATATTGAGTAAGAGGAGGTGAGGTCGAATTTTTGGGTGTTGTGACAAGGAAAAGGGAAAAGATCACGTTTCTGTTGGCATCAAAAAGGATTCTCGGCATGGTTGTTTTTCTCTCAGTGAGAATTTGACTGACACATCCCTCATGTTATTAAGTAAATGTTGTTGTGATTGCCAAGTGATTGAATTACGATAATGTCAGAACACTTGTGCGCCTTTTGGCTTCTTGCGCTTCTTCTTCTTCTTTTTCTCGCCCACTTTGCTTCATCTCCTTCTTTCTTTCTTTTTCTCCCGTAATCGGGGCCAGGAAATTAAATGGCGAGAAAAAATTACCAACTGTCAATACGATTTGGCTCTAATCTTGTTTGAGCCTTAGATTGAATGCCACATCAACGGATATTTAGTTCATCAAGTGTTTATCCATCCAAGATAAGTGTCAGAGGTTACTACATCTTTGCTCGATTCACCCCTGAAAACCAACACAATCTTGGATTTGATCAGCGAACTTAAAGGAAGACTTCAAGTTCCTACATATTATTACAGCTGCAGTGAGAATTCCGGAGGAATCTCGGCAAAGATACCAAGCAGTTTGATGGTGGTATTGTCTTTCATGGGGCAGTTCGTTTTGGGAACGAATCATCAAGATTTCGATCTGTCCTCATGGTCAAGGAGCTCCTGTGTAACGTCAATGGGCCATCATGGGCTTGTTAAAAGTACACAAGTAGTCATAGGGGAACCAACGAACGAACGACCGAGCATCAAGACTCGTTGAGGTTGCTCTCCCAACCATGAAGATTGGACTGACGGGGGATGTAATTTTGGTACAACGTGTACATAATCCACCCCAAATTGTGCCGGATTTTTATCTCGAGTCTACCTGAGAAGCTCGAAGTTTAAGGTTCTTGAACACCCCGCTGACTTTTTGTCTATTTTTTCTTACCTGTTGTTTCCCTCAGAGACCACAGGAACGACATTCGGATTGCCATCTTGATTTACATCTCAAGCAAACCTATAAATTTGGGGGAGAAAAAGGACCTCGGAGAGACTTGTGCTGTTTAATTAATGAATTGACAGTCCAACCTCGCTTCGAGGAGGGTTGAGATATCCCGAAATGTGGTTGGAAAAGACGAGAAACGAAATTGGGAGAAACGACAGGGAAAAAAGATCATATGCATGATCTCGTTTAAGAGCGAGAGCACCTCCAAGAAAACTTGAATGGCTCCCATCAAGATTTGTTTGATAAGCCTCTCAAAATATGGAGCGTTGAGAACTTGGCGTGAAATCGAGTCTTTTTCGTCTCCCAGTTTCATGGCCTAATTTGGTCACACTCGCTTACCCTTAGAAACAATTGTTGATCAAATATAAACAACTCTCTCTCGATTGGTTGGGCATGAGATAAAATGGGGCATGAATGCCGGACCATCCTAAGATTCCACATTACTTATTAAAATATGCAAATTAATGTGCCATGAAGGCGTTATTCCAAGGAGAAGGGGCAGCTAATGCAGCTCTTTTTTATGCTTCATCTTCTTCACTTGCAAGTGGTCTTGAATGCAAAATGGGCAGCCACTTACAACGACGGTGATATTATTCTCCATCCACTCAGCGGGGAGTGAAAATTCGTGAAAAAATAGAACCTGATTTGAATCGGGGTTGGCTCGTTGGGTTCGCCAAAGTCAGACGGACCTAGTGTGTGAGTGGACCCAGGTTTACTCTCCACTCATTGCTAGCTGATATTTGTACGTACATCTTGGAAGCATCCATGGGTGCCCTTCCACCAAATACCGACGACGGTACAAAGGTAGTAAGTACAGACATACGGTTATATCCAAGAAGACGAAGACGGCATCTACAGAAAAGGGACCCCCAGATCCACCCAAGGCTTTTCGTCGTGTGATCCCTGAAGTCGTGCTTTGATGTGAGCAAATTCTCCAAACCATTGGGCTTTACTTACCCTGTTGGATGACGCTTGACCTGGAATCTGGGGCGCTTTCTTTGACTACGAGATGGTTGGGGCAATTCTTTGGAATGTTCGATTCTGACGCTGATCACCTGATTGCTTGGCTGATCCATCGTTCAAGCAGATGATGCCATAATTTTCTCTTGACTTTGCGTGACAAGGCGTCAGATTTCCCCCCAAAAAATAATCTTCTATAATTGCTCATTCTCTCAGGGAAATCTCTTTGTCTTGCCATGGAAATGAATTGGGATCTAAAGAAGAGCCCATATGTGCAAAGCCAGGTTTTGAGTATTCCTCACCCGGAATGGCCATCGAATGCGAGAACTCTCATCGTGCAAGTTAAAGGTATCAATGGAAATCATTTTCATATCACAAGCGATGCAAACCGCCTTCAACTTCATTGATCTTTTCTCTTCACGTTCTTGAGTTCACGCGGGGCCGGTTCGCTTCGGAGGAATCATACATTTTATTCAGCACCCATTAATTGCACACAATTTCGGTTATAAATCATTTTCGAGTGCCAAGTCGCCTCAACGATGTTCTCCCGCTCGTTAATCGGAAGATATTTGAACAACGAATGCATCGTTCTTGAACTTGATGGCAACGATACCGTTTTATAAAATAGGCTTGTTCCTCGGTTCTTCCTAATACGGCAAGATTCAAAAGTCCGAAAAATGCGTTTCAAGCGAAGTGATTGAGATTTGAAAGATTGAACCAAGGATGTTACCAGGTATTGCGAGCGTTCCAAAATTCGCAAACACGAAAATTTGCGAGGCAGAATCGAAATGCTGATGCATATTGTTCGCCTACCCGTTCAATCACGAGGTTTGGAGGGATTCTGCGTGTTTTGACCTTTGGATCCGAGCTTCCCGCAAACCTAACGAGACCAGAAATCACCTCGAGAAAAGTGCTTCTTCGAAACCAGAGCATAATTGCTCCATCAATGGTACACCAACCAACCACCCCAAACATTGCAAATCATATAATGGTGTTTTCAACCACGAAAAGTGAGCTGATTTGTTTCTTCTCCCTGTCTGGATGGAGGCATAACTCCGATTCAAACAGGGTGTCCCAAATTGAACACGAAGTTACGAAATGAACTCGAATTTTGGCAATTCAGGTGCCGCACCCGGTCGGATCGTCTCTAAGGAGCGAGATAGTTGTAATGATGATGATAGCTAGTCGCCTGCTTGATGTTGATGTTGATGATAATGATTTGCTGTCGACGCGATCACGAGAGCTCAAACGGCTTGGCCTGCCACTCAAGAAGTGAACGATGAACCTATTTTCTAGGGCCAGGCCTATCCATGCCTCTCTCTTACTTTGAAAGCGAATCACGGCCGAATGACAGATCAATAAATGGCAATCACTCAATGCCACGGAGAGGAAGTGTCGAAAAGCCCAAAGGAGCTCCTTGGATCTATGACAAATTAATGTAGATCATCATCATCATCGTCGTCCAGGCCAGACGGTTTTTGAATTCTTCGAGTCTTAGTAGTGGCAGTTTTGGATGGTTGTGTAGATCGCCTCATCAGAGAGAGTAATTGGTCCCCGAGGCGTTTTCGTCTTCGTGAATTCTGAAACAACACGAGACTATATAGTTGGTTAGTAGCTTGCCGATGGTATCGGATGATTACTGGCAGATTTTTTGGGACATGCCAAACTGGACGACTTCATTTCAAGCCCAGTTCTAGTTAATATCTTGATTCTTCATCGGCGCCTCACCTCGTGGTTATTTGATTCAAGCTAAACGTCAGTCCAACACGATCATCTCCCAAAGCCCAACTGACTTCATGATTACCAGTCCTCAAATTACGCCCTCAAATCTATAAGAGGTGTGTCTGTCATGCTCAAGATGGTTTGTCGAACTTATATCCAAGTCTCATGGTTCACTCTTACCAATGGGCTTTTGTCCCAAGTCATTGAGGGTGATTTTTCAACATGGAGTGTCTTCTGTGTAGTCTGGTACGCACTCCAATAAGAAGAAGAAAGAGCTTCTGAGTGCGTCTCTGGAAAAAGCAATTTTCAATCCACTTTGAACAAATTGAGGACGACGATGGAACGAACCCCAATCAAGAGGGAAAAGACCAAGACGTATTGGAATCCTGGATCGAGACCAATGAGCTCCTTTTTGTCACGGAGGGCAAAGGAATGGCGACGTTCCAAGAAAGTGGAGAGAGGACACTCTCTCTCTCTCTCTCATGGAGAAAGAACAAGAAAAGAGCATCCCACTTCTGGGTTTGGCCTTTTTGTCCACACCACCATCTCCTTCTCTTTCTCTTTGCCGTGTTCCAACTTCCAAAGGGACGAACGAGGAAGTCATCTTTCGAGTTCTTGGCAAGGTTCCACGAATAATTGTGGTGTCGTAAATTTGTCCGACGGCTCAAATATCTCATTAGGAAGTGAAAACAAGTTGTAAATTTCGACTCTCATTTCCATCGTTTTGAATGTCCTCCTGAGTACACAGACTCTATTACTACAACATCAACAACAACTCTTGAGCTTGCCTGCATGCAGGAAGAAAGGTACAGTCAAAACGCACGAGACGATGGAGGTATTAAGTCATTCAAATAGATTACGGGCATTCAAGATTCAAGGCGAAGCAGGAACGGAGTAAGTATCTCACTCGTTAACAAGCTTCAGGTCAAGAAACAGCCATAAAAATGGCCCAGGATTTACAACTGGGCAGGGATTAACAAATAGTCGGCCCGAATCGTTGGCGGTTAGCCAGACTGACTGCGAGTTTTAGCGCTAATCAAACACCAATCATGATGCTCCATAAAGAGGAGAGAATTTTTAATCCTCGTGGCCAAGTTCGTGGTAACAACTTCATTGGGAAACATTCTGAATCTTGAACTTTGGGAGTTGGTGGCGTTAAGATTACAAACTGGTTCAAGTGATACATGTCGTGATTAGCAATCCCATGCATTGTCTTGAAACTCAAACCATGATTCGACTAGGGCAGGATTAATATTCGTCAAAGTTGGTACTAGTGGTCTTATTTTCAGTTGTTGGTTCCACAGGAAAGAATTATCAACAAATTCAAGTCGTGTTTTGAGTCTCATGTGACCAAAATGTCGAGAAGAACAAAAAGTGAGTGGGAAGATGAGTCAGTCAGGAGACGTGTCTGGATATCTTCCTTCTATCTCGAAATTTAGCAGACACTCTGTGAATGTTAATCAAGATTCTGGGCCTCGCCGAACGAGACTTCCAAAATTAGTTGCTCAGACGTGCCAATGGATCTCAAGAGCAGACTGAGAATTGGTTTTTAAAAGTTTTTCGCCATGACCTAATTACTTCCTAAGCTCCTCTCATCATGTCATTACCATTTGACCTCCCATTCATTAGTGCCAAGACCTCTCTATCAGGTGGTAACGATGATTGACCTCGTAAAATTGAATGACTAACCTTTCCTCTCGTCCTAATCACTGAGAAAATTGGCATCAGCGACCTATGTATCAATTAGCCAATTGGCATCAGCGATCATCACGAACTTCATCTCTCTTTTAAAATATCCCCATATTCTGGGACAGATTAATCTGAAATAAAACTGAAAAAAGGTGAGTCTCTAAAGAAACATAGATACCTTCAGTGTAGTGGGTGATGTGGCCATGTGCCATAAGTAAGATGGAGGAGCCAGAGTCGATTAGAGATGCTTGTTAAAAATATCTAGACGTTGTATGGACATGGAAGAGAGTTTGAAGCAAGACTCTAGCATTCACGAGTTGGAATTCAAGTCGTGGTCTGTCCATTTTCCAGGTCTGTCAAACATCTCGCCGCCACACTTGCTATCTATTTCGCCACTTAGAGCCAGGTAAGATAACGCTGATAGACTGTGATCCATTTTGCCACCTACAGAGTCAAGGAAGACCCAACTGGAATTGCTATTGATTGGAATTCCAAGCTTCAAACGAGCCCAGTACTTCATGCCCTTCATGGATAACGATCCAATCGGACTCGAAATGAAAATGGTGCAGAATCTAGGGGTTCGTTATGAGATCCTCATATTCTAGACATAAACACAATGCATCACATTGGTCGAGTTTGGTCACGGATCAGACGGCGATTTGGGCGAATGCAGTTTCTCGCGAGATTTTTTCCCACCTTGTACCCTCTTCAACGTAGCGAGCCGCTTTCTTTCACAAGTCACGTTTACCCAGCTACCGAGGGTCTTTCCCAGATTTGCCAAGATCTTAAAAGTCATGGTTCGAGGTACCGAGGTACTTACCTTGTTGGTTGGTTAATTTCAGTCAGCCCGAATTTTCCGCCCCAAGCTCTGTTTCAAAACCCAAGTCTTGTTGGGCCTAACGTGGCAGTCATTAGCACATTCTTTGGATAATTTTCCCCGCTGAAAGCTTACACGTGCTTTTGATCATCAGCACTGATGGCGTGTCACTCAAAAATTGCTATTATCAATCAAATTGAGATTTCTTCCACTTCTCTTTGCCCTAAGTATGTACTACTCATGTTCCTTGAGAGTGCGTGTTTTCTGGAGATTCAAATGAGTTCAAGAAGTCAGTGCGTTGTTGAAGCTGTGATGAACAAGAAAAAAGATGACTTTGACGATGAGTGACATCCTGGGAATAAGTTTGGGTGCACCCTGAGAAGAGATCTCCTCGAAATCCCGACCAGACGACTCACTGACTGACTGACGGACTGTTTGTTGTCGTCGTTTGTTGAAAGGAGCTCTTTTTCTTCGTCCTCTTCATGGCTTTGGACAATAGGCCGGTTAACGAGGTTGGTTAACGCCGGATGAGGTTGCACGATTTTGACCAGGAATTTTGATTGGACTGCATTACGACCTAAAAGAGGCCCTTGAAACAAGTGATGGCCAAGTGGATAAGCGATAGACCCGCACAAACATTGTTAATGCACACTTGTGTTTCAAGAAACACTTGTCAAGAATGTCCACCGGCATTTGCCCATGAATGGCTTCTTGGTCACCACTTGGCTTCAAGAACAGAGAGACCCTTTGTCGATTGGGGTTTGATACGAATCAAGAAACTCTTGAGGCATCAAGCACTTAATGTGGGCTCATGTTCACGTTTATGAATATCGAATAGACTCGGAGGGAGAAATTCAGCCTAGAGACACCCGAGAACGAACGAACTCGAGAGTGAGAGGAAAAAACTTTGATTTAGCTGTCAAAAAATCATGTCCAACCAAACCAGAATGTGCGGGGTTCCAAAATCCTGGTCGTAAACACGAGCCTTAATTGAAATCACCTTGGTATTACACACTTTACTCAGGAGTTTTTAGACTTTTCCATATACGGTTTCCTTCAATGGTGTAAATGAGAGAAAGGTAAATAAATCTAACTACATTAGGATCCGTCATTGTATCAACTATATGGCTAAGGAACAAACATAACAAAGAAAAGACACAAAGATAACATTGGAAGGTGATCGATGGGAACCAAAGTAAGCCATCTACGGACAAATTTATGTGGAATGACCGGTTCTCATCTTTGGTAGTTGAGCTAAATAATCTGGCTTCGAAAACTAAAACTAATAATATCTATCAAAAGATTATTGAATTGAGTGTATTTGTGACTAGCATTTGGACCTTGTAAGAAGCCATTGGGGCTTAGTTCGTTCTCGGCATGGCCAAGATGACTGACAAGCTCTTTTCGAGAAACGGGGTGGTGCCATGAACGAACGATGCCTCTTGTCGGGGAGCTTAATTTAGGCCCGCAAAAAACCGGCATGAATTCTTGGCAGCCAAGTCAAGTTGGGAATTAGAAAATCTGTAGGGTCATCCTCGTCATCCATGTTCAAGGAGAGAGAGAGACGTTTTTATTATTACTCGCATCGACCAAAAAGATCTCGAAAATGGTTTCCTTTCCCATCTTTTCAAGTTCCTGAGCGTTCAAATATGGTCTTGTTTGCTCAATAATTTCTGTCTTAAGGGAGGTCGAGAAAGGGGAAAAAGGGGGAGAGAAAGAAAGAAAGAAAGTACCGGGGAGAAAGGAGATTTGGTGCGAGCAAATTTGCTTATTTTTTCCCTTTGGAAGGCTGACACACCCACAATTAGCCCATCAATCATGGCCAATCGTGCTATGGGGAGACGTTACTCAAAATGTCAAACTACAACGCCGACTACAATAACTCGGCCTGAAAACAAATTGGTCACTCATCAGCTGAACACTACATTTCTTGTCAGTTACCTTTTTTATCTGAGCGCTCAAACCGTTCAAACTTGTCTCCAAGACGACAACGATGTGAAATGAAATACGAGCAAAGTCACTTGGGTTAACTGGCTTCCAAATATATGTTCTTGGCAGAGATGAACCCGACAGATAGGCACTTATAGACAATGATACCTGATCTTGGCGATATTTTGGACCGCCTCTCTGCTGCGTCACTTCAAGCTCTGACAGGGTTGCTGTTAAATCATTCTTGCTCCCATAATACTGCAGACCACGGGGGAGGTAGTAAGCTTTTGTCGCGTTTCTTTATTTATGAACGGAGTGAAACAATCAACTCAGGTTATGGACCATTTTCTCAATTCATACTTTTGCCCAGCAGCAGTGTACTCTGGAAGTCATTTCTTCATTTAGAAACAAAAGCCATTTGTGCGACTGCAAGTTACAATGTTGTTTGTCAACCCTTCCAAATAATAACTTTGCTTTTTCATGCTTTAAAATGGTGTTTTGATCTGAACATAAATGTAACATTCAATGGCGAGGGTAGTAATTCGTCCGGGGAGATGTTCACCACAGATACTACAAAACCATGTTGGCAACAATTTGGCAACACTGAGAATTCCATTGAATTGCGCCCGTGGAATATTAGGGGTAAAAACTCTCAAAAGAATGACATGGGCCTTGTCTTCGGATCTAATTGACATGCTAATGGTTTCGATATGATCAATGACTTTGTCGGAACAATCAATAATTCAACCCCAAATGCGATCCTTATCTGATTAGCTTCCAATGGCCATCATTGATCGCCCCGTTGGAATTTGGGAATCCAGGCGCCTTTGACAAAACCAAATTCATTCACTGATTACCTTCGACAAACTCTTAAAGCTCCTTTTCGGATGCATTTTATGGAGAGGCACGTCCAAATCTCATGATCTTGTGTTTTGGTGATTGGTTGGTTGGTTGGTTGGTTGGTTGTATGTATGCGCGTGAGAGAGAAAGAAAGAGTGACTAGGATCTGCAACCCCATATATTCACGATAACAGATAAAATGGCTCGAGGCATTCATTGCCGAGGTTCGTTTCAGGCCTGAAATCAGATTGGACATGCCTCCTTAAAAGGCAATGCTTGGAAGGATTTTTTCCCTCTCTTCTTTTCTGCACTGAACCCTGTAATTTGATAATCTGCACTCGCCCAAAAAGTGTATCAAATCTTGGAAAATTGACGATGAGTCGGTGTGATAAAAATGTTCCCGCTTTGACATAAGGAAAAATTACATGCACTCACTCGAACAAGATCCCTTCAACAACAAATGCTGTTTTGTCTTTTTGGACTATTTTTATGAGCTTGAAATAGGTTTTGGAGGTCAGACGACGTCTTCCAGTGGTTTTTGCTTGTCTTCCTCAAAACCAATAGGTGGTCCATTCCATCTCTTTTGAAGTCTTCCAACCGAGATTACCCCCTTCCATTCGCATTCATGTTCACGTCAACCTCCGCCCAAACAAACTGAATGGTTCTAGTGAAAAAGAATGCTTAGAAAATCTCTGGGACAATTGCTCACCTCTCACATCATTTCCCTCAGTAGCGTAATTGACAACCTGAGCACGCTTATTGAAACATTTCAACCTCAACCTCACATTTATTGCATCTTGGACAACTCAATCTTTTTATCATGCCGCCTGAATTCCTTTAATGAGGGGGTATCATTTACCATTCTTCTCTCAGAGTTCCAAGGCTCTGAAACGAATGAAGGACCCATAACAACAACTGACATGTCGGAAGCCAAGAATGTCAGGTTGGAGATGCCTGTGCAAATACAGAAATGACAGTTTTCATTGTTTTCATCCATGGCTGGATTGGAGTTAGCTGCTGACTGGGGTTTGGAATGAGCGATCCAACATCAACCTCTCTGACACCTGCGGCGAACAGAGACAAATTGCTTTTATCTGATTCTTTTCCTCCGGGAGAGATCCCAGTCACAGTCAGATCCATGGCTGGCTAGAGTTGCTGCCTTATTTAAGCTCGGGCTCATGACTTATCCATATACACACTTCTCATTTATTCAGGAGAGTTTCATGCTGTAATATCATGACGGTTTCATGGGATTTTTCGCTTTTGAAAAGAAATATGACAGCAGCTAGCAAAGCTGGATGGTTGGTTGGTTGGTTGGTTGTGTCGAAAGAGATCTCCTGAGGTCTTTTTGACGGATTGGCCTGTCACATCTTGGGAGTTAAAGTGGAATAGCCTATCTGATCGTTTCAATGGGAAAAATGAGGGGGTCTCAAGTCTGACCTGACTTTGTGTCCAAAACACAAATTCATCTTTGCCAATTAATTCGTAATCTATCGATCCATCACTAGTCACCAAAAATGGCAGACCTAGGAGCTCGTGTGTGTTTTAATTGAGGACGGACAATTTAGGGAACAGTGGTCGTCATTCTGTCTGTGATTCGAGTACGACGTGCCATTCCCATTACAAATGAACGTTTACTGGGTGTTTGTCTTTTTCATTCTTATTAAAGTTTGGCTTCCTCGATGGTATTTGAACAAAATAAACCTTACAGGGTACTTGCAGTTATATTTTTTGAACACCCTGTCTGTTCAGGTTATCGCGATGAATTTTATCAAACAATCTATTTACCTGCTGGCTCTGAAAAAATCATTGTCAACCAAATTTGCAAGTGCCTTTGTCAGAGAAAAGCGGTTGGCCGTCCAAACCTGAATTTATAATTATTTTTTGCAAGCCAGTTCTGCTATGGCAATAAACTTTCCTCTGGTCCTACCAACTTCCAGACTGTTTTGGTTTTCTTCCCCCTGTCTCACAAACATGCTTTGGAAGTATCCACATCCACACCACATTGTTGAGAGATTGGATTGTTATTCAAAAGACATTTATTATCCCACTCACCTTGGGGTTCAGACTTCAAACCCATTGAAATATGTCGTATTTTAGTAGCGTTAAAGATTAGTTGATGTCTCATGGAGGCCATTGAATGTGCTCCAGGTATTTGACTGGTTGTCTCAGGAAGCAAAGTCTGGGTGGGATCTAGTTTGCAAAAGCTGAAAGTGATTCTTTTGTCACCCTGTTGGCGAGGACCGGGCGAAAATATGATGGGTACCAAGACCAAACACTCGCTCCAGGGTGTCTCAAGGAGAATCATCCTCTGATTGAGGAGAGATAATTCACATGCTGGGAGAAATTGGCAATCCACTGACACGCCTGCATAACTTCATGAAATGATCGCCCATAATTCAATAGTTCATCCCATTGGGAACGAATGGGTTCCCATCATTTCGCCATCTGTGGTTTGCAACTTCCTTGAACGCTCAGTGAAACTTCATTCCAAACTGAAGACACGACCCAAAGAGTAAGTTCAACTCATTTTTGAATGCACAACAAAGGTTCGAGTTGATGTCAAGGAGAATGGCACACTTCGTGTTCTTTTTTCAATAGTAAAGGGTGGTTCTGTTTAAACGAGTTGAGTCTAATATCCGGAGCAGCGTCTTCCGATGGATTTGCCCTGTCACGTGTCATTTGTCAAAGGCGTTGGTTGCTGTGGTTGGGCAACATAACGTGTGCTTGCTCTTGGGGTCTTCTTCCTTCCACCATGTGTTATTGTTCGAACTCAAGTGGAGATGAACTGAACCGAAGGCAACCCTTCCTCTAATTTCCTGTCACCCTTGGCTAATGAGAAACCATTTCGGGACGTCAATCAAAAGACGGTCCAAATCGCATTGGCCGTCATCCTTCACAAAAGGGGTCGAGACGTGTGTTCGAAGCAAACATGTTTTTATTCGGTGCTTTTGGACGATTCGATTCCTCTCTCTATATAAACCCGGTTCAATCCATCGAAAGAATTACACTCGATGTGGCCCCTTGGATTATGGCTGACATCATTGAGGGGACCTGGATCCTGATGAGGGCCCCGAGCTCGCACTCGCTAGGATATCCCCTTCTCCAAAAAGTGTCACTGATTTTCATGGAAAAAATGTGGTCGGTTCAATCGCATGTGACAGAGGAGATTTATCTTGTCAAGATCTGATAAGAAAAAAGAGAGCGAGAACCTTCTACGTACGAACGGACGACTCCTTGGGAGTATGACTGCCACTGGGTCTTCTTCGTCTTCCAATTCAGGGAATTTGATGGATTTCCAACGCCTTACTTGTGCCGCTAATGCATCCCGGACCCGTCCGAACGAACGAAAATGACTAGACCCTCAAAGTACTGCATTGTACTGAGGGTCTTTCGAGTGGGAGCATAAGGCAGATCCAGGTTCGTGCATGTCCTCAAACGTCTAGACTTGATTGAATGACCACCTCGTTCCAGACAGATCGACCCTCCATCATGGTCGTGTTCGAGTGCTACTTTTCTATGCCTCTGAATAACTGGGCTGCCTTCTGGACAATGTGTTGTATGTAGTATACATAGGATCAGAATTGGAGACAGATGTAGGGGACAAAAACTAGATCGCACTTGACATCGATTACGAATGCTCCGTCATCCTTTCTGGAACGCTTTTTGAGTGCAATAAGAATCCATTAGGATCTCATTCCTGGACGAATGACCCACTTTTATCGATCCCGGATCAACATCACGCATCTCTCTGGATTTAAAAAAAACGCCAATGACAACCATGACTTTCCGATTTAGTAACGAGCTTTCTCAAACAGACCAATGTGTCGGAGGATCTGGGTGGGTGTATATGTATGAACGTAGTATGTGTCTAAACCAATAATTAACCAGTCCACCCATGATGGCCGCCAACGTGTGTGCCATGTTGCTGAGTCACGTGGTGAATCTCAATTGAGGAGCATCGTTCAACTTTGCGTTGAGCGCCACGGATGAAAATGGTGATGAGGCAGACCAGGAGGTTTAGAATGTTGCTTATGGCCATCGCAACCCTCGATTTGACTCATTGCTTGCATTCAGATCAAAATGAGCCTTCTCTCTCTCTCTCTCGTGCTCTCTATACTATAGTGCGACCGACTGAGTCACCCTCGGACCCCCAAGACTCCCCCGAAAACGTGAAAGCGTGGACGAGGATGAAATGCAACGTCACTCTCTGATATCAAAGAACGAAAGTCAAAAGGGATCTTTATATGCGGAGATTGATGGTTGGCCAGATTAATCCTGGTATTTACACAGACCGATCGAAGCTCTTAGTAGCAATCACGATTCAGAAGGAATTTCGGAGATGGCTCTTCTCCATAGCGGTTTCGATGCTAGTGGATGTTTTCGCGAGACATATTCTTGTTTAGAGGGACCCTAGATATGAAATGCAAACTTTTAGGAAATTCAAGTTCTAATCTGTGGAGCCTGGAAAGTGACAAATCAAAAGTACAAGAGAGCTCGTCTTCACACGCGAGTTGAATTGTTAATTGCCACGAACATCGGAGATATTTTGCTCTCCAATAGTATTGGCTGGGTTATTTTCAGGCTCCCGAGAGCTTGATAGAGTTGAGGGTGGAGAGAAAAAGAGAGAGAGAGGGAGAGAAAGAGAAATTGTCGAAACAAGGTGGAGGGTTGGCTGCCAGGAAGATTTCCGTCCCTCACTAATTGATGTTTTTCGCCAGTCGTTCCAATTCAAACGGGGGAAACTTTGTGGAACAAAAACACACAAGGTGCGTATAGACCACGGCCTCTTGGTTTAAAATGGTCTCACTTGTACAATATTACGCGAGTGGGCCAATTTGAACGAGAAGTTTGATTTTTTTGCCGCAGAGGAAGTTATTTTGCCGAACTCGAGAAGAAAAAACAACTTGGAACCAACTCTGATATTCTGGATGAAATATACTCCCCCAAAATATGACTGTTCTTGCCCTTGAAGTGGCGCTTGTGACCAGAATACGACTTCTGTCAAGTCCCAGAGACTGCAGTAAAAGATCCCGGAAGTCCGAAGAAGGAGTTGGTTCCACCAAAAGCCTCGAGCTCTTTCCATAAATTTTTGCATGTATCCCAACCAAAAGAAAATAGGCATTTGAGACCGGGAGGATTCTGTCTTGTAGTATGCACATGTGCTTGTGTTGATGGTTGGCAGGAGATCAATTCCAACAAGTGTGGTCTTAAACAGTTATCCTACCACCAGGTCTTTCTCTTCTAGCCGTTTCATAAGAGGGGTGTTCCAAATATCGGAAACCTATTCCCATCTGTACCCACACACACGCACACTCACAATAGTTCCTTCAGTATCCTTCAAGCCTGGAACGGAAACTGGAACAGGTTTTATTTTTTTTTGGGGGGGGCCTCTCCTTTTTTCGCGTTTCGGGCTCTCGCCATCACACCAAAAACTCCATATATGGAATGTTTTTTTCAAGCATCGCCTTTTCAAAATGGATGTTTTGTTCCAGGAGATGCTACCACATGCCAGTTTTAAACCACCAGATCGTTCAGGTCAGGCACAGGAGTCTTCTAGATGTAATCAAAACAATCCAACGAGGTACATGTAAGCCATTGACTATGGCAACTCTCAGACTTGGCAGAAGAGTAATCATGGATTAGCGGATGATCCGATAACCCATCACCTCCTGCCAAAACGCCGGAACAAAATTATTCAACGCTCTCGGGCAGATTCAAGCTAGATTTTCAGGCGCGAAAGGTCCATAATCATGACGGGTCTTTGTGGCACTGGAATTCAAGGGTTGACTTTGATCCAGGTGCCGAGAGGGAAACACAAGGAAAGTTTGGATCTCCTTTCGTGTGGATTGAAGGACGACGAACTTGGAGACAAACTTCCTGTTGCGAGATAACGACGTTGAACCAAGCTGTCCAACTTTAATCTAGAGGATAAGAAAGTGATTTCCTTCCAAATGGAAACGTCCTCGTCCGCTCAGTCCAGGTTGGCTCTTTTTTGTTCTTGGTTCAACACAGACATCCTCTTTGTCAGCCTCCGTTCAATGAGAATCCTCTCCGATCGATTGACTCGTCTCAAAGATCACTAAGGTTCCAAGCTAAACTTGCGCTTGTTCAAACACACAACCGAACTTTCGGAATCGAGAACTCGGCCGTTTCTTCTCTTTTTATTGAACCTGTTTCCATCCCAGTTTTCGTATCTAGGCACCCATCGGTTAGATAGTCAATTGAAACGCTATCCAATTCAAGCTCAACTTGTTCCAGCCTTGAGTGTCGAAAAAGACCATCTAAGCATTTTATTGAAGTAGTCCATAAATAAAGCCTAAAACTTGGCCATCGAGATCAAGACTTGGGACAATTCCAGGGGAGGGATGTGCTTCGAGGTAAAGTTGGCATGGACATTTACTTGCCGGGAAATGTGGTCGGTCAGTCGATCTCCAAGATCCCTTGGGAGCACGCACACGAGGGGAAAAAGTGAGACACCTGCCTTATCTCCAAAGTGGGTCAAGTCAACTTGTATGCCTCTCATTTTGTACGTGGTATTCATTGAACTTGAGGTCCATTTTACGGATTCATTTCAAAGGATCCGAGTGTATTTATCATTCCCGTTCGTCCAAGGCGATCTCGCGCGAAAAGTCTTGTAGAAATATACGAGAAACGGAGAATCGTCGTCGCTCATGCAGTTCGTTGCAATGAAAACAAAACAAATTAGTCAAATGAAAGAGAAGATGACTTCAGAGACTAATATATCCGCTTAAGAGGCCAATCCCGTTCAAATTCAGGAGAATAACGGGCAGAAGTCGTGCTTGACTCCAAATTGGAAGCCATTTCAAGACTCAAATTTCACGACTTCATGAGCCAGGAGAAGTCAAAGTGAAGTAGTTTGTTGTGGCGGTCGCTTAAAGGCGAAGAAAATCACCCGTGATGAAAGGTACTTTGCTTCACACTCAATCTTCATTCGGTCCCTGACCAGAAAAAAACAGCATGTCAACCTGATGTCGGCTTTGTGTATGAATAAAATCCTGCGAAAGGGTATAAGAGTAGTTAATTCGCTACTATTGTCATTATGAGAAGCGGTCAACAAAACAATCTTTTGATGGCGTGTAATTGAACGGTAATGGATTTTCAATTGGCCATTTGACTCGTGTTTGTGGGTCTGGGTGTGCAATGTGCATACTGTACGTACGTACGTATGTCTCGACGAATCGATCGATGGATCGATGTGGATCTCCCTTGGTCAGAATGATGGCTTGATCGATTCCAAATGTCCCCGTGTCTTACTTATTTGGCCATTCGCCATGATTGTGGTGGCCATTGACGGACTCTATTGATTGCACGCACATTTGTCATCATCATCTTGCCCATCTCTCTGATGCGTGTCCATGAGCTTTTGGCTCATCGGTCGTTCGTGTTGTAGTTGTGGATGATGCACACACAGTATGTATACATTTCCCCTTTGCCTCGTCCAATTTGCTCCGTCCATCACTCATGTTCGTTTTGGGAACGGTTCCCAAAGCGTTTCGATGAGTGACCAAATGCTAGAGAAATGCAAGAGGCATGATTCTCTCGTCGTACCGAGTGACCTAGCAAAATCAAACCCAGAAGTGGCTGCTTAGTTGGTTGAGTCGCTCGCTCATCCAGCCTTTTGAGCCATCTCAAGTACAACCTCTCCCCGACTCGAATTGCAAACGGCTAATTGAAAATGCATGTCCAGGTGGCGTTGAATGAGGGGGGTCGCTCCGATTTTGGGTACTTAAGTCTTGTACATTGTAGAAGCGCCAGTTGGCGGTGGGCAGTGCTACGTGATTTGTGCCGGGTTCGGAGATTTACTCACTTCCTCACTTCAAGTGTGATTTTAAGGCTCGTTAGCATTTTTCGTGGAGTGAGGATGCGCCCGAGGTTTTTGAGTGGTGGGTGATGGTGGAGCTCTTGCTCGGACGGATCTTGACGGATGTTGGCCGTCATGATTGGACGCGTCTCGTCAGCTGGACATTTCTCAGACCTTCCCTCTCTCTTTCTCTCTTCACATTGTTGTGATTAGTGAGGAATGTAAATACTTCACTTATAAATACCCTGTCAGTCATCCCTCCTAGTTCCCTCAAAAAGTAAACAAAAGTGCATTTCACGCCCAACCGGAATCCGTGCGACATTTTTCATGTCTTTTTCAATCAGGTGCTTGCATTCTCCGCCCTGGCTCTTAGTTTGCTCTTTTTTGATCGAATTGCAGGTATAACAAGAGTGAAAAGACCAATCCAGATGCCAATAATAGGCTTATTGCCCTCTGCACACCCTGTTCAATCGCTCTTCGGGAATTATTTCAGGAGCCGCCATCTGTTTTGGGTTTTGCGGTTTTCGAGCAATTTGCAGGGTCGCCTTAAAAAATCGGGAACAGAATTTCCTTTTGATCTAACAATTTACCAGGGAATGTCATCAAAAATCAAGGGATGAGGCAAGGAGTGGTGCATACTGTGTTCGATTGCCATATGCAGGACTGGGGTTCAATCCCAGACGATTGCCATCCTCAAAATTTAGAATTGAATCGTGTTTCAATGCAAACAACCATCAACAAAACCATTGCAAGGAACGGGAGCAATCTTCTTCATGGAACACCCATCATTAGTGATGCGTTGACTTCATTGCGAGTGAACAAACAAGTCAAGAGCAAAAATGCAAGCATAAGTTTGAACTACTCTTCTTGAAGAATTTGCCCTGACACTTTGAAATGACATTTTGGAGAAACATTGAATTTTTGAATCAATGAAATAAAATCATTGAAAATGGTCTAATCAACAAATATCTTAGTATCCCATTGAAATATACATGCATAGCACAGGATAAGAGAGCTCAACGGAGGGAAACTTAATCATTTTTGGAAAAAGATGACTAATGGGATCTTCTAAAACACGAATTCGTGTTTTTTTTATTTTTTCAAGCTCAAATACTAGTTTTGAAGTAGCTTGAACAAAGTTCTCAGGAAAATAAAATGGAAGTTAATTATGACGATACATGTCACGCACCCTGTATCTGATGTTGTCAATTGTGAAACGTGATGGACAGACAGTCGTGACACTATGCTTACTTGCCAAACTCATACCTCGTTGTATTGTTGTCCGATATGCTAATCCAGATTGAGGGATCGCTCACCATCGTGATGCTAAATGATGGTTACAACGGATGATTCAATCCCAAACAACGACATTCGCCATATAGTAAGCGGCCAAATTCTCTGACACGATTCGAGACTCACTTTTTGGTTGGGTTGTTAGAAATTTTCGTTGATGTTGCGGAAATGACGGCGAGTAAATATGAGGAGGTGCTTAAGTGCCTCATTAAGCATTTCCTCTGAAATCATGCGGCAAACTTCAAAACGTCAAAACTCTCCCCGGCCCTTTGTCGAGTGTTTTTCACACAATTACGCGTATTTCATATTTATGCCGAGTCCTTATTTGGTTTCTAAAAAGAGCCGAATTTTGAGAGAACAGTTTTATGGCAAAATCTGATTTCACGTTCTACAGAAACAACACAAAATTCAAGTATGCTTAGAGGCACAAAAAACTTTTGAGGCTCACGTCAAAGATGAAAAGAGTACTTTTATTGGCGATGTGGACGAAAGAATTGGAGCCATTTTCTGCGAAATACACATTACTTATATTACATTTACATGTAGGAGAACGTACTTCATGGGAAGTTTATCCCTATTATCACAACCCTATTACACAGCATGTTACTTAATGATTAAAATGAATAAATAGGCTCGCAGAGAAAATGCTCGCCTTTACAGAATTATGTTCCCATAGTCAGTAGGAACAGATATATGATAAATGTCTTGTGACATTTATATGGCGCGTAACCAGAGTTGTTTGTTTCGGTTCATTGTATATTATTTATGCAAGAGTTACTCCATTGAGTTCTCAACTAAATTTCCCACATCAAAGAAATTGCTCCTAGTCATTGAACACCTCAAGTCTGGCATATTATTTAGCCCCAACTTGCGTGCTCGAATTTGACGGTAGTTTATTATAAAATTCATGCTATATTTGTTCAATTAAGCGCTTTTCAACCCTGGTGAATCCACCGACATCTATTGAATGAATTGGCGTTCATTCTCTGTTCAAGAATCCGGTTTCAAGCCGATTGTACCGTTCTGATGTCTCGACACACCACGTGAATGAAATGCACAACAGCTCTCTGTTGAATTACGTTAACTCAGCAATATTTCATTGAACGGTATTTGTAGCGAACAACGTGATCCTACCTTGACAGAGTTCCATTCTCAGAGTAGATCCACTGGGGCCATTGGTATTTTATAAAACCTGGAAATATGTGCCAGGGGAAGGGTTTCACATGGATTATGCAGAGTTCCACGCCCAGCCGTAAAATTCTACTTACCAAAGCAAGATATTCACTCGTGCTTTTATGTTCGTGTTTAAGAATAAACTTTGAATTTAATTCAAAATCAATTGTCTTGAACGTGACAAGTAGTAAAATTTCCTTTCCTATTTCTCTGTTTGTAACCCTACTAGTTTAAGTCAAGGCATTCATTTAAGCTTAATCATAAAGTTGTATATCCATTAAGCACGTAAAGGGGATGAATGACTTGAGTTACACTTTCATTTAATAAGTTGTTCAAGTGTTGATGGTAGAAACGAACTATTAATACAATCACGAAATGATCTCAAAAGAGATGGATCTGTGTGATGTTTTCCTCGGATTTCGACCTAAATAAAACTTTTCTTGAATGAAAGGACACGCGAGTGAGTGAGCAAGAAAGGCAACGAACGAGAAGGAAGAGACGAAAAAGTTTCTATCGCAAAGAGGGAGCTCAACAATCGCTCTCTTGGGGGGTGTTGACTTACTTTTTTCTTCTTCCTCTTCCTCTTCATCCCCCTCAACACTCCGTTATCACCTCTTTGGTTGGCTTGTTCGGCCTCAAAAATGTAAGCTGTTTTATTTTATTCCCAACATCCCATAACATTAATCGACAATCTAAAGTGCACTGGGCCATTAAAATCTACAGAATACCCGACCAATCAGAAAAGCTTGAAGACGAGACCCTCATTACAAAAGCCGCTAAATATCTCCGGAACATCCATACAGTAGATGGTGGATGGTTTGGTAAGCGATTGATATCATAAAGCACCACGCTCTGTGTGCATGGCCAACGATCTGAGATAGATTGGGTTTACAACCCCCTTACAAGACTAAATGAGAAGCCACTCGAATGTACTTTTTTCCTGACTGCACTATCGATCTTCAGAATTGCTTGACTACCAATGCATTAACAAGTCTCGAACAAGTTCTGCATCGTAGAACCCCCACCCAACAGAGTCAATCTCATTCCCCCTTGAAACTACCCTCCTCTTCTTTCATTCCTTTATCTTGGGGCAAGAACTGTGGGTCTAGATGGGACAGTTAGCACGAGTGGATTCCAAGATGGGCTCACTGTCCCTAGAAAGGAGAATCTAGTTTCCGCCACAAATCTATGGGTGCTCTTTTTTCCTCTTGTTGTGAGAATTCCCGTGAGAATTTCCCAAATCATCTTGGAGCATAGCAATGGAAACGGGAACTTCTTTGAGGGTGTAATGCTGGAGGGGCACCCATCCATCCATCCATTCATCCATCCGACCATCTATCCATCTAAGCACAAGTTCTGACTCGTTGACTTGATCGTTTCTTCAGCTCCTCGACATCTATCTGTTTACAAAAAACGAAGCCCGAATTATCTTTGGTCGCCTCACCAAATGTCCTTGCGAATGGTTTCAGTGCTTTTAAGTGGAACTTCAAAGGAATGCACAAATAATGCTCCCTTCAGACATTTCATGAAATTTATAACACTAGATTGGCGAAAATCTTGATTAGGATTTTATATTTGATTTAGACCTGATTGATGTGTTCATGTTTGGAGTGAGCTTTTAACCAACACTGGTGTCAATAAAGAGCATTGGCAAATGAGTGTGCTTGTTGTTCTGTTTGCTCTCTTAAAAGGGGGGAAAAAGAAGTCTTTCATTGCCTTGGTCTAATCTTGGGTACGACGACCGAAATACAATACACTTACTTGACCATAAAGGGTGCTATCTGAGACCTCGTGCCTAAGAAATTGTTCTAGGTTTTCGATTATCAAAAGCACTGCAATAATCGTCCAACATATGTGAACGAAGCAGTCTGAGAAAGTCGTGCTCAAAGCGAAGTTTGATGAAAGTAATTTTTCGCTCAGGAGCCAATACTCAATTGCGATTAAGAAGGGTTTGAGGTGAGATGAGGTTCTTCGTTTGGAATTGACTTTGAACAGTGAATAATTGCACTCGTTTGGCGCCAGATACATACAAGAAATGCGTCTGGGAAGCGGCGAAAGTTCCATTAAAAAGTCCTTATGGGAATCATCCTGACCTCGCTCGGTTTACCTTAGAGCTGTGCAAATGTGTTATGATGAGCGGCTTTTTCCACCATTTATGGGTTTGTGTTGTATATGTGCACAGCTAGGAGACCTCACAAAGCTTTCTCAATGACCCAAGTGGGTTAAGCCATGTTTTCCCCAAAGGACCAAAAGGCTTCCAGAGAAGCCTGCTGAAACAACCATTTTCCACCCAAGTGGTCTTCATTTTCGACCTTGCCTCTTCCTTCGAGCGCAAAACCCTGATGGTCACAGAATCATTGTTACACTTTAATTGGCTCTCGGATTTCATTCGTATTGTTCGAAAGATAATTTGGCTCCAAGGTGGATTGCACATGATCAAGGCAAGTGTAAGAAATGTGATCCGAGGAACAAAAGTTGGTATGAAGGTGGTATGGTGGTTTATCTGACATCGGCCATATGAGAATGGAAGTGCAGTTCCACGAGATTTTCTGCAATTTCCAAGCTTGGATTTTGCACTATGTTCCCTGCTGGAAAGGACACGATGCATTTTCAAGAGAGTGTTCCAACTTTTGGAGCAAGGAGAACGATGGCGGGTCCATCCAATCCTAGCAACCCATGAGGAACGAACATGTCAAAAACTATTTCCTGGCGAAAGTGGCACTCTCATTCGCAATGTTTCGCGACTCGCAATGGGAGTCTATTTGCGAAATTGCACGCTTGTTTTTGATTAAACACTGTTCCTGGAACTTGACTTGGCGGAGGCGGTGGAAGGCAAAGCTTCTCTATAATTTACCGTTATAACTGTAGATATATATCCAGACCCTTGGGTAACAGATGGCGTGCCTTGTTTTGGACTCGCTTGATAGATATTGATGATCTTTGGAACGGAGGCCGTCAGTTTTGTCCCTGTCTAGACGAAATCATAATATTCGCCACACTTCTTCTCGTTTTACGTTTCAACTCTCCCCTTCTCTTTGCTCATGAAAAAATATGAAGCATCCAAAGAAGTCTATTAATCACCACGTCTAAAATACGCAGCTCATTCCCATGTAGGGACATTTGCTAGAAAAAATAAAAACATCTAGACTCGGGCTTGGTAAAAGGTCTTGCTTGCTTACTTGCAAGTACCAGAGCATTGGGGAAGTTTTCCACCGAGATATTGGAAATGTGTTCCGAACGATGTCTTTGGTGACAGATCTCTTCTCTCTTGGGAACTAATTTTGCTCATGTCGTCGTGTCTCTTTTTGTTCCAGGCATGTCACCTCCACACTGCTCTACGTGGAAAAATGAGGAGGAAATATAGAGAAGTGTTCAGTCAGTGTTGACGAAGAACTGGCGGATCTGAAGAGCCTCGTTCAATCCGACTTGTTTTGAATTTGAAGAGTCCTTTTCCTCTCTTGCCTCTTGTGTTCAAGTGTTTTTTCTTCTATATTTCTCATCTCGCCTCGACAGAGAAACATGAAGTGGGAAATGGCCCCCCAACATTCCGGCCCATTTTCTGAAGATTACCTCTTCCAACAACAACAACAATCATGAAACCTGATCACATCGCCCATCAAACATCATACAATCCCTAGATTGCGACAAGACAACGCGTTATTGAGTGGCCGTCAAGAAATTTTATGGCCCTATAGGAAAGAGGCTACTGGATTGGGGATGATCAAAATGACTTTGATCTGGACGCTCCTGGGTGTCTTGGGAGGTTTGATCTCTCGAACTCATTCCCAGGGCTCCAATCAGGACCTCCAAAGCCTACCGGACCACTCGAATGAGATCAACAATATAAAACAAGAGTCCAGTTCTCTCCAGTTCATTTATGCCATGAAAAACTACTCACGGGTGGTTGGAGACGCGTTGAAGATCAAGTGTGAAGTGTCTGGTAACCCTGGAGCTACTGAGTTCCATTGGTTCAAAAATGAGGCTCCCTTTTACGAAGAAAAGGGCCGAATTAAAATCAAGGAGAAACTAGGTGGGACAGATCCCCAATGGAGCCGGATTAGGTTCCGAGAACTGGAGGTCATGGACACCGGATTCTATCGCTGTGAGGCGTCCAACGGCCAGACGACCATATCCGGTGAGACCATCATCAGAGTGGCGCCATCGGGTGGCAAGAAGACCTCGCACTATGATGAGGATGTCTACAGCGAGGACTATGAGGAAGATCGCTTGATCCCACACGACTTCCCGATTGACTTTGGTGCTGATCTGAGCAACGGGGTCCACGGAATTCCCTCCCACATCCAGTTCCAAGAGCCGGGAAATGCCCGAAGGCCTCCAGATCGGTCGTCGCCTTCAAAACAGGTCAATTCTGGCTTACCCAGTCTCAAGCCCAATGAAATGGATGGTAGTTGTCAACGGTACACGGGTTCCATCTGCTCCCAATACGTGGGTGGAAGTGACTTGATCTTCATCAGTGCCGGTCTGACGCAAGACTATATCGAGCTGAAACTTCAAGCTGCCCTCCAAGTGATCATGAAGTCTCCAGACCTCCGGGGGACTTGTGCAGAGTACGCAATTCCGGCGATTTGCTTGTCAACACTACCACTCTGTGATAGACAGACGAAGAAACCGAGAAAGGTGAGAGAGACAGCACTGCCAGTCGTTTCTGAACGGAACATTTGTCACACAAATCCACATTATTTACTTTCAAGAGTTAACTCAATTCTGTCTCTCCTTTGCTCTTCAGGTTTGCCGTGATGAGTGTGAGGTATTGGAATATGATATCTGTCAGAAGGAGCTGGAGATTGCTCGGAGTCAACCCATGATCAACCACCAACTGGTGTTGCCAGATTGCAAGGAATTACCCGTCACGGGATCGACTGCCAGTTACAACTGTGTCCGCCTTAGTATGCCTCATGTAACTCAGTTGATTAAGCCTCACAGCTGTTACAAGGACAGCGGTGAGGATTACCGTGGAACCATCAGTGTCACCAAATCGGGCTTGATTTGCAAGCCGTGGCACCTTTCGTTTGATTCCACGGCGGTGGGATTAGGGCGTTCCAAGTCCGATCAGAACGTGGAACTTGTCGGTGGGCACAATTATTGTCGGAACCCCGCTGGTCAAGAGCAGGAAAGCCAACCGTGGTGTTACACTAATGACCCGAGGTATGACAAGTCAAATGAAGTCAGGCACACATGCACTATTGGCAAAGAGGGAGTTGTTGCTCTTAATCATGGCATCTGGGGGAGTTATCGCAGAGGGAGGCTGGTTAATATCCTCATTGTCGAGTAATATTTTTGGTTGAAAGACTATTGTATTGTGAAATACCTTCCAAGCTTAGAACTGATTAGTTTTCTTTGTATACTTCAGAATTCCAGACATGTAGACGTTGGGCACAAAAACGTAATCCCCTCGTCAGGCTTGCTTGTAATCAGACAGAAAATCATCCACGCAAGAAACAAACAGAGAGAAAGATCCAGGGGAAGAAAAGAGAGGACTTGAATATTGAAGCCCTTTCCCCCTCTCCTCCCGAGTTACTCGATCTTTAGTTTTTTATTGAGCTTAGTCAGACAAGGCAGGAAAACTTTACTAATGTCATTGTAGCCATCATTAATCACAGCCTATTGTGCTACTCATCAAGCCAATATTCAGAGGGAATACAGCATATACAGCCAAGTCGTCGTAGTCGTCTTCTTGTGTGTGTGTGTACATGTACTCTCAGCCTGGCAGATGTTCTCTCGAAATCAAGATGCACTGTTGAGTGAGCAAAGCTCCGTAATCCCATTTATAAAGATGATGCCTTTTGCTTTTCAGACGCCCCAAGGAGGTTTGCGGTATTCCTCGATGCTCGGATGAGAACCTCTGGCTTTATATAGTTCTACCCGCCCTAGGAGCCTTATGTTTAGTTCTTGTTATCCTGGTCCTTTGTTGTCTTCGTCGCAAGCAGAAGAAGCCTCTGGCCAGCTTGAATGGAAGTGCCTCCCCAAGGAGCATGGTGACAACCACTCAAGCCTCGTCCCACCACAACTACTCAGAAATGGAAATGAACTCTTTGATCCCTCCCCATACACTGCCGATTCCACCCAGCATGCAACCCTATCACCCGCCCAAGCCCAGGGCCAGAGAGTTCCCCATCACGAGTGTCCGGTTCAATCAGGAACTGGGCGAGGGAGCTTATGGCAAGATCTACCGGGGCGATTTGGGTGGGATCATCGGTGGAGGCTCGACTCAGGTGGCCATCAAGACCCTCCGACCCGGTGCCAACTCTCAGATCAAGCAAGACTTTCAAAAGGAGATTGACTCCTGGAGCGACATCAAGAGTGCAAATGTGGTCATGTTGATTGGTGTCGTCTTGAATGACGATCCTCAGTGTTTGATCTTTGAGTACCTGAGTCATGGGGACCTTCACGAGTTTCTGGTCCACCATAGTCCCAAGTCAGACATGTCCATCAGTTCGGATGATGGCATGGACCGTGTCCTGGATCCGGCTGATATGTCTTTCATTGCCATTCAGATATCCGCCGGTATGGAATACCTGGCCTCACGTAACTACGTCCATCGGGACTTGGCAGCCCGCAACTGCTTGGTGGGCGAGAACTTGACTGTGAAAATTTCCGACTTTGGATTGGCCCGAGAGATGTATGCCTCGGATTATTATCGAGTCCAGGCCAAGTCTATGCTACCGGTTCGGTGGATGCCTCCAGAGAGCATCCTCTATGGCACATTTAATTCCGAGTCGGATGTGTGGTCCTATGGAGTGGTTTTGTGGGAAATCTACTCGTTTGGACTCCAACCCTATTATGGTTACAGTAATCAAGAAGTGATTGAAATGATTCGGTCACGCCAATTGCTGCCTTGCCCGGAGGATTGTCCCTCCCGTATGTACGCTTTCATGGTGGAGTGTTGGCATGAGGTGCCCAATCGGCGGCCTCCCTTTGCCGAGATCAATGCAAGATTACGCCATTGGGAAGGCATGTCCAATGGATATCAAAGCACTAGTCACAGTATGGCCAACACATCCCAACATAGCGGCTCCCAACATTCCAGCACTGGACCAAGCAACAACACCGGCTCGACCAACGTCAGTCAGCAGCACCTTCTAATGCAACAGCAACAGCAAGCCAATAATGCGGGTAGTGGGACTCTCACCAGTAGCAATGGAGGCTATTCGCAGCCCTTCAGTCACCTCATTAACCCGTTCATCATGCCCAACCCACCTCAACATAACCATAGCAACCCTCCCTCGGGAGCCGTGGGAATGGTTCAAATGGGCCATAATGGAGGCCCGCCTCAACATACGCTCTTTATGCCCAATGGAGGCGGTCATACCAATAATGGCGCAGCGGGCTCGAGCGTTGCTTCCCTTCAGATGGTGTAAAGCCCAGGAAGGAGACCAATACAAGCAGACAAGCAGACAGAAAGAACGATCGACGAACACAACGAACGATGGGATGATTAATTCTGGTGTCAAGTGAGTTTGGTGGTAGTGCTACGACGACGACTCGGACTTCTTTTTCTGCGTCTTCCCTGGATGTATTCTGGAGTTGCCTGGCTTGTAGCTAGCTACAAGCAATAGCTATTTGAGATGTTGCTGGCAATGACGACGATGGTGATGATGATGATGATGACGCCAACGACGACAGCCTCAACTACAACATGAACCAAGGCGAAGAGATGAACACGACGGAAGAGGGAGGGGGAGAAGGAAGACGCTAAATGAGGCTGAAAGAACGAGAAAAATGTTACCAAAAATGAGTTGGAAAAACCCTCGACAACACTTCCCTTCCGACATACTCTAAACTAAAGTCCGTACGAAGCCGTACAAGAGTACCACCACCACTACTACAAAGTCGGAGACACAAATCAGATTCCCAGATGCTTTCAGGACTTCTTCAGTCGCCTATTCTACCATCCTTTCTTGGGGGATGGCATCGCCAGTGAATACAGATATGAGTGAGTGGTGGAACAATTCAGCACCTTTGAAGTGAAATCCCCCTCACCCAAAAGCGTTTCCGCAATGGGACGCACTGCACTCACTCTGAAGGGTGGGTGGGTGGTTGTAAGTAAGCTCCGTAACAAATAGTTTTGAATGGATTCCATTTCCAAGAAGAAATATCATCCCTGTCGTCTTTGGTTGTGTTCGTTCGTCGTGCCACAGAACAAGTCTTTCCAAAAGTGGACGAAGAAGTCCCTTTTTGAAGATTTCTCCACCAAAGTGTTGAAGATGATAAATTCAGAACGCGCCTCACGAACAAAACGCGACTTCAAATCATCCCCACTGCCAAATCGGAGCATCAAAAGAGAAAATTGAGACTGGTGAATATGAAGAAAGTCGTGAGCGATTAGACACTTTTATGATTGTTTCGTTTGCTGATCTCTCTGCTCATTTCCATCTGTTATGGGTTCCTCCTCTCTTTGTTCAAGGACGAGTTTTCCTACGTTTTTTCAACCTCTCAATGTGTGCGCAAGCAAAGCGAAATAACCGAACAATACATAACTATATGTAGTAGATTATCAATATATGCGTGTGCGTGTCCTATCCTAGAATCCAGATCTATCAAATGTCAGAAGAGCCTTTATCATCGCCGTAGTAAAAACTGTTTCCTCTGCCAAGACTCTCAACCAGTACAACTGCAACCAATAATAACAATAATATGTGAAAGAAGAATATGAAGGAAACATATTCACTATATCAAATCATAACGAATATTTCACTGTTTGTCTTAACTCCACAATAAATTACCACTCGCAGATTCACACATGTTCTTTCCCTTCACTCTCAACAAATCGAGGGCTCTATTCAGATTGATTCTTTCTGAATCTCGCGCAGAAAGACGAAGAGATCCACGTTGAAAAGAGGTACTTTGTTATCAGGTTTTCTGGCTGACGGAACAAAGACTCAAAGTGGAACAAGAAAACAGTAGTAAGCCCCCTCAACATCATGGTTTCCTTGGCTGGAGGGGGGTTGCTCTAACTTTCGTCCAACCAGGTTGCCACCGTAATGAGGAGTTGGGGGAAACATGGCAAAATTGCGTGCCAAAATGTCACAAGGTCTTTTAATCTGGTGGAACCAGTTGGGTGTAATGAAGACAAGTCAATATTGCCAAAAAGATTCTTTTGGACCGAAAGTTGGCTTTTGTGTTCTTCCAGGCATGTTGGCAAAGGCTCAAAGGGAAAAAAGAGTCGCTTTGCCCTGATTTCCTTGTTTCCCCTTAAGCTGCCGAACTAATTCAATGGCGATTGTCGGATGCATTGTTCCAAAAAAGTGGAGCATTTGCCCAAGTTTCCAAGATCTGCAATAGTCGACTGATTATGACGTAAAGTGTGCATGCCACATGAATGACAGCTCAGAGGGTTGCAAGCATCAGAAATCGATTGATTGATGTGAGAATGTTTGTTGGCGAGCACCTTGATGACCAGTCTCGTTCCCTCCGAAATCTAGCTGACATGGAACGCGCAAATTTCCAGATCATTCCCAGAGGAGTTCTTTTGAGAGGGCTACAAGCAATGCATGCCAACAGGGGTGGAAACCGATGTTATTAAGAGTTGGAGATCGCCATTTGACGGATGGTCCGATCACCCACCGTTGACACTTTTTCCCTCCATCTCCAGAACTGAAGCATTTTTTCGACCTGTAACTCGGGCATAATGGCGAATACCGATGCCTTAGTTTCACAAGGTGGGATGGATGGGCTGTCCCAGTTTCGAGTGTGGAGAATGTCATGTTTATTCCGGTACATGGGGTGGGTATTGGTTGCCATTCAGGACGGAAGAACTTGTAGGCTTTGCATGTTGTTGTCGAGGCCAATGGCTTCTCTTCCCTCATTCTATCAGCATGAGATGTACATGAGAAGGCATAACGCATAAACTTTTGCATAATCACAACAATTTCAACCCAAGTCCGTGCAAGGAAACGAGGGTGAAGTTGCTTACCAGCCCAGGGCTTCCACAGTACTCGTCGACAACAAATGGACTACTACATTATCCATGAACATATAGCTTCAAGTACTAAACCAAACCGAGAGGCAGGAAAGAGCAGCCAGTTGGTGTTTCGTAGGCGGTTGAATACATTATCCGAGTCCATTTCGCGACTTCTGAACAATGGTTTGGAACTCGTTGTCAAAGCTATTTCAGACTAATTGAGCTGTTTGGTGCTTCTAGATAATAATGCTCTTTATCTTGGTTGGCAGTTAGTTAAGGAGTCCATGAGGCACAAGAAAATTTCGTCAAAAGTTCGCCAAGTAGATTATGATTGAGTGGTCGTGTTAGTTTTCATTCCCAACTCCAATCAAGTGTATACTGTTCTACTACCCTCCCTAACAACTAAGTAACAACGAACTAACAAACACCAATCCCACCCTCTGCTAGCCACACATAAAGGGGTTTTGAGCCACAAAATCAGATCCAACCGATACCGAGATCTCATCTTGGTTAGTCTTTTGGTGTAGAAATCACTTTAAAGAGATCTTTGCATGTTCAAAACAAAATTGTCTCTCAAGCTTCCTACGTCTGTACTACATAAGCTGTCATCAGTTCATGAGGAACGTTTTCTTTTACTCAAGTCTCGTCTGACAAGGACAGTCCCACCCACTCATCTTTGGCAGGCCAGACAACATTCTCCACGCCCATCTTTGGCCGCTAAAGTGTTTTCCGTTGTCTATTCTTCATTCGTCACTTGGTGGCAAGATGCTCTATTCTCTCTGGGTTGAGCCTTTTCACTTTAGCTATCTGGCTTAAGACCCTCCTATGAAGCTTGGAATATTCAAATCAGTCTGTCACTCACACTGTTCACCCTTTTTGTACCGAAGAACATTCCGTTGGAAAGGCTCTCCTCGTGTCCATAATTGAATTATTCTGCTTTATTTAAAACATAAAGATATGTCTTAGTTATTGAATAATATCTAAAACCATGAGAAACCATGTTCTAATTGATATGAAGTTTGTTGCCTTGTTGGGAAATGGGCAGCACGCACAGTGGAGATATCACTTGAGCGATGGGTGACTTGGATGTTTCTATCGACTTCACTTATCTTTGGAATATTCAAATGAGACTCCCTCGCTCGTTCTTTCCTTCACTGTTCCTCTTTCCTGAGAGCCAAAAGGCTTTGGCTCGAAATCTCATGCGATGAAATACCATCAAATCAAAGTGGGGTTCTTTGAAAATTTCGAATTCAACCTTCAAACCACTCGGACGGATTTCATATTTCTCGCACCGACGAGTAGGAAATTTCAATCAACGTGGAAATGAGGATCCGCTCCGTCATAGAACATCGCTGATGAGCCCCGCTTCATTTACCGTGAGCTCATTAAATACCAAGAAGAGTATTTTAATTGGCATGATTTGTCATTGTTCCGAGCGAGGTCCATATTCGGAAATGGACTCTCGTTAAAATTCTGACGCTCCATGTCAAAACTTTGAGGGACTTTTGTTTTACGCCCTCTGCATCGATAGCTCGATTTGTTCAGCTACCAAATCAACCACGGCATAAAATATCAAGCCTAAACGCAAGTCAAGTTGAAGGAAATTAATTAAACACTTTATGGAGATCGCTATGTCTCTCCATGTTTTGTGACCTCAATGACTGGTCTGCTGGTTAGTTTACATGATGTGCTTTTTAAGGAAGGTCATATATCAATGTAATCCCCGAATGGCGTACGTAGTTTGCACTAGAAGTGTCCAACCAGTTGGAGGCTGTGGAGGCAGGCATCATCTGAGCGGGATTCCAGTGCATGAAAAATAGCCTCTCCTCGTGTTGAACTAGTCAAGAAGGAAAGAGGAAGGCAGAATAGTAGTAGTAGCACTTTAAGAAATCAACCCAAGGATCCCGCGAGGGTAAAAAAGTGGAGAAGGAAAAAGTGTTTCGCAAGTGTTCTCGGGTCAATGGCTTCATCCTCTAAAGGTCTAGGAAGGAAAAGCGCAATAAACCGGGAAGAGATGTCTTGAAAGGCCCCCCGAGAGAGCTGAAAATGGAAGAAGGGAACGAGATGGGAGAGAGAGAGAGATCACAGGCAGGTTTGGTTCTCAATATGAATATGAAACGATGTGTTTGGATGCGTTGCTCTTGTTGTCTTGGTTCCCTTCTTCTGCTTCTTTGTCTTTCATTCCGAGTAACAGCAATAGATGGTGAGGCTGATGCCCTCGTTGTTCCCAAGTCCATTTCTAGGGTGCTTTATGTGTCCAAAAGAGATAGTCCAGACCATTTCGGAGCTCCCTTAGCACCCTTTTTTATACCACTTGAAGGGTTCCTATCTGAACTGAAGCTTTGGGAGGTCTGATCCCTGAAACTACTAGCACTTACCATTATGCCTCCCACTCATCCATCCATCCGTCCATTGCATCAAGGCAACATTGGCTTCATTATGGGATCGAAAGGCCGATAAATGGAGAAGGCGGTCGAGTGAAAGTCTCCCGTCAAGATGTTTTTAACTTGAGGAATTGTCCCACTTGGATTTTGGGGATCGGAACCCAATACCTCTGGGTCGCTTCCTGGCACGCTCTACTTCCTGGGATCAGGTGGTTCATTTAAAGAGCTTCTTGATCAGGGTTGAATTTCAAAGTAAGAGCAATAGAAAACCAAAGCGCCAAAGGAAACAGAATCGAGAATGGTTTAGGGAGCAAAGCAATCGATGAATGGAAAATGACTCCCTCCAGAGATGTTTCCATTCAGTGTTTCACAATTAAAGGCGTTGGAGCAACCCTGAGCTCAGGAGCAACACTGGAACCGCTTGCAACCTTTTCCATTAAACTGATGAAGGGGGACTTGGGAGGGGATTCATCTCTGTCATTCGAAGACGTTGGAGGTCCCTGGCCTAAAATGGAAATTCATGGAGGGACCATCAACCCCCCATCGTACATTCAGTTCAGCCAGGGCCCAATGGCCGTCTCAAAAACACCCCAGTCTTAGTCCATTTACTCATTCGTCTTCACTTGAGCTAGCCGTAGAAACACCCTGAGCTACTGTACCCAACTCGCCGTTTCGTGCACCTCATGTTTGTCAACCTAAAAGTCGCACCCACTCAAACTCGTTTAAGGAGGATAGGGTAAGAGGAAATCTAAAATTGAATCTAAAATTAAAGGCAAATGGGGTGCACACACCCAATCATGAATTTATAAGCGTTGTCCGTGCTCATTGAAAGACTCAAAATAAGATCCGCAGCAAGATTTGCATAGCAATAAACAGGAAAATCGGTAGCCCAATGGCGTACACCATTTGGTGCCAAGGTTCCATCACCTGAGCATTTGGAGCAAATTTCTTGAATAATTTGGCCCCATGGGCCCAGAAGAAGAGCTCGGGCCTATCATGATGAGGGTAGTACCACATGGGGATATTGGGCAACACACATATGGACCGACCATTGGCCGTGGGATTTCTCATCAAAACCTCGAAGGCCTCCACAATCCTGGACACCGGCAGCAAATTCTTCGCTCCGCCAACCTCCTCCAAGATCTACAAGGAAATTGAAAAAGGAAAACGTCTTATCTTTACCGTGTTATGTAGTAGAGAAGATTTGCAAAACTGACCTGGTCGGTGAGTTGTTTGTTCTTGTTAAACAAAGCCGTGTCAGTGTACGCCATGCAAATGACATTGACCCGAACTCCCTCGCTTTTAAAGGTGAACTCGTTGCCGATGCTCTTAGTTAAGGATATCACACCCGCTTTAGACGCAAAGTAAGGGGTAGACTCGGCGTCTGGACCTTCCACATAGCCGGCCAAAGAAGCCACATTGATGACCTGACCACCTGTTCCATGGCCTTTGGTTTTGCCCATCCGATCCAAGGCCAAATAGGTGCCGATCATTAGACCTTTGAGATTGATATCGATGCATTTTTGCCAGCCCGCATTGTGGAAAACTCCGGCATTGTTCACTAAGACATCAACTGGAGATCCAAAGATTTTCTCCGTCTCGGACCACAGAGACTCGAAGGATTTTTGGTCGGTCACGTCACAATGAATGTAGGTCACCTTGTCTGACCCATGGAGTTTGGCCAATCGATCGGTTGTGGCCTTTCCAACCTCGTCCAAGACATCGGTAATGGTGACACGACCTCCATTTTGAAGGATGTTTTCGGCGATTCCGGCACCAACTCCTCGAGCAGATCCCGTAACGATGAAGACCTTCTTACTGAACGACATTTTTTTGAAGATTGACGGCAAACAGTTGGAAAACGAGGGTTTTTTAATCGGTATCGGCGAAGGATTTTTTATCGATTTATGACTCTCAGGTGACTCAGTCAACTTAGAAGGTCGTTGTTTGTCATAAAACTTGCCGTTTTTAGCGAGCAGTGAGGGTATTTCAATCCGTGTTATAACGCGCTACTAAATTGTGTAAATACGTATGAATGATTCAACCCGGCTTTTCCAGGAAAATGAAGTACATGAGCCCATCGAAAATGGAGTTAGGATAACGTGTGTCCTCTGGGTAGGCCATAATTCAGCCTATTAACCCCAAAGGCATTAGTTTTTGCAGCTCAGGAAATGGGGGAATGAGTGAGGGAGGTGGGACGACCAAGAGGTATTAGGAGCAAGTGGCTCCACAATAATCAGGGTAATTAATTTATGACCCAGTTCTCCCCAAGAGACGTAATAGTCCGGACGACACTTCGTTCCACGCAGTCCCTGCACATCCAGATGGTACAAATGTGCCACTGAATATTAATTAATGTCTTTTATAGTTTATGAACAGTAATTAAAGCCGGAACCAGCACCAAACTTTTGATGTGCATTTCCGGAATGCTTGAAATGAGCAACTTTTCCAAAATTCCATGCATTTGTGATGCCTGACTTGAAACAACAAAATGCGTTAAAAAAAGAAATTGCGCAACTCTCCCAAATCATCGAAGTCTTTTTTGAACCAAAACTTTGTTAAAGTTAACTGTTTTGCTCATTAAATGATTTATGAACATCAGAAACCATCAAAAGGTATTTTCTGTTCTCAAACATTGCTGGTAAGTGTACAAAACCGTTGTTGATACCCTGGGTTTAAAAACAAGCCTAATAAAATAAAAATGCAACATATATGCCAAAACATCAAATAAATGAGCCAAAATAATGCAACAAATATGCCTAAAAATGCAATAAATATGCCAAAAATGCAACAAATATGCCAAAAAATGCAACAAATATGCCAAAAAATGCAACAAATATGCCAAAAAATGCAACAAATATGCCAAAAAAGTAAAAAAAAATGCAAAGATCTTAGGATTCTTATGACTAAATCAAATCTGTAAAATACGCATTATCTAAAAACAGCTTTGCTAGTGAAGGAAATACTTGGAAATGCGTTGCAACCATCACCAGCTTAAAAAATTTGTTCAAATCAATCAAAATTAGGGTCCAATAAGGCCACAAAAATAGGTTAAAAAAAGGTTTTCTTTGAAAATTTAGCAAGGTAAAAAAATGATTATTCTACGGCAGGGGTGTGCAAACCCTGGCCTGCGGGCCAAATGTGACCCGCGAGCTGATTTCGCGTGGCCCGCGAGAGGATCTGTCATTTTAACAGACTGGCCCGCAGCATGATTTTGGCATAGCCCGGGAATTTTATACTAGAAATTATTTGCCGTTTTGGATGGTGTGGCCCGCGAGCGCCAACGGTTCGGCCAATTTGGCCCATTGCTAAATAACTTTGCACACCCCTGTTCTACGGTGTATTGGATGTTTTAAGCACTTTTTTGGGATATCTTCCTCGGAAAAAGGAACAGATTACAGTTTCCATTCCTTTTTCGAAAAAGATGAACGCGTTACTCAAAAATTACTTTTCAAAAAAGGAAATGACGTTTCTTATTGCTCGTTACAAAAATTGTATCTTCTCGGGTTTTCGCTCTTGTTACCACATTAATCGAAATTTTGAGTCACCCATTATTCTAGGTTTCAAGATTCTTTGCCAACATGTTGCGTCCAAAATTTTTCTGTGCGGCATTTTGAAGATACTTCATAGGTTCATATCGCTGTGCTTGGCAATCCTACGAGGAAGACCTGTACCTAGAGTTGGGTCAATTACTTCATCAAAAAATGTAATTAATT
>CM021314.1:1210101-1252005 GCA_010645155.1 Tigriopus japonicus
ATGGATTCGTCATCACTTGTTAATCATTGGGTTTGACCTTCGTTAACAACTTGGAAAGGTCAGATAAATTGTGGACTTCCTGTTACCAACAGTTTGTTCCGTTAACAATTCTTTTCATGTAATCTTTCAGACTCAATTGATTACAATCCTCTGAAGGCACGGATGAGGTCACAGATAAAGAAGTCTAAAAATGTAACTCCATGTAGAAATAGCTCACAAAATTGCAAATACACATTCCATAGCAAATCTTAGGTAATTCAAGATGCTAAACTTGATGACGAAAAACGAATGGAATGGCTTATTGTTTTTGTAACAATCCACTCAAGACATGTAAAATGTATAAATAGTAAAGGATTTAAAAATTGAAACGACGACAGAGTATGGGTGGTAAATTAAAAAAAAAAGATAAATAAATATCTAAAAGCTTCTGGGCATTCCCACGTGATAAAACAATGATGCAAGTTTAATGCTGAAATATATGTTCGTCACGGTCTTTGTAATGGTTGATCAAGGTTGAATCGAAATAGGTAAGCCATCTTGGCATTGTTCGGAGCCATAAAGCAATAATGAACACCTTTGAGTCAATTTGGTTAAGCTAAGTCTCAGAGGAAAGCTGATGTACCTAAAACCCTACAAGCAAAATAATAATTGGAAAACTTTTTACTTTATAGCTAATGGATAAGTAAAATGCGGACCTTTTTGATTTCAAATGGTTTCCTTTCGACTTTAAAAAGCCCGAAAATCACATCCAGTGACATCAAAACTGAAAAGCCCAAACATCAAATCCGCCTTTCAAATATTGGAAAGCATAAAAAGAAACTTTAGTTTGGTGCCGTTTTAAAGTGGCCACAACAGAAGAAGTGGGAAGATATTCATTCGGGAAAAACCATGCTTTTGCACTTGATGCCTTTACAGCTCAAAATACAACATGTTATGAGATAAAAACTCAGCTTGGTAACATTCTTCTTGAAATGACAAAAAACTTCAGGTTGCCCCTGTGATATATTCAAATGCTCCATATTCCCGCCATTTATTTCATATGTTCCTCACTCCTACTCGTTCCTCCTACTTGCCTGCACTCATAGAATTATCTCAATACTTACTAATTCCTTCCTCGACAATAAACCCGTTATGTTCTCTCCCGATTTTTATCTACAATCTTTTATGTTAGATCTGGCACAGCCCCACATTTAGAGATTTTGAAAAAAGTGATCAAAGTTTTAGACTTCGATTTTAGTCTCTTTCGAACATGACCCTTCAACAAATTTGAAATTTAAAAGTAAATCCATTTCAGTTTCGTTGACAGTGAATCTGTTGACAATGAATCTGTATAACATTACAGTACAAATAATGACACACATTTTAGTCCTGAAAAACTATGCCAGTAACTTATTGATTAGTTGATGTTTAGGTGTCAGTTTTCTTCTTTTTGTTGAAAAACATTCTGTTTAAGCCTAAGTTGCTACATTGTTAGCAATAATTCAAGCCTGAAGAAATTGTTTCTTGACAGTCTTTACATGGTAATTGGAAGGCAGTGGGATAAAACTTTAACCTGTTCTTTTATTTATTCAACTCATTTTATTTCATTTTACGTTCACATTGAGCCTTAAATCCCCCAATTGCTGAACTAAAACCGTTTTAAGTGTAAATCATGGAATTAAATTCAGGAGAATGTCCTACTTTTTACAGCAAGGTGACTTGAAAAATCATTGATTCAAGAAGCTGCATTTTGTGGATTAGGGTTGGGTTTTGCAATCTTTTGGATGTGTAAATTATTCTAGGCTTGTCTGTAAGATTCTCACAACAAATAAAGTAATTTTCTCGCAAAATAATCCGTTTCTACACACCAAGCTGTTACACATGGGGGCGGGAATCGGTCACCCGCTAACCGTACTTTAGTGAAGAATTTCTGAACAAAAGGAGGCCGAGACCCTATAGGGAAAGCTGAAATAAACTGAGATAATGCCTAATTTAATCAGAAATATTTAACATTGATTTAAGCTGTCCTAATACATTATATCCTGACCCTTTCATTTCGTTTCAGAAACATACAAGAAGCTTGTCAAGGGTTTCCAACTAGGACACACGTTGAGATGCCTGAATGTATCTCCTACATATTATACTCGAAATCTTTGACACATTGAGAGCCACACTTTCGCAACCTAAACTCACTCTTTCGTGAGTCCATTGTGTTTGCCAAGAAAAAAAGACACTTGATTTGTCATAAAACAGTTTTCTCATTTTGTGGCCAACCAGTGAATTTAACTCCACTCCATGGGACTTTTTTACAATTAAGGGTAATGCTGAATGTACTTACACAAGATACAACTTAATCCTGGATCATAAAACCATCTGCCTGAAAATTTAAGGCTTTAAATCGAACTAAGAGGCTGACGTTTAACCAAGAAGCACTCAAGTATCACTCTTAAAAAGGTCTTGGTTTAATTCAATGTGCCCAAGTTAAAGCAACTTAAGTATAACAGCCGTTTTTATCAGATACGAAGGCTGTCTGTATGCGTATTCCGCCGCTTCAAATAACCTCGGTTTGCAACAACATTTTCATTTCAGAGTTTCAAAACGTAGGTCTCCATAAACTTCTCTCAAAAGCCCTTAGATAAATTATAATCACTAGATAGCGTGCAAGCTTTAGTCTGGCCGATTTGGCAAGCGGGGCGGCATGCCTTGAATTTATGAGGTAAATGTCGCCGTCATAACTGTTGAGCGGACAGTTAGAGTGACCAAACATGTGAATCAAGACCAACTTTTTTTTTTTACTCCTTCTTGAAGACACAAGTTAGTTTTTGTCCATATATGCATTGGATTAACCCTGCATAACGCAAAAGCTTCAATTTTTGTTCTTCCTACCAATGACTTATTCAATGTATTAGCAAAAAAGTTCTAACTTGAAGTATTCAAAGCCAAAGTATGCAAAGCCAAAGTATGGTCACCTAATGATGTCTTCGGTTCTTCCGAGAAAGTGACCACTAGCAATAGCAAAAAATGACCCAAAACCATTACTCAATTCCACCTTTGTTTCATCAATTTCATAGTTGTCATTTGCCTGGTCACTCATTTCAAATGTTCCCGCAGTTTTGTCTGCTCAACAGTTGGCGACCGGAGACACATTTTTAGGCTTACACTCCGTCTAGTATTAATAGAAGTCAATACAAAAACCACGTGCTAGACTTATCTGTTTATAAATCAGCTTCTCCTCAGAGTCGCCTAATAATTCTGCCTGAACGGGTCAAAAGATTCCGGACAGTCTGGATTCAATCTTGACAGGTCTGCATATGGTGGTACTTTTGAATGGTTGACATCTCTTAGGTCAGAGAACAAAGTGATAGGGAGCATATGGCAGTCATTTCTGCATGCAATCGACCGCAGCATCTACCTTTGATGAATGATCGGACATGACAAAAGTTGTGTAAGCTGAATAAAACATTTGATGCACAAAATTAAGGAGCAAACAAAAGTGGGTCAGGCTTTGTCCTGCATGGTATGCTGCAAGTGCACCACAGATTCCACATGTCGAATCTTAGAAGGAATGAACAACCAAGCAAATGTCTGCACAATTGCATGATTATTGGGATGGTGGCCGACCAGAACAATAAAGTGTTATGTTCTGTTCGTGAAAATTTAAATCACATTGACGCCGTTTCTGCGTTGGCGATTGAGAAAATTTGCCTCAAAGAGAAATTTGCCATAAGGAACCACTCGTTTGGACTGGTTTGTTGTCAAGGAAATCGCTTTTTCTACTTTTATGCAGGGGTTCACCAAAGATGTTACAAATGGCAATTGATTAAGAATAAAGATTGGGGGGACTCTTAGTGTTTATTCTTAGGCTGTCTTATATTTTCACTTCGTAACAAAACACTAATGAAAAAGAAGAGATGAATGCACTTTCTTTAGTTGAAGCTGAGATGAGACACAGATGACATGCTCGCACAGAATATTACAGTTCCAAGAGGTTGCACATCATTTATCATAACTTGTACTGACATTGTGTTTGTACGTGCTTGAGAGAGTGACTCCACAGAAAAATTGCGAATAGAGTTTTGTGCCAAAAATATCAGAGCTGTGTGGCCTTTTCTTTGGCTCAAGTTGGTGGGTGGCGTTTTATTTTTACCTTGACCTTTTCATTTCGAGTCTTTTTACAATGACGTAGTTACTGGAAAAATTCCGTGTATTTTATGAACCTTTTTTACAATTTGCTTCTATTATTTCTTTTTAAAAGCTATTAAAACGATATCGAGACCCATTAATTTTCAGACTGATTCATAGATAAAGCTCTTTCTAAAGCTGGTTTCTGAAAAAAGTTTCGTCAATTCCATGAAGGTTGGGAGGACAAAATCAAATCGCAAAAACATCACAAAAATCTCATTCCAGTTGAGGCAAACCTTTAAATTGTGAAGAAAATTACAAAAAAGCACCTAAAACCTATCAAATTAACTATTTTTTCTTCAAGTATAGTCTACTTAAATACTTCTAGAATTGAAATTAATGGAAGTCGTGAAATTAATTTTATAACTATTAATTTCATTGGCCTTTTTTTAGATTAGGCTGAGTTTGAGTATACACAGGCGAGGTGTGTCTGACATCTTTGGGCGCAGTTTGAAACGCAAAGAGTGGCTCCACTTTTCTTATATGAATTGTAACTCCTGTCGGAAGTTTAGGAGCCTCCGAGTCAAAAATTCCCTTGAAAGACAATTCGCGGGCCCATCGTGAAATATAAAAAAATAATGCGATATTAATTCAAATCGGTTGTTTTTATTTTTTGAATAAGATCTGCCTTTGTCCTGATGATATTAACATGAAGGCCTTAACATCCCAACTAAAAAACTGCTACCCAAACATTCTCAGCGCTAGACCCTTTCAAATAATCTTTGTAAAGTGCTTCAAAAATGAGCAATAGCGCAAGTGGTCACCGGGGGGAGACGGGGTGTCGTGTTTAGCGCAGGTTCCTATAGTAAACAGGTCCCAGGTTCGATAATTCTCCCTGACCTTGCTCAAGGAAACTGTTAGACATTATTCCACACCCACAGATGGAGAACCATTCTGATACCGGACTTGAAATTGCCAATCGGAAATATTTGGACGAGTCTCAACCCTGCCAACCTAGGACCCAAAATCCAAAAATAGAATCAAAACAGTGTGATGCTTTTGCCCTGGAATAAATGCTAAATAGAAAATTACTCCTGAAAAATGTTAGTTTGAGGCACTACAGTATATCCCGAAAGTTTTAGTTAAACCTATTTCGATTAGATATGGTCACACTGTTTGAAAAGGACAAGTTAACACTGCTTCGTTTTCCAGTGGATAATGTTGCGCGCCAACTCAACCGATTTTGAGCAACCTGCTTAGACACACAAACAAACATCACTAGGGCGCATTTGAAAAGCCATCAATATTTTTGGAAAATACAATGTCCGGACGATGGGAGCTTTGGGGATGTGGATTGGGCATGCTTGAAGCTGGAATATCCACTAGAACCACAGCCAAGACTCTCAAGTTGTCCTCCAACACCGTTTTTGTGGAAGAAAAAATTGGCGGAGAGGAGAGCCTTAACGACCGTCCAAGGACAGGACGGCCTTCTGGCCTTATTCGCGTGGCCAAGATTGCCATCTCCAAGTCAGTGGGCAAGAGATACTGTTCCACAGCGAATTTAACAGCAAAACTTACTGCAAATGGTCACAAAACTTCCAAATCATCTGTGCACCGTTATATGAAGAATAAGCTTGGCCTTAAATCGTATAGAAAACCAAAAAGGCCAAAAATCGCCAATGCTCAACGGCTGGCAAGGCTGAAATTCTACAAAGAGCGGAAGGGATGGATTGGTGATGACTGGGGATGGGTGTGTTTCTCAGATGAGTGTCCCATTCATCTGTTTCGACCAACAAATGCCCAAATTGGTCGAGTCTGGTCGCATTCTAGCGCCAAGGTTTCCGTCCAACAAACTGTAGCACCCAGAATCTGTCATGATTTGGGGCATGATGTTGGCTCAGGACCTGTTTGAGCTTTCCTTCATTGAAGAAAAATGAGCGTGTGACGGCCCAATACTATATGGAGAAGATCCTTGCTAGTTCCTGTTTGGCTTCCTTCACCAAAAAGGCCAGGAGAGACCCGCCTGTAGCACGCAGAGTGGTGAGCAACATGCCCTTTGCGATTTTTCAACAGGATGGGGCGCCCAGCCACACCTCTCATCTTGCCCAATTGTGGTGCCAAAATAACCTTCGTGGGTTTTGGCCAAAAGCTATGTGGCCACCTAGTTCACCTGACCTGTCTCCAATTGAAAATCTTGAAGCAAAGGCTAGCACTGATGCGTGGTGCCACCAACCTTACACAACTCAAATTACAAGTGAAACAAGCCTGGTCAGAGATTGAACCCAACTCTTTGGAGAACCTTGCCCGTATAGCAGGAAGAATATGTCACATATAAAAAATCACAGAAAATTGATTTCCCAACAAAATCCAAATTTCCAAACCCAGAAAAGAATGATATCTCTCCTGTAATAAACACTGCCAAACTAACTTTTACTGACAAGTGGGTCAAGTGGTCAAAGACATTGACAAAGATAACAACCAGCTCATATTCTAGCCAATGTGTGTATTGTGCATGTAGGCTTATATAGGGATATCTAAGTTCTTTGAGTGATTCGAAAGGTTGGGCTCTTTCATCTGAGAGTGGGGCTTCCAACGTCTGGAGGCCTTGTTGGGTGTGCTCAGAAGGTCTTTGGAACATTCTCAGCAGCTAATGGGGCACTCTTGAAACCATTTCAATAGGAATAAGAGTCGCAGAGGGTATTTCAAAGCACGTTTCCTTCACTTAAAAGCTTGAAATCCCTGAAACAAACAAACAAATGTTAAAAGTTGCAGGGTAAGTCTACCTCTTGTCTGGATATCCCTGGTGCTCTCAATTTGTTATCAAACTATTTTTCTTACTCAGCGCGAGTATCTCGATGGTTCATGCATATGAAACTCTCCCTCCATTCATCTTCTTTTAATTCCCATATACCAAAAATATGACCAGAGTGACTCGTCCAATTCTTGATCCAGTACGTATTCGAATCCTACATAGTGACTTCCACTCTAACTGAGACTCATGTTTTGGTCGGTAAATGCCGTAACAGATTCCCCAGGTTTCGCTCCCCCATCGTCGCAATCTCCCCAAATCTCAAGAAGGGCGGACAAGAGGATATGTACTGTATGTATCGTCCTGCGTTTGGTAGGATCTTGAGACTGCCAAAGCCCGCTTGGAAGATCAGAAACAAGCCTCAAGAGGACCAACGCGGGCATATCCGAGCTACTAAGACACGTGTGTCCAAATAGTACAGTACGACATACTAGGGAGACGATATATATCTGTGAGTTCATTTCTCTCGAAGGCGAAGAAGGTGAAGCCTCGTCCCTCCGTCAGCGAGAGAACTTGGAGAGGCCTGTTACATACATGCGGACAATTCCCCCTCCTTGATTACAAGCACAGTCTGAAGAAAACCAGAACACTGACCATCATCTATCCTACTCACAGTCGTTCCTTGGAAGACGGTGCTACCAGAGGCATAGGTTTCCACGAGCAAGAAACCAGAAGTCATCCACATACTGACGAACGAAGGCACTCGGGGTTTAATAATTGTACAACAACGACATATGCTATTGCCATCACTTTGCATTACCAGCTTCCCCACAGTCCAACGAGAAAGTGCTCACCGAACACGTGTTCTCTCGATCTTTGTCGTAGAATTCGAGGCGGAAATCAAAATCTAGTGTTTTTCAAGTGTGAATGGTGACTTTTACATCCGTTTGTGGTGGTGAAGTGGTTCAAACAATTGGGGGAGGACGTTGGTAAGAGGCTTTTTTCCTAGTAAAAATAACTAAATTTAGCCATTAAGTTGACCGGTTGGATGGAATTCAAGTGTGAGAGAATTCCTCTGGTCATTTACACGCGAAGGATGCTTGATTCGTTTTCCCGGGCTTTAGTTCACTTATTAAAAGTCGAGGGAAGAAATGGTGGTCTCATTGCCAAATCATCGTCCAGATGTCGGATTTTTACCAGCTTCGGTCCTGGCTTCCCAAAATTGATTGGTGATGAAACCAATCCCAAGAAGGGGTCAGCTGGTGGCCAATCTTCCCATCTTGGTCGTCTTTAGCCATTTCTTTTCTTGATGACCAAATGAGTAATTTGACCAATGTTCATCATTATGAAGGACCTGCAAGCCCCATATCTTGATCTCACCATAAATCAGACGAGACCTTGTGAAGCAAGCCAATTAATCGTTGAGACGAGGGAAAAAAACCGAGGTCTTCATGATTTGCCGAGGATCAAATCTTGTGGTTTATTGTCCCCGCAATTGGAGGTTTTGCTCGTTTTGATGCAATCCAATGCACTACTATTTCATGGCGATCAAAGCGATCCGTTGGCTGTGCTTTGGGAATTTCACTTTACCTTCGACATCATGTGGAGCAAAGAGGACTCTGAAATGGCCAGTTTCATGTCCAAGAACAAAACTGGACATCTAATGATCACCTATGGTTTGACTTTGGGAGGTGGGATGGACAAATTGCTTAATTATTTACACACAAAAAATGCAAGTCAATGGCCGTTAGTCGACCAAAAAACAGACAAGACCGTAACAGAGCTTGTTTTCTTGATTGAAATTAATGAATCAAATCTCCATTCAAAGTTGTAGAAAACACCACACAACAGCTTTTTTGTCCAACTTAACTTGATTACTCCCAAATATCCACAAGATCTCCATAATAGAAGTTGTAAAGCGAGAAATCTCTTCCTGAGGGCGTGAGCTATCATAAAGCTATTTTTTATTGTTTTCACCAAACAATTGGATTAGTCATGTCCGACAAAAAGTTTCATCCCAGAATTCCCGAGTCCCTGAAAAATGAACGTGTTGAGGCGGCTCTTGATATCGGTTGGTGGACGATGGGAAAAGGGATTTCTTTTCCAAAACCGTGGCAACTGACACCATATGGGCAATGAGTTGCTGCCTCCCTGACTTTGCCTATGTTTTTTTCGTTTTTGTTTTGCATTTTCTCAGGCCTGAACTAAGAATTGGCTGGCTGGACTGCATCGCAGTGGAATGGCCAATTGACCATGGCCAATTCGTAACAATACGAGCAACTTTCTTAATCCATTACTAAACACGGAAGTGACCAAACAACACATGTGAAGTGTTGTCCAAGGATGGCCTACTTACACTGTTATTTTGGCTCTTAATCATGTGTTGTGATCTCTCTTTCTTACTCCTTTTGATGCTTGGTGTCCATTGAAAGAGGATCACTGCTGATGTTGGGTAATTTGCATATTTGATATCAATCCATCAGCCTTGTTAAATGGACATTTCCTTCCACCAACTTGTGGTCCGTTTCGTGGTGCCAACTTTCTACCCTTGTAAGCAAGTGGGTCTCTGACAACCAATGAGTGAATGAATACGAATCTTGTGATGATGAATATGCCGATTTCAAAGCGGCGAGTTTCACTCACAAGATGGCTTGTTTTCACCGAATCAGATCGTTTCTGACGAGCATTATTAGATCCAAAATTGAGGCCATTAAAGTAAATGTGTGGTTATCATGACCGGTCCCAAGTTGGAAGGGGCCCTGACTCATTGGAGGAAAACTTGAATAGGTTTACATTTGGATTAGATTTATGAGATGTTTATTTGGTGAGAGATGTTTATTGCATTCAAACAACCGTAAAATAATGATTCTAGTTATGACATCTGAACAAAGTACAGCTATTTCTTTGAGGACAAACTGACCGGAGATTTTACTACCAAAACTGTTTTATTATCATCCCTCTTCACCACACGACGACGGTTTTCGTATGATTTGGTTTTTGTGAATGTGCAAGAAAACATAATTGCAAAACTAATCATGGTTAATCTTCAGTAAATTGTCCGGTTAACATTGGCCACTTGATCTTGAAGTGATCTCAAATGAAGACAACTCCTCCTGCCAAATTTGGACCCTCGGCAAATTTATCAAATGAAAACGAAACGAACACACGCCATTTTGACCATGACAAATCCAAGTACAGTTAAAGTTAAAGAGGGCCAATGCAATCGAGATTTTGACATTGAAATCTTTGTAAAAGGAACAGATGGAAACCCTAGCACTTTTTCCTTTTCCCGACCAAACCCATATTTTTTTCAGGTCGATAAAGCCGTCAAGACCCGTTGCTTTTGGGTGAAAGAAAATAGGCCGAATAACACCGCGATCTTGACAACAACTGACTCTCTTTAATCTATTTTTATTTTTACTGGAGCAATAATAACGTCTGAGAGTGACCCTGAAACGAACCAGCAACAACTGGTTGATGACTTGAGCTGCACTTGAGGTGTGGCTGAAATGCAATGGGTATGACAAGAGTTCATATTGCCACCCAAGGTCTAACTAGATTGAGTGCTTCCGTGAGCTTGAAAACAAATGATGCGAGATCCCCGAAATCTGGAGCGCTCATTCCTCGGCCTTCGATGGAAATGACCACCGATGGCGTACTTTCAGTGGCTACAAATACTAAATTAGTTTCGGAGAGGGGTGAACAATTGGATTTGAATGGACCTGACACGATCCTAGTCGGACAACAGACCCTCTTGAAAGGTGGGAAGAAAGTGAAATCGACCGAGGAACGGGACCTTCCGTTCGTTCGTTCGTTCGTTCGTTCGTCACTTCATTCTTGAACCGCAGTTGTCAAAAGAGGCGCTGAAATGAGCACTAAACTAAAAGATGATCAAGAGGAGGAAAAAGACTAAGAAGAAGGGGCAGGAGGGAAGAGACCACGGGACAATGGTTTCTAGTACTTCAAGAGCACTTACTCTAGGACGACGTGTCACTCCTTCGACTTCAGAACCACTAGAGGACTGCTAAGCCAATGGACAAGGCTTGGTGAACTTTCTTGAGTTCACTTCCAATTCTTTTTTTTGGATTATTGGTGCTAGGGTCCGAAGGTTGAGCTTCGACATGCTAACGAAGCAAGCCGTTACATCATCCCGATCTCAAGTCCGATTTCAAATTGGTTCTTCATTTGTGGGTGTGAATTAGCGTCTAAAAGCTTCGGAAAGAGAGGTCGGGGAGGAGATTTGAACCTGCGACCTATCTCTCTCATTGGAGGAAACTGCGCTAAACATGATGATTAGATTTGATGAATTGTTGTCATGTCTCCATTCCTTTTATCAATTAATTTTTTTATTCCCCTTGCTCCCAAAGGTTAAAAAATCTACTTTAATAGCTATCATCACAAACTACCCCCAGACTTCTCAATTCTAGCTAAGCAGGCAGACCGCCGTGACAGTGCGGAGATCCGTGACCTCTAGATGACGTAGGCTGTATTTTCTGAATTGACTCTGAGAATCGAACTTCAAAAAGGATATTTGCGTTACAAACACGGTGGCGCACTCTATGACATTCCTTATGAAACCATCATTTTTAACAATGTTGTTAGGTAATCCCTCATAGAGGGCGGTTTTGTCGACGTCAAAATTGAAATATCTCTATTTTATTTATCTATGCTATCATGTAATATGAAATACGTATGGTTCAAATTCAACGCAAAGTAAACCGAAAATTGGCACTCCCTTGGTCCTTTCAGATGCAAAAATGTTTACTCTGAAGTAGAAATTTTAGTGTTCCTTTTTATTGATATTTTAGTTTCTTGTGCAACTTTTAAAAAATATTGCTCTAGTTATACTTTGTGTTCTTTTGAAAGGCAATGGTGTTTTTTGAATGATTTCATTTTTTTCGACCCTGAACGATTTTGGTATGATCTTAAGGCAGTCAGGTGTTTTGAAGGCGTTTTACCGCATACCCTAAACGATGGGATATCCATGACGCTTAGATCAGATATTTTTGGATTGTCTGTTTTCTTCTCACAAATGGCAACATGTTCCTCTTTAACTCAGAAATAACTTGGCTAGTATTTTCCGTATGGGCCGTTTCAGATCGGATTAAGTTTTCTTCAATCTTTACTAATTGAAGCATGTGTCATGCATGAATCGGTAGGGAAGCTCATTGCACCGTCTCACAGAATTTGGAAGCTCTGTTTCACTTCTGACTTCCCATCAAAGTTTGATAGAGGTCCACAGATAGGCCTGTCTTTCAAGTCCAGAGACCTCAAAGAGTCATACCAAATGTCTAACGGCGCTTTAATAACCCGTGGCTAGAAATTGACCGATATTCAACCGCCAGAAGAGCTTGTTCGAGTTCAAACCTCAAGTTCGTACCTCCCAGCTTAATCACCCTGTAGGTACATTTAGAGGTACATCGATCAATAGCTTGATCTCGTCTTGAGTAGTAACTGATTGCCTTTCTCTGACCCCTTTAAAAGGACTGCCAAGATCAATCCAAGAGCATCTCAAATCTCTGATCTCCATTTGTTGAGCGAGAAGTTGTTTCCATCAGTCGTGAGAAAGAATTTGTTTGGAGAATTAGTCGGGATTTCGTCACTCACTAATGATTGATAAGTTGGCTGGCTTTGTCGATGGCCAGAAAAACAAATCAAATCCTCACCGGGTGTTTAGTCAACATGTGGCCAAGTCCTTCAGCTTTATTGCATTTCTCCCACCTTGAACTTTAAGTCGGATAATGACAATCCTCGTTTTTACACCACAATTGAAATGAAGCATGTCTTCTTGCATCCTTTGCATCCAGATGAACAAGACAAGACGTCTTCGCAGAGCCTTTCGTGGTTTGGTTTGGATTCAACCCTACCAAAACAATAGTCGAAAGTGAGAGCTTTATCATGACTAGCAATCACATTGCTTATTTTGGGATGAGTGAAGAAACACAAATAAAGCTCTTTTGGGGAGGAATGGATGGCATTGGTTCCGCCAAAATTGGTCTTTATGCAAGTGTCGAATGATGGCAAAGAAGCGATGAAGAAGGTGTCACAATTGATAATGGCGTTAACAGAGGCGATGAAAGTTTGTGGCTCCCGAAAACCTTTCCATTATCGACAACCGCACGAATATTAGAAGGCCGACGACATTCATCTCTCCGTGTGTTTAAGGCAATGAAACAAAGACATGAATGGTGACTAGTCAATCCGATTTCAAGAGGCACATTGGTAAATCTGCACAATCACGTCGTCAACGCAATCTACCAATGTTCCCACGTTCATCTTATTCATTTTCAGAGGAAATCAGCCCCCAATTCGAATTGGTCGTTCAAGTGCATTCAGATTGCGAAATATTAGGCCGTTTTGATTACTTGAGATTAATTAAGACGACATTCCAATTAGAAAGTGCTTCGTTTTAATTTCAAATTTCAAGTTAATAAGAGGTTAGCCAAGTATGAATTTCCCGAGCATGAAATTATTTCCCCAACCCATTTTGGGTTCTTCACAACGAATTCAAGTCTTAGACTGAATATGTTTGATTTAAAGAACAAATGGATTTAATCGTTTTATGAAGGAGACAAGAGGCAGTTCTTTGATAAGCTAGGATTAGTTGCCCAACATTGGCCAAGAGCACTTTCATGGACAATTTCGAAAAAAAGTCCAGTTAAATTTTGGGGCGAATGAAGCGCTCAGACTCAAATCAAAGACACAAGTTCATTCAACTGTTCCTCAAAAGAGGATTTAATTGTCCATTTACAGGGTGAATTCTTCGAAATTCTTCGGAAACCACGATCCACATTGAAAAATACAAGTCTCCTCAAGGTTACCCAATAAGATTGAAAATCTATAATTGCCCACCATCTGATTTGCCCATCATTCATTCACAACTGAAAAGGGATGAAAGATCTCCCCGAAAGTCTCGAAGGTGATTTGATGTCGATCTGGGCCATTGAATTGGTCGATTCTTTCTTTTGTGACACTTGCGTGCCGAGTATCCAAATAAAAATGCCATCTGGGCTAAGGACGATGGAAGAGGCATGACAGTTAACAACAACCAGTGTGTGTGCGTTAAAGAGAGAGAGAGATTATGTAGATATTCTCTCGAGGAATGTTTCCAAGAGCGAGTATCATCTGGCCATCTGACGTCCAACTACACGTACTACTAATGATGCCAGATCAAATTTACCACGAACGCACCTTCCAACTTTCAACTTGGAACTATCTATCTAGTGGCCTGGCAAGCACATCAGTGACACATGTAGTACTTACTCTATCTCTGGATCGGTTTAATTCCAGATTGAAGGATGGATCGCTGTCGAGTGAAGGAGTGACCGATAAATCCATAACTTCATGTCCAATCAAAATCATCATCCAGACGTCCCTCAGCCAGAGGCGATGTCCAAGGCAATCAGTTCCCATTGGCGACAAAGAAAATGGAAGAGGAAACGACGATTAGTGGGCTCGATTAGCCCATTTCTACAACTGCACAGATTCACGTCAGGTATGGTTCATGATAGGTAACTCGAATTGACGCTACTTCCAGTGTATGTAGCAAACGCCAAATTAGGTCAGGGGCCTCTTGAATGAGGGACTATTTTTTCTGGAAGAATGCCAGTCGTCTTGTCGACAATGCCACTTAATCGGGCCTGATCTTTGGTTTGAACCGTGTCAGATGTTAGCTCATCTATTCCCGCACATTTTGGGTGCCAGTTAGTCAGTTGGATGAATAGTTCTTTCACTTTCCGCATGTTGAAACAAAACACTTTCATTTCCTCCTCGTTTTTTTCAGGCCTGGGATTTATCGTCGTCACTCTGACCTGTTTAAGTGATTGGACTCAGGCATTGGATATTGACCCCACGTCCAGTAGTAATATTTCCCTGGCTAGTACACCTGCTTCAGATGTGGAATCACTCCTCAAGGAGGTTCCAACCGATTTAAGCCAAGCCTCGAAACAAGCCTCCTCTGGTGATGAACTCAAGCCTGAGGAAGTTTATGCTTACGATTACTCTGAGCTTGGGTCTGGAGTGCCGGCTTACTATGAATACCCAGATGGAGTGCCGTATCAGTACTATCAAGACGGGGAAACTGACCCGTCGTTGTCCAGTCAGGATAGTAGGCAGAGTGAGAGTCCACCGGTAAATCAACTTGATCCCAACATAGAGTCAAGCCAGAGTCAAATGTTAGAGAAAGCCCCTTTGGAATCTCAGCCTTCCGAAGCACCAATCCAACCTGAATCTCAAGAGGAAATCCAAAACACACCCGCTCAATACGCCATGTCTACTCAGGTCGGTGAAGCAGATGCTTCTCCTGATATGGAAAAGGCCAATGAGAAAATGGAAAAAATTCTGTCGGAACCAGTGGATCCAAACGATCCAGTTCTTCACGAGGTGTTCCCTCAATTTGCCGCCGAATACAAAGCAGACATGGAGGAAGAAGCTCGAGGATTGGAGGAATTCTCCTTCGTGAATCAGTCAGATTTCACGTTGATGAACGAGAAAGGCGATGTGGAAACATACGGAAATATTGACGATCTAGACGAGGTGTTGGATGAACTCTCTCGAGGCCAAAATCGAATGGACAATGGCGAAAAAAACCAACAATCGACTCACGAGCAACTTTTGTCTGCTCTGAGCGAGACCGGCGGAACGACCACATTAATGTTATTCAATATCTTCACGCCTGACGAAGTAGACTTCTTGTCCGAATTAGTGGGTGAAGACGTTGTGAATGAGCTTAAAGACGAAGTGCAGAGTGACTTGAAAGAAGCGAATCATGAAAATCCACAGGATCCACAAGATGCCGAGAACACCGAGACGTTACAAGTCAGAGAATCATTGCAAGCATACAACCATCCTCACGCTACTTCGTCAAGGCGCCCGTTTCTTCCCAATCCATCGGTTCCAAAAAACGCCCGACCTTCCTCCCGAGACAGCACAGACCTCCTGGGTTCAAGTTCAGCCGAACCTAGCCGGTTCTCAACCACCACCAATGCTCAAGGTCTTGTGGAGGAAGGGTTACAAATTGTCACTCGGAAGCCAGAAATGACGTATTCCTACACTATTGACTCTTTGAATCGAGGCACCTCTGAAGCAAGCTCTTCAACAACAGCATTTTCGCCACCCCATGCCTTTGTAACCAAGCCACCAAATCAGAAGGTGGAGGAGAGAAAGAAAAAATTCAAAAACCTATTGGAAAAGTTGTCTTCAAAGTATAGCCATCGACTCAAGAAACCAAATGAGCCATCCTCTGAAGAAAAGAAAGCTGAAGAGGAAGACGACGATGTGACGACGGACAAAATGAAGGCGATGATTGAGAACTTGAAAAAGAGTCTTGAAAACACCAGACCTGGTGTTAATCGCCTCACTTTGGACGATGTGTACAAGGTCCAGCCCCACACTTTCTCCACTCCAAGTTACGAAAGGACCACCACATCTAAACCAGTACCATTGAAATCGGTCAAGAGTATGATTGGTGATAAGATCAAGTCCCTTGGTGGGGGAATCCACAGGCTCGAGTTGGACGATGTCATCGACTTGGATGTGGTAAATATTCAGAAAGCCAAATCAAAAGACTCGGATTCAGACTCATCTGATTCACAACAGGAAATGACCTCAGTGCCAAGTCCACTTGAACCACAAGGTCCTCCAAATTCAAAACATTTGCCCAAACGTCAAATCGTTCATCCCAAGCTTATGTACCAAAGAGCTAATCCAGACATTATCCATAGACCGTCCATCAACTTGAAGAGTGCCATAACGCCATCTCCAGACATTGCCACTGCTGAAAGCGTCAAGCTAAACCAGAGACCTTTGATTGCTCGGTACACAGACGCCTATTCTTTTGCCCCAAGGAGACCAGGCAGTAATTACCGAAAAGGCTCCTATATGTCCATACAGGCTACGGGGAGCACGCTGGATCCATATCCAGAAACCAAGGAACTTCCACCCTATCACTATCCAACCTCAGGTCACTTGATACCGGCCACAGTTTCTCCAGTGAGTCGGTACCATTCCACTACTCTGCGGCCAGTTTCAAGACCTACCCCACCCCCAAATCCTAGTCCAAGTACAACAGGAAGCCCGTATTATTTTGCATCCACAACCTATCCACTAGAGTACCAAGAGTCCTCGGACCAAGCTACAACCCCAAAATATGTCCTGAGCAGCTCTATCCGAGAAGGCAAGCATCATGATGGTTATGAACAATCTTCTCCGACGCACTTTCCCCCACCGTCCTCTCAATACAAACAACCCAGCCTTCAATTTCATGGCAAAAAGACCAAAAGCGAAGAGATCAGCGTGACTCCCAAAAATATTCCACATTATTCTACGCCATCATATGAGGACGAGACTCATTCAAGCCCAACGCCTCAACCCCAAAAGTATTCCACCACTAAATCTCCACATGACTTTCCGGAAACAGTTAAGAGTTATCTCCCACCCTCAAAGGAATACTTACCGCCAACATCAGACCAAAAAGATCATCATCAATATGAAATGAAACACTATCAAGCTCCCCATACGGATTACCTGCCACCATATGATCACAAGGAGAGCATGAAACATTATCAGACTCCAGATAGAGAATATCTCCCTCCAGATCACAGTAGGGACATGGGCAAATATGTTCCACCTTCTAAGGAGTATCTCCCTCCCAAGGGTTCGCACCATTCCAAAAAGACGGGCTATAAATCTGACACAAATATGCAACATGAGTCTGCACCAAGCAAGGAGTACGTTCCTCCTAGAGACTACATGACCAAATATTCTGTTCCACATAAAAATTATCTCCCACCTCATAAGGATATGACTCATATGAAACCCCCCAGGTCAGATTATCTTGAACCTGAGTTGGGAGTAGGGATTGAGCTCGACTACAATGAAAGTGACATGAGCCAAATGAAACCCCCAAATAAGGGTTACTTGCCACCACATAGAGATATGACGCACATGAAGCCCCCAGTAGGACAGTATCATATTCCTTCAGACCAAATGAAACATTACAATCCACCAAACAAGAATTACCTTCCTCCACACAAAGATATGGAACATTATACCCCACCAAACAAAGGATACCTCCCTCCTCATGAAGACATGAAACACTACAAGCCTCCAAACCAAGGCTACTTACCACCTCACGAAGATATGGAACACTACAAACCTCCAAATAAAGGATATCTACCACCTCACGAAGACATGGAACACTACAAACCTCCAAACAAGGGATATCTTCCCCCGCATGAAGACATGGAACATTACAAACCTCCAAACAAGGGGTATCTTCCCCCGCATGAAGACATGGAACATTACAAACCTCCAAACAAGGGGTATCTACCACCTCACAAAGACATGGAGCACTACCAACCACCCAATCAAGGTTACCTACCCCCTCACAAGGACATGGAAAATTACAAGCCTCCGAACAAGGGATATCTTCCTCCTCACGAAGACATGGAACATTACAAGCCTCCAAACAAGGGATATCTGCCTCCTCACGAAGACATGGAACATTACAAACCTCCAAACAAGGGATATCTTCCTCCTCACGAAGACATGGAACACTACAAACCTCCAAACAAGGGATATCTTCCCCCGCACGAGGACATGGAACATTACAAACCACCAAACAAGGGATATCTTCCACCCCACGAGGACATGGAACATTACAAACCACCAAACAAGGGATATCTTCCACCCCACGAGGATATGGAACATTACAATCCTCCGAACAAAGGATATCTACCACCTCACGAGGACATGGAACATTACAAACCTCCAAACAAAGGATATCTACCACCTCACAAAGATATGGAGCACTATAACCCCCCAAACAAAGGATACCTTCCCCCACATGAAGACATGGAACATTACAAACCGCCAACCAAGGGATATCTTCCACCCTACGAGGACATGGAACATTATAAGCCTCCGAACAAAGGATATTTACCACCTCACGAAGACATGGAACATTATAAGCCTCCGAACAAAGGATATTTACCACCTCACGAAGACATGGAACACTACAAACCTCCAAATAAAGGATATCTACCACCTCACGAAGACATGGAACACTACAAACCTCCAAACAAGGGATATCTTCCCCCGCATGAAGACATGGAACATTACAAACCTCCAAACAAGGGATATCTTCCACCCCACGAGGACATGGAGCACTACCAGCCACCACATCAAGGTTACCTACCTCCTAACGAGGGTATGGATCATTACAAGCCTCCAGACAAGGGATATCTACCACCTCACAAAGATATGGAGCATTATAAACCCCCAAACAAAGGATACCTTCCGCCACATGAAGATAAGGACGAAATGACCGAGTACCAGCCTCCCTCTAAAGGTTATTTACCTCCACACTCCGATATGCATCATATGCAGCCACCAACAGGCGATTTCTTTGTTGACAAGGACCAAATGTCACAATTCAGGCCTCCTTCAAAGGGATATCTTCCACCCAAAGATGGAATGAAACATCTGCAAACTCCTTCAAAAGATTATTTGCCACCTAAGTCTACCACCAGCTATGTGACACCACATCCTGATCTCAGTCATGTGCACACTCCGGCGTATTCTGATGATGGTCACGACATGAAACACATGCATCCTCCAGATCAATCTTACAAGCAACCTCATGATGGAATGGATCATCTTCACCCTCCAAGCCATGGATATCTACCTCCAACGAAAAGACCTGCCCTCTCCCCTGCCCATTATGAATCTTGCCCAAAATTAGCTCCCAAGTCGGGAGAGATGTGCAAAGGCCATCAAAAGGACACTTGTGCTGAGCATGGTACCCGAGATAAACATTGCCCATATGAAGGCTTATGTTGCTTTGATGGTTGCGCTCATGTTTGTTTGCCTCCTGATTACGGATCAGCAAATGCCAGTACCACAACTAAGGCTGCCATTCCGTCAACCCTGGCTCCTTATCAGAACAAGAGCTCTCTGAGAAACTTTTGCCCACAAGTGAAGAAAAGGGAGTCATGTGAACACGCTATTCATCAGTGTTGGAGTCCTGGCGTTCCAGATGTAGATTGCCCAGGTAGTGGATTATGTTGCCACGATGGCTGCACAAATGTCTGTATCAATGGATACCATCAGATTGAAAGCTCTTTCCACCTTCACCATCATCATCACGTCAGCTACCATGTGCCACCTAATTCAAAGTACCTGGTTCCCGGGTCGCAATATATTCCGTATGAAGTATTACATGGACCAAACCCAAAGGGCTTGGGTGTAAGTGAACTTTTGGACCAGTATCTGAACCACAGGCAAAATCCTCATCACCAGAAGGCATCAACTCACAAACATCCTTATGAACATGAGTCTCAGCCTCATCAGGGATCAGTTGCTCAACATCCAGCCATTCCACCGACACATGGAATGGAAGAAATCTATTCCTTAAAGGAGCTCGAAAATATGGAACTTGAGGACTACCATCCCGCCCATTCATCAAATGCTCAACACCATGATGAACATAAACCAGTTATCCTATCGCCACCAAATCATTACAGGCCTCCAGCTTTGGGATACTTGCCCCCAGATCAGCGTGGTCACGCCCATTTTTCCAGGGACCATATGAATCTTGATCAACACTTTGAATTGCCTTCCAAGTCTTATCTGCCACCAAAAGTTCATCCGGACTTAGGCGAGGAAAGCCATATGATGCACTTTTCCCCGCCCACACATGGGTATCTTCCCCCACCAAAAGAAAAAACTCCAAAATCTCTCCATGCCTCAAGGCATTATCTTCCACCAAGTCAAGGTTATGAAAGCCCAAGTCCAAGACCAAAAGGATATTCCACCAGAATAGAATTCCAAGATTTCCAGCCACCTTCTAAGGCATATTTGCCCCCACCAGCAGGACGATATTCCAGCAAACTAGAGGTGAAGGAGCCTACACATGATATTAAAAGACAAGGAGATAATCATATCAACAAAAGTGAAGACCCAAAAGCAAAGCCTTCAAGATTGTATTTGCCACCAGAAAAAGGTAACTCAAATGACAAAAGTGCCATGAATCACTACAAACCACCCTCTAAAGACTATCTCCCTCCTCTGGAAGAAGATTTTGAGGGCGATGATGATTTGCTAAACCATTATACACCACCGAAAAGTGAATATCTACCACCAGGAAAACCTGCTCATCCATCCAAGGCCAACGGAGGCAAGTCTGAAAAAATCCACGAGTCCCATGGTCCTGATGAACACTTAAGCCCACCTAAGCATGGTTACCTTCCACCTAAGGCTGAAAAGATGGGTGAACAACATCTAAAACCACCCTCAAGTGACTATTTGCCACCTAAATCAAAAGATTCCCAAATCGGCACTCATTACAAGCCTCCTACTCATGGATACATTCCACCTAAGGACGTAAACGAAAAGAAGACTCATCATATTGAAAGCCATTATGAGGTTCCAAATTCTGACTACCTGCCACCCAAAGTGGAAGCACATAAAGAACAATCCCATAACAATCTGAAACCACCACACAAAGAGTACCTTCCTCCGAAAGAGGGCAAAAAGGACCTCAATTCCCACTACGAGCCTCCATCTCATGGTTACCTCCCTCCAAAAAATCAAGGTTTCAAAAAGATAAATGATCAGTATGAGGTACCCAATTACGAATATCTCCCACCAGACAATAACAAGGTGGATAATAAATATCAGCATCTGAAACCTCCGTCAGGCGAATATCTTCCACCTAAGCGAGAGGATACCAAATCAATTAATGACCATTACGAAGTACCTAGTCATGACTATCTTCCCCCACACAAAAGTCAAGACGACGATGAACACCAGCACTTGAAGCCCCCCTCAGGAGAGTATCTGCCACCGAAAGGAAACCAGCCAGACATTGGAACACATTATCAACCACCATCTAAAGGCTACCTTCCACCAGAGAGTCACCACGAAAATGATGCCCACCAGCATCTGGAACCCCCTTCGGGGGAATATCTTCCACCCAAGGGAAAGACCTCTGCCATTGATACACATTATCAGCCACCTTCACATGGGTACCTTCCGCCAAAAGAAGGCCAACATGATGAAGGCCATCGTCACCTTAAACCCCCTTCAGGGGAGTATCTTCCTCCACGAGAAAATAAGCCTGAAATAGGAACTCACTACCAACCACCTTCTCATGGTTACCTTCCACCAGATAATGGACATGAAGATGATGCTCACCTACATTTGAAACCTCCATCTGGCGAATACTTGCCACCTCAGGGGAAAGCTGCTGAAATAGGCACACATTATCAGCCACCCTCTCATGGCTATCTGCCACCCAAAAATGGTCAAAAAGATGACAACCATCAGCATTTGAAGCCACCTTCCGGAGAGTATCTTCCACCCAAAGGAAAAGGTGCTGAACTTGAAACTCATTATCAACCTCCTTCCCATGGTTACCTTCCACCTGAAAATGAGGCTCCAAACCTTGATAATCATTATCAGGCACCCACCCGTGATTATTTGCCACCAAAAAAAGAAAATGAAAAACGTCATGAACAAAGTGATCATCAGCACCTCAAACCGCCATCCGGAGAGTATTTGCCTCCAAAAGGGGCAGATCCAGAGATTGGTATCCACTATGAGCCTCCATCTCACGGCTATTTACCTCCTCCAAACAAAGACTATTCGTCCCAAGACGTTGACAAACGACCCAAGTACGACCAACATCTGAAGCCACCTTCAAGTGGATATCTTCCTCCTAAGAAAGAAGCCTCTAAGCTTGACAATCTGTTGTCCCCTCCATCGCATGGTTATTTGCCTCCGACTCATCATGAATCTGATCATCAAGATCATTCTTTAGACGAAGTGCACTTGAAGCCTCCTTCAAGTGATTACCTCCCACCAAAAGGAACTGAACATCATGGAAAGGATCAAACCAACTACTCCAATTTGAAGCCACCTTCTCATGATTACTTGCCTCCTAAAGAGGTGACCCAGGTTACAGTGACTCCACATAGCATATCCGTGTCCGAACAATATCAGCCATCCTCACCTGGAACTACACCTTATCATGTCCCACCGTCATATCCAACTTCTGCTCCAGAAGCCCAGTCAATTTCCCTTGAGCCAAACATCTTGATTAATGGCAAATCATACAAGTTAGACGTTCCAGGCAGTACTGCAGTCACCGTGTCTCCAAATAACCACCTTCAAAATGCTCTTCCCCCACATTCAATCAATATCCAAATTAACATACCCAACAAGGACGAGTTCACAATTGGAAAAGGAATACAAGGTTTAGGTGGTAGCCATTATAACTCTCCTGAAATGGAGGAGAAAAAGTACGGGCCAAAAGTGCCAGAATATATTCCAGGATCGCCAGCAGTGGAATACACAGGTCCTGAAGATGAAAACAAGCATCATGAGGCCAAACCCTCTTACTACCCAGATCATGAAAGTTACAATGACGGGTATGGTTATGGATTCAATTTGCCTAAACCTCAGTATCACAAAACAAAAGATCATCCGCCAAGAAAGTATATTTCCACTAAAGATCATTTGAGAAATTACAACCCGCAATATTTACCCACAGTTCCTAAAAATGTGCCTTATCCTCCGTACCTTCCACCCTCTCCATTCCCATTAGGCCATGAAGATGGGTCTTATCTCTTCGGTTATGAGAACAAAGATGACTTGTACCATGCACCTGGAGCACAGTATTTGCCACCAATTGATAGTAGCATCGTGCACCCCCATCTTTTGCCGCATCCAGGAAATGGCCATGGACATGATGGACCTCCCAAACTGCCCAGCTATCAATCTCATCACGGGGAGAGCTCCCCGGATCATATTCTCTCTCCACCAAAAGAATCATACTTGCCACCTGATGACTACGTTCCTCCACCAACTCCTGATGATTACATCCCCCCGCCAAGTGAGATTCCCAGCAAAAGTAATGGGTACATCCCTCCACCCCCTGAGCCTCCATCCCTTACTGACGACTACCTGCCTCCACGAGTTGAAGGTGCCAAGCCTGATTACATTCCTCCTCCACCGAGAGATGTATTGCCAGATTTGGATGAAGTGGATGCTGAGGATATTCCCGAGCCTCCCTCTCCAGAAGAAGTATCTGCCCAACAAGTAGTTAACAGTCAAACTCTACCCCCGAGCTCATCTAGTGACCACTACATTCCACCTAAAACAATGCATGATATCCCCAAGAACTTTATGAGACCGGAGGATGTTCCAGAAGAGATTCCGGAGCCACCAGCACCCACTGAAATAGATGCTGAGACCATATCAGAGCCGCCAGAACCTTTTCTGGGATTGGCCAAACTTACCAATGGCACTGGTATTGAGGAATCGGATGAACCCAAACTGCCCCCAATGCCTACCTTAGCTCCACCTCAACCTGACAAGTTCTTGCCTTTGCTAAGGGAACTTAGCCCAGAATTGCTTAAAAAATTGGGAATCAGTGTGAACCGGCCAAACCCCAATGCAGCTCAAGCCAATTTCATTCCTGGAGTTCCAGGCAAAGACTATCCTGATTTCAAGTCTATTCCACCAACCGCCTTCTCCTGTGAAAATTTTATTTTGGAAGGATTTTACGCCGACACTTTCACTTCGTGTCAGGTGAGATTTGCGATAACATCATAAAGTTAAAGGCATATATACCTCATGCACCTTTTTTGTATTTGTAGGCGTTCCATGTATGTGAGTCTGGAAAGAGACAGTCCAGTTTCCTTTGTCCAAGGGGAACCATCTTCAATCAAAAGCATCGTGTTTGTGACTGGTGGTACAATGTCCAGTGCGAGGACTCGGCTGAGTTCTACGACCTCAATTTGGATCTAATCTTGTTGGAGAATAAGAAAAACAAAGCCAGCTTGAGCATCCCGCCACCCATTGATCCCTTCTCGGTGGCTGGTGTCGACAGCAACCTACTTTCAGGATTGGAAAGTGATAGCAGTCTTCTTGGAGGATTTGGAGCACAACTCCTCAATAGCATTGGCATGATGAACGTTATGAATGGGATCGACAGAAGTGACACTGGGCCATCTCTGGATTCTTCCAAGCTCCGTATACGAAATAGACCCACGAAAACTCCACCAATCAACTCATTGAAGTCTCCTTCTGAGGATCTATTCAAAGGGAAACAAGGTTCTTTTGTAAATAAACTCTCTGACTTGAACCAAAACGACATTGACGACATGACTTCCGACGAACTCTCAAAACTTGCTAGTAGCCTAGCGACCCTTGAGCAGCTATCAAAAGATCTGGAACACTTTGACGATAACGAAATGAAAGAGTTACTTTCCCGTAAATCCAGTCCTCCATCAAGACTGCCAACTAACAAATTTCTTCCACGCAGCGGCCGCATTGGCCCAACCAGGAGCGCCTCCCGTAGATCTGATGATGACAGTGACGCATCAGTCCTTTCGGAATCCCGGAAGGCAAGTGTGGCAGCAAGCCTTTGTGAATTCATGAACATTTGTGACAATGTCGAGAGTTCTCCAGAGAGCGCCAGGAAATATCCTGCTGACGAGCTCTCAAAGAAGAACACTGACTCAAAAATTGTGAACCCTGTTCCTGATCCGGTTGAAACTACCGTGAACCCTTTGTTACGAACAGGGGAGAAGACGGCCTCCGAAATTGCCGCTTTGGTGGCCAAAACAAAAGCTTACTTAAAAGAAAAATCTTTGGACCTGGACGTGGCTGGGTCTGAAATCGTTGAGCACTCAGTTGACAACAAGAACACATTAGAGACACACAGTGATTTTCGGTTGCGTGATGACAACATTGATCGAGACACAACAACTTGGAATCCAACAACAAGCCATGCTTTCACCGAGAGCCAATCAGACGTATCGTCGTCCTCTGAGTGGACACCAATTGGTAGCCTAAATTAGGTGACTTTTAAATCGAATTAATGTTAATTACTATATATGTTCATCATCAAAGTGTGGATGTATTTCTATGAAGTTATGTATTGAATACCGTAACAATAAATTTAGTCGGATCGTTTTGTTTTAACTTAACAATTGGCCTTGTATAAACCAGAATGGAAGGACCCTGGGAAGTACAAATCAGAAGAAAAGCATTGAGTTCGAGGACACAAGTACATTGTACAATCATGTGATTAGTGCTTGTGTTGAGCTAAGAACAGACAGTCTGACATTGCTGCTAGAAGCGAAATTCGTCTGAGCTTCGTTACTAAAGTATACTTTTAATGAGTCTAAACTTGAGCCCTGAGGTGAGTGATATGTCGCAAAATGATCAGTCCCGTGGTCATCACCCCCAATTGGTTCGTGATTTGGTTGGCAGCATTCAATACTGAAATAAAAAGATGGATTTTTTTTCAACTCTTCCTTTAAAAGGCAAAACATCACAATTTACCACTATGATGGAAGCCCTGGTCAGCCTCGTATTTTCTTTGGATCCCATTCTCATGGTTCTCGTCATACTCATCCATGAACTCTTGTTTGTTGCGATGTCTCTTGCGAGTTTTTCGATGTTTCTTGTGTCGATTCTTTTCGAAGTTACTATCTTCAAATTCTTCAAGCAAAATGACGGCCGTGGTATCTTGCTCCACATCTTCCAAGATTTCTGGAACAAGAAGGAATCTCACTTTAGGGAACGTCAGTCTTTCGAATCTCGCAACCTTGCAGATTCTTTGTGCCGCTTTCTGGGATCCTTAAATTTGTGACTTACATCTTTGCATGTTATCTGAAGCATTATAATGCTTCCATTTTTCTCATTGCTTTTTCAGCCTAATAATGCCTCTCTACTGTTATCCCTTGTCAAATTGGTATGTAAGCTATCTAGGTCACTTGAAACAAAAGTACAGCTATTTGTTTCTTTTTTTCCGCAAAAGTAACAGTAATACCGTTACAAAAGAACTAAAATTGCAACGAACCAAAAACTCAAAAAGTTCCGTTTAAATGTGATTTTCAGTCTAAACTGTTTCGCTCTTTTACCATTTCCAACATGAAACCGTACTTGTGAAGAAAACGGTGAAATAAAAGATAAACAGACGAACCAAACGAATCTTAGAACTTTCATACAACGAAACAAGACTTTTAGGTGGTTGGGAAAAATCATTCATACACCTCTCACAATACTTTCACACTCACAAAAACCAAATTTCTGCGTTTTGTACAGACAAGTTCAGTGACAGCTAAGAGAAATATGTGGCCTTGATCGGGCCATAGAGGTCTCTAGAGAGGCCATTGTTGTCATTTTGTCTGCCTTGCTTGTTGCTGAAACTGGCCAGAAGTTGCGTGAAAAGGCAAATATTTCGGAAGAATATCGTGAAATACCTACTTGCCCAAACAAGTGGTTCATCATAGTGCAAATGAAAGTGCACAAGACAGACTTTCAATACCATATCCTACAATTGTGTGAATCCATGCTTGTGAATCGAATTATCATTTTCATTGAGCACCTTAGTATAATTTGGGAGAAGCAAAGCTTAGACAGGAGGCCACAAGTCCCAAAAAAACTTTGTTTTTCAAAAATTTGCTTCTACGAATACATTTGTTTGGGCAAGTTTCAAATAGTCGCTAATGATAAACGGCCTTTGTTGCCCACAATGAAATTTCATGACCGGCCTGCTCTGGTATCTCCACTCTGGAACTCTGTGGATCGGGCAAGGCATTATGAATAAAACTACATACTAAAATAACATGATAAATTTCTGTTACTTGGTAGAAATACTCAGCGGAACTAAGCCCTCCACAGCCTGAGTTTAAACTCAAGACCAAATATGATAGCTCTCTGTTTACATACAATGAAATGTGTAAAAGAAATTCAAATTGTAGCTGTGCGACAAAACAAAGCGTTGCTTTTACCTGGTGCGATTTGCCAATTGTTCCGGTAGTCGAAAGTGGTCGTGCTTTGTGTGGTTGTGTCGGGCCTAGGGATTTCTGCGTGAAGGGAGATAAGTGCCAATTTAGTGGATTTGGAATGAGCTCTGACAAAATTAAACAACTAGATTGCGTTTGTCAGAGTTTAAGTAGGGGTGCTAAAGAGTATTATGGAAAGATTTTTTACATATAATGATTCAGATAAAAGCAGGTTAACTTGGACGTAAAATCCCTTTTTCCATGTGACAGATTTGAGAGTAGCTTACCATAAAGTTTGATTTCTCCGTCTGTGACGCCTTGAGGATTCCGTGCCGAGCAACTGTATGTACCAAAGTCCTCCGCAGTGATGTTTTGAATCCGAATTTTCATCTGAATATTGTAGAATCGGGGCTTGCCGGAGCTTTGAATGAGCCCGTATTTGCCAGGTCTATACAAGAAAAAGCAAAATGACAAATTGCTTTTCAACGCATAGTTTTTAAGGTGAAACTGACTTCTCCGTGATGACGTCACTTCCGTCTTTGCTCCAAAAGTTTAACGAAGGAGGATAAGCCGCAGTTAGACATTCCAACACGGCTGCCGACCCAATTTGGGCACCGACTCTTTGGTGACTTATCCACAGAGTGGGAGAAACTTTCGAAATCAAAACAAGAAGGTTAATATTTGGATGATTTAAGATTAATCAGAAGCGGTGGGAACTTACAATCCACATAAAGACGGACCCGTTTGCTGACCATGGGTGGAATGCCGTTGTTAGCCAAGCACAGATATTCTCCCGAATCAAATCTGCTCACTTGCCGCAATTCAAGGTCGCTCCCATGATGCACATCAACTAAATTTTTGAATAAGGAAATGACATTTAATGGTCTGTCTAGCCCATTCACGTTGAATTTAAGATTCAGGTCGTGGATTGGTTCCCCTAATCAAGATTGACAGGTTCGTGTCTCCGCGAATTCCACCCCTCGTACTTTGTAGTCTTAGTTACTCACCCTCTTCGCATTCGGAGGTCCTCCGCTCAAAAACGCTGTTGTCAGACTTGCAGACACGGATTTTGGAACCATCCTCGCGAACCCAGGAAATGGTCGGGGTGGGATTACCTCTGGCGCGACAGTTTAGCAGGACTCTCATCCCCTCGGTGGCCAAAGTGTCCGAGCTACTGTCTTCATCGATTATGTCCGGGGGAACTGGAAGTCCAGAGAAGACTCGTCATCACTTTAAAAAGACTACCAAGGTTCATGAAGGGAAATGGGAGTGCGCTTGGCCCTCAGAAAATACATTGAATTGGTCCAAGAACTTCAGAAACAATCTAAAACTTGCTCGCCATGGCTTCCAAAGATCTGTGGAACAACCAACCCGAGTTTTGACTGGTATTTCAGTTCTGGCTGTCACTAAATGGAGACCTGCCATCCATCAAATTTCTGATGGGTGCTTCGTAGCAAAACTACGTTTACGACCACTTTCCAGACACGTTGGTCAATTCGCTGGAACAAAAAAACGCCACATCCAAGTTCAGTTCTTACCCACGACACTTAAAGTGCCACTGATTGAGATGACGGGACCGGTATTGATCTGACAGATGTATTTCCCAGCATCCGACTCCTGGATGTTTTGCAACTTGAGATTGTAGGTGGCACGATTATCGAAGGACACACTCATCCGATCGTTTTGGGTCACCACAATCGGGTACACGGCCAAGGTGCCCTTCTCCGAGTGAAGCCAGGCCACTTTGTAATTGCCCAGATTCTCAACGGTGCACGAGAACTGAACCTCGTTGCCCACTCTTACAGTATGATTATCGAGGTTGTCTTGGCCAAACTTGGGCGTCAATGGAGGTCCTGAAATAGATCGATGAAATTCTTTGAAATACCTCAAGCTGCTTTTTTCTTCATTGAAATTAACCACACTAAATCAGCCAATTGTTAAAAAAACGTTGAATCTAAAATCTCTCCCCCTTCTTATCACGCAAATCTCCCATTTGTCAAACCAAAACAAGAAAAAGGGCGAAATTTTTATGCCTCCTTTGATGAGAAGCACGGAAATTAACAAGTTCCTTTCACCTCTTTGTCAAGTTCGTGGTGGTGGGGTGGCCATTGTAAAATGTTGCTTTTATTGTTGGCACCAAAATGGCTAACGATCATGCTTTATCTTTTCTTTTTGGTCGAGGTCGACGAAGCGACAGACATCCAAATAAACAAACAGACGGAGAGACTCTCGTAACTATTAGCTCTGAGTCGAACTAAATCAGATCATCCGTTATGGTGGCCACTTTGGCTAAAAGCGTGGATGCAGATCCCTTCTCCGTTTCCGGAGGCTCCATCTCACCTCTTTGATTTTGAGAGCCGAATCAAATATGGATGATGTTTACTTGAACTTGTTCATGGCAATACTAATACCGAGGAGTTCAAATGAACGACGGATGAGGAGAGTGCTGCCCCCAAAGTTGAAGCAAACATATTTTTGAAAGTCAAGTGCAAGTTTTATGGAACCATGTGGAACACTGGTGGATCAAATGAGACATGAAATAGTCATGAAAATGCACTTGAAATAGGGAAGACAACGGGTTTTCCGGAGTTGAAACGTTAGAAAAGAGATTTCCACCCTCTTTAGAGGAGATGGATCAACCTGGTGGAACGGCCACCGCCGCGCCACGCGTTGTCTTATCATGTTCCAAACAATCAAAAGTTGGACGGCAGAAAAAGGGAAAAGTTTCATCATTTGTTTGTAATCCACTCTTCCAGCTTGTTTCAAGAGCTGATTCCATGATCCAGCAATGGAGCACTAAAAATATATGATCCACTTCATTGCAGCTTGAATAAGTTCCTAAATACAACACTTGCGACCAATTGCTAACCACTCATTTTCCTTTGAAACTGTCGCAAAAGCGAACCAATGCAATCGTTTTCTTCATTCCTAACAATTATAAGGGGCTGGATGAGGGGTCTTCAAAGGTTGGAGGGATCTGATTTTTACCAGTGGTCCCATCCGAGCATGGATGCACAGAGGAATGAGAACGAGAAGGAGAGACGAATCCTGGGATCTTTGAAAACAACTTAATGAGCCCTACTATCGGGCTGCTGTCCTCCTTCTCGTTCTTGCTCGTTTCTAGCTTCTTGTCCCCTTCAGAATCCTTGATTGTCCAAAACCAGGTTCCACTTGACTTTGGATCACAAATGCATCCAAAGACATTTCTGAGAGTTATCTTTTGGAAAAGCAACATGAGGTGGAACGAAATCAGGTCAAGCTGCGGACAAGAGAGGGGAAACAGTTGGAGATTTAAATTCCTGCCGAGCATTTTAACTGAAATTTAAGATGCACAAGGTCCACTCACTCACTCGTTGCCACATGTATTCACAGGGTGTCACTTCTGGCACAAAGACCCTTTCTTAGCGATTGAATCGCAATAAACTCCGAACATGCGAAACCTTGACATGACCTCGAGAGCTTAATAAGGGTTTGTGTTTATCACTCAAGAAAATCTCACATACACAACAGTCTTGGAGGAGAATTTCCATTCGAGTTTGATAAATTTGGGAACATTATTTCCTCATAGGTCCCTTAGAATTGTCATCGAAACGAAACTATTACTCCTGATAAGAAAAACTTGTTCACCACCCAGTAGAGGCCGAAAAGAGACCTACGTACGTACGTGGCATAGAAACCAAGGATCCACCTTCTCTGTCGTGGTGCTATTCTACATTTCCCCAATCCAACTTGGAGGTCCTCCTCCGGTTGCCTCTGGCTCCAATTCCTCGTCGTCCCACTTCACTCGCACCCAATTCAAAGAGAATTTTTGCATTTTTCAGCAACCTTTTCATTTCCCCGGCTCAAGCTCCTTCGTTCCGCCTTGTGCTAGTCGAATAACCATACTTCAGGATATAATCAGGTGTGCCAACCAAGGAACACACCAAGCAACCAACCGGGTCTCCTGGATTGGATTGTGATTACAAAACAATGCCCCCACTATTTTGGCGAAGGACAGAGAAAAGTCTCATCCAGCGAAGCGCCTGGAAAAACGGGTGTCCTTTGGTTGTGCTCATGTCTGCTTAGTAGTTGACAGGATTGTATTCATGAGGGTTGGGTTGTTCCACCATGGAACAACACTAAAGGATGAGTCCCAAAGCTAACTCAAAACCATGCATGCCTTGGAAGAGGGGAAGGAGGGGAGTGGCAGGTTAGGAGACCTCTTAAGACCTCGTAGTTTCAGATTAGTGGGCCAATTTATCACCGGGCTAATTGTTTTGCGGCTCAATTTGCTGTCGACATGAGCACCATGTGGAATGAGAGAAACAAGCAGTACAAGGGCGGACAAAGCCAAGATTGAGTTGTACTTGACTTTAAAGATAGATTTCAGTTCCATATGAGAACAGGAGAAGAGGGAAGTGGGAACAAGGAAGGAGAAGAAGAAAAAAAGAGGGGGGGAAATGTCAAGCGAAAAAAGGAACATTCCGATTAAACCTGGAGCGGGATATTTGAAGGAAAGTAGCTCAACATGAGATGTCAGTCAAGCGCAAAGGAATTTAGCTGGAGCCTCTGACTGAAAACTGCGGCCTCGGGAGCAGCAGCAGCAGCCAATCTTCGAATTGTGTCCCCAACCAAAGCCAAGAACGACAGACTCTTCTACTGTACGTACCTCTTCTTACCTTTGGTGCTCAATTATTCACTGACGGAAAAGACGCAATCGTGTTTGACTTGATTTGTCTTGCATAATACAAATGTCAATCGTTTGAATCCAATACTAAACCAATCTCATATGTCAATCAAATCATGAAAGTGCTCGATATTTCTTTTTTTGGTTCTCAATATCCTCACGGTTATCATAACTTTAACAGTGGAGTTATGCTAGAGGGGAAAGTTTAATGCGAAATCTTTCATTGCAGATAAGGGTCTCGAATGCAATGTGTTGGCTAATATTAGCAAAAGGAACACCTCAACTCAGTTCAGTTCCTTGAGAGCTGTTTGGAACGCGTTCGATTAGAATTCTTGGACAAATTCCAAGCTGGAACTTTTTTGTTTCCTCTCAAACACCGATCATAATTATCGAAATGGCCAAACAATTCTAGAAATGAGAGAAAGAGACAGATAGAGCCACTCGTTTAAGGAGTCGGTCTTTGTCATGATGGCCAACGATTCTTCGAGTGCGTAGTATTTGGGTCGTTGGTTGGACGAACGGACGGACGAGCGGTCGTCGTCTTTGGCGATATGAGGAATGACTTTGTATCAGAAAATGGCTTACGTCCAAATCCCCGGGGCTTAGCGGCCTCCCAAACCAAGATGGTGGTCGTCTGGAGGGCCAAAACCAGAGCTAACCAAAGCAAAGCATCAACGATCCAAACATCCATCCATCCATCCATCCATCTATCCATGGTCCCCCCTCTCTTTGTTGCGTACGATGTCCTGAATAGAGATTTTGCACATCAAAATTCCCTTTTATCACTTCCGATCTTTCATTACGACCCTGGTCAGACTATCGTGTATAGTACTGAGAGCCAATGTGCTGTTCCACGGTTCCATAGACGGATCAACATATTATCACTTTGGACCTCGTCGAGTCTACTTGATGCCTCGGAGAATGGATCGAGTTTGGAACTCTTGTGCCTGCTCCTCAAATAAATCCCGTCTGTCATAAACACCTTGGATCATTGCTCTTCAACTCAAGTCGACACTGAGGAAAACAGAAAAACCTGTTCCTTCATGGGCCATATTTTCACCATGCATTTAATGGGTTTTAATCCAATGGTCAATACATAAAAGTGTGAAGTAATTTCAAAGAAACGATCACAGGGATCTTGATGTTCTTAAATCAAGATTTTTGGCTCAGTGAGAAGCCCTTTTGGGTGAAGAAGGTCCGCTCTCCATTTTTTCGCGTGAACCAGAAGCTGGGGGCATCAAAGCATCCGAGCGAGTTTAGTCAACAAGCCATTGTTATTGGAGATGAGAGATCTTCGCCCAGTGAAGCAACAACCCCCTTAACTAGCTAGAGACCCAAAGGGCACGATAACCCTTCCCCAGTTCAGGACTCTACAGTCGATTGAAAACACAACAAGCTTAGCATGTTCCCTGTGCATTCCCGTTTGCCCTTCTTGTTCCGAGAGCATCGTAAAAAATGTTCACACATCACGGTCGTTATATTGGAAGGGCGACATTCATGTTCCAATTCAAATCCATTCCAGCAAGGGGGTAGGAGGTATAAAAGTAAAAGTGCAAACCAATGGTTAGGAGCACGAGAGATTGGGAACACGCGGTGGTGTTCGTTCCTATCACCGGATATGAACCAGGCGTCAGTTCGTTTTTGGCATCATTAGACATTACGTGACAAATTAGAGGACTATCTAATGATTGAAACATGGACAACATGAGAGGGTTAGATGCATGCAGATCATATCCATAATTGAGACTTTGAGATGAGCCGTGAAGAAGACAGATGGAACGGTCCACTTTGAATCGCCAATGAGTCTCGGGCAGTAATAAGTAAGAGCTTCTAATGAGATGCAGGACTTGCTTGGCATACCGAGTGTTATATTAATAATACTCTCATCCATAATTTCCATGACCACTCACTCGTCTTGAGGGAGCGAAATGTGACTCACATCATGGGGTTGTTTCCTAACGTGCTCTGCTTAACGAGAGCATCTGATCAGATGACATCTCATAGGACGAATATTAAGCTGTTTCTTTGGGTGAATAGCAATATCAAGATGACAAGTGAAAGAGGTACTTCGGACACCATTGGTCATATTAAAACACTTGTTAGACTCTAGTTCCAACATTTGGACTTCAGAAGACATGTATTTGAACGAACCCCCAAGGAAGATTTATAGTGATGGTGAGCCTACTCGGCATGCACAGACACGCCATGTTTAAAATTCAAGAAAAATAAATCCCATGACAAAGTTTCCTCCACACCCATAAAAGCCTGACACCGACACTGAATTGGTGTTGCGGTTGGTTGGTTGGTTGGTTGTTGGGCAGTCGTCAGTGGTTCACTTTCCAGGACTCGGATAAAGAAGGGGATCCTTATACTTTTACAAGCAAGGCCTGGGGAGCAACACCAACACCAGTATCTATGTGGTACACGGAATAATGTGGCTTGTTGCTTGTCAGGCTCTAAAGCCTCTTTTGTCTCTGTTCTGGTGTCTTGAGATGTTCGCCGCTCAGATTTCAGCGTATATTTTGCATGAAGGAGAGCAAAAGTGTGAACTGCCGCCACAACTCAATTGGAAGAAGAGGCTCTTGAAAAATGAAAGTACAACCAATTAAGGTGGGCTCAGTTAGGCTCGTTCACGCATTGCTGGCCAAAATCTACCGTATTTCTCATTGTGCTTCTGGAACATGGAACAGAGAGGGAACAACGAGCGATAGAAAGAAAGAGTGAGGCTCATTCCGAATTCAAGGAACGTCCCATTCGTCAAAATTCTTGACGATACGGGTTCAAAAGGGCGGAAAGGACCGACATTTTGTCCCGCTCGTGAAGGCCATTATTCTGGTCACCCTCACTCATCAAGTCTTTAAGGATCATTAGGCTTGATCACAAGCAAGTATTGCTGTCCATTTCATTTAGAGATGGGACAGTGACCCTTTCGTTTGAAAGACAATCATAATAATAAATTAATAATCTCATGTGAGCCTAATCCTATTGTATACATCATTTGGTGCAATCTCTTCTCAAGATGTTCAAATGCAACCTTCCACATTCGTTTTGTGTTGGGGCAATTTGGAAGCGCAAAGCCAGATCTATCTTTTGAATTCAAACCAAAGACATAAACACCATGTTTTGAAAAATAAGGCTCCCAAGCTCCTTACGCCGTGGGTGCGAAGAAGGGAGAGAAAAGTTTTAAAAATTAAAGTTCACCGCCTCCATCTATTCCAAATGAAGTCATGCAAGGTCCTTCTCTGCTTTGCCTTCCCTTCGGAGTTCATTCATGGGACCACTATCATGGAGCAGTCTGTATTTGACTGGCCTCGAGGCCATTGAAAGTGGAACCAGTGTCCCATGACTTCTCTCACTCCTCTTGATCTCCCCCTTCTCATGGAACGGATTTCTTTTCCGTCTTCAATGCTCGAAAAAAAGGAACTCAACTAGGGTTAGCCAGGGTCGCTTCAAACGGAGATGAAATATTGAAATCATTGGATTTTCTCCCCTTGAAGTCGCTTCACTTCTGGCGTATGTATTGATTGAATTGGTTTGACTTGATGAAATGAAATTGGATCAGCAAGACCACGAAATTCGAGGAAAAGGAAATGCGTGCACGCGTGTTGTTTTTAAGCGTGACCACTTTCGGCGAAACGCCTCAACTTGGAAACCAATTGACCACAAGAGATCTGGGCCCAAAGATAGCCAAAGCCAAGTTGGAAAATTGCTTGCAGAAAATTCTGACGTTTCTGGGATTTTGTCCAGTCATTGAGCGGCTGCATAACTTTTGCATGATGGCTGATTCCCTCGATAGTCGTTACGCCAAACTTAGTTTAACAAGTGCAATGAACCGGTCTGATTCGTTCATTTCTGGAATGGCAACATCAGACCAACGACTTCTTTACAGACTCATCCCCTCTTTCAAGCTCTCATAAAACAGGTATTTGACATTAAATAGCAACAAACATAAACACTGTGGCTCGCCATTCATTCTTATTCTAGGATTTGTATCGACCACTTGCGTCAATGATTAGATCTTACGTTGGAACACTTCGTGTTTCAACCGAAAAAAGGACCTTAAAAATGGTGTTCCTACTTTTTCGTCTACATGAACATGCACTCGTCTACCAAAGAACTTTTTTGATGGTGGAAGAACTTTTGCTCTGATCTGTCATGAGTTTGGAAACGTTTGTATGGGGTTGATGACGGTTGGAATTTCACTTACCTTTCATATTTTTCGATTGCCTGCCTGCTTCGGCCACATCATGGAGAAGGATCATGAAAACCAGGAGCACTGTGGCCAAATGTGATGTGGATATTTGAATTCTTGGGCTGAGCTCCATCTTGTCTGTTGCAATTGGCTGTGGAGACCGATGGAACTGAGGCTGATGATGACTGAGACAATCCTTGGACGATCGTTTGGAGCTCTTTTTGTTTGCGGAACGATTGGAACGGTGACTTGATTTTCTAAGGGTTGCAATTGTCTTCAAGGGGAGAAGTTCACTTGATGTATTTGTCCTCATATTTGCTCAAAGAAGGGATAGAGAGGGAAAAGTACTGAGGAACACTGACAAGCTGCTTGCCGCAGACTAGATGTAATCGTCTTCAATATGCTTCGCACTTTTGATCCATTCAGTTTACCCTCTTCAACCGAAAACAATGACTGATGTGAGATTCAGTAACTTGGTTCAATTCTGGAATAAGGCTTCTTGTACGGTTCCGTTTTCGCTGTTGTCCAATGGGGAGTTGGCCCAACTAGGAGTTGGGGGAAACCAAAACTTTTTTCAAACTCTCTATTTCCAATGGATCTCTAATTGGGAACACACACAGAAGTACACACAATCTGGTAGGTTCATCCCTCGTCGATCTTCATGGGAACCGAGCAGACCAAGAAAGATGAGGGAAAGAGAGATCAGATCAAGAGAAGCTGGTCAATCAAGCTTCCGCTTGATTGGCAAGTAAGTCGCGCTGAGGACTACTGTACCGAGTTGCATTGAGATCTGTTCCACCTCCAATGGATGGATCACTAAAGACTGGAAAAAAGGCATTCACGTGAAACCCAAGATGTAGCTTTTTCAAATCTCATGAAAACTAACATCGTTGATTACATTAGCATTGCTGTATATTTCAATTAGAAAGCAAACCTGGCAAAGTACCCTGCCTTCTTCTCAATAAATCCTTCTAAACGCAAACCGAAAAAAGGCTGTATCAAGGGGGAAATCATTATTCCTGATTATTGGCTTGTCATCAATGAGGAGATGTTGACACTTACCAACGTTGTAATGCAATCATGATTTATTGCTTTTTCAATAATCCGCTCGAAGAAGGAAGCATTCTTTGCGTCGTGTCGAGCGAATTTTCATTGAAAATTAATAAAGGGCCAAACTGAAAGCGAGAAGCTTCCATCATAGTACACATGCTACAACTTACAATACACACTTTGAATGGGGAAAGCCCATTTGGCCCTTACATTGAAGATGGATCGAGTTCACGCTTCTATCATCGAAAACTTGGTCAAGCCCAGGAGACCCTCAAAAATGTTGTAATGAATATTTTCAAAATTAAAAAAAGAAACGAAGACTTACTTACCCTATGAAAAGCGGAAAGAGCCAATTCAAAAGACTTGATTGCTCTTTTCGTCGTCGAGCTCACTTTCGGGCCTTTTTCCTCGAATGAAGAGCATGGAACGATTGAACGAAACAAGGCTCGGAACTTTTCCCGTCTTGTTTGGAAAGAACTACCATTGATTTGCGGAGGAAACTCGCAAACGGCCGATGGACGAGGCATTCGCCGTTCGAGGCAACTTCTCCGCAGTGACGAGACGCGAACCAACTTCGAGGGAAAGAAGAATCGTGAACGATGATGATTATGTTGGATATTATCCTTATTTTGAACACTTGGACACCAAAACTTCAATACGAATCCTAAGGCGGCTTTAATTGATGTGTGATGGGCTTGGGCATTCGTTTTGACAATGACATGAAGAGACAAGGAAATGGTAAGTCTTTCTAGACGGCCTTTTTTGCGGTCAAGACGGAAAAAACTTGAAGATATTTGACACTTGAACTCGCACGCAAGGATCAGACGAAAATCGGCTTTTTGTCAGTTTTAATCCCTTTAGTCTTACTTCCTGCAGTGAATTTGGAGCGAACCTGGAGCCAATATTTCTAAAAGTCTACCTCTTTGTTGATGAATTAATATACACTATTTTATATTGAAGGAAAGAGCATATGACACTTTCATCAACACAAAAAAAGTAAACGGTTCTTACATTCTTCTTTGTTATGTTAATCAGACTCCGAATTAGCTAACATTCAGGCTCAGAAATTCATATCTTCATATGCAAGTTCATCAATTGATGTTTACAAAACTATTGCTTATCAATGCATTTTCAATCTATCCTAAAAACACTACCTTCAAGCGAGAATGGACCTACTATCCCTAAAAATACAAATACAAAATACAATAAGTTTAAACCACAAAGAAAAAATTGTCGACAAGATCTAGCATCCAACATAAACATGCATCAGCATATCTAGAAAACTGGCAAGAAGACCTTAAATTACTCAAAATGAAATGAAAAGGAAGTTGGTGTAGTAATGCATAAAATGACATATCTCCAAAAGGTCTTGGACTTATTATAACTATTGTAAAATTATTCTTGACCCCCCTTTCGTTCAAGGACATTAACAAGAAGTTAATTCACTCATTAGCAGACCACTGATCGAAATGTATTCATAACAAACACACTTTCAGTCTTGGTTCAAGACCCCCTGATCAGATTTAACTAGTAGCCATGTCTACTTTTCATTGACATTGTCTTTCATCCTTCACCAAGAGTTACAGTTTTCTTTCACCACTTTCCTAAGATTAAAATATCATATAAAATCTGAATATTAAAAAGAGATGTATGTTCCGAACTTGGAGAGGGCTGGGCAAGGAAAAGGTCGTTTAATTATTGAATTAAACTTCTCGCGTATCACATTTGTTTATTGACAAGATCAAACACGGATTCTCGGTTCAAAGCAATCATTCTCCCCTGTGTTTTGGGTGCTAAAGGAAAGGTGTGGTGAATTATGAATTCCTCATACACTTTATTGAGTCAGTCAGATTCTGTCTCTACATCAGAGAAGAATAAGAATCAAATAAAATGATCGCCATTCTACTTTCTTTGACCATCGCGGGAGTTTGGGCAGGTAATGATTAGAACGGATGCAAGCTATTTCCAAGATATCAAAGGTCCCTTGCCCTCATTTCTCAGGTCCCATGAAGGATTCTCTGGACGGCATGCAACAACTAATGACAGGGGATCCCTTTTTCGATCAGCACACCTATGACACCATGATTGGTTGCTTCGATCCCAAACTTGTGGATGCCACCAACGCTCAATGGGCGGGATTTCTGGAATACGCCCAGGCTGGAGGAAATGAACCGGGTGGCGATCCTTGGCCACCTTGTACTGTAAGAAGACTTGGGAAATTTGATATTTGGGCTTAATTTATTTTAATTAGAATTATTTGTCTAGCAAGAAAAATGGTTCGAAAGCAATTGCACCACTCAAGAGTATGGGAACATTCCCATATATGAACCCTGCAATTATGCATCAAATGTGGCGTACTATCACACGGCCATTGAGCTTTGTAAGCGATCTGATTGGGTCCTCCCGGAAACTGATGGTAAGATTCTACGTATTTAATAGCTAAAAGTTAAAAGGAGACAAATTTTTTATCGGAATTGTTTTAGTGCAAGGAATGGTGAGAAATTTCGCCATTTTGGCCCAAGGCTCGGCATTTCTTCATGGCAGTCAAACTCGTGTGGGTGGAGCCGCCGATGTGAGGCTGAATGATCTTTTCACTTACATCGCTTATCAAGCCGCCGTTCAGAACCTGTCGCCTGCCAACAATTCCGTGATCTTTCATTTGGGTTACCAAGACAGGTCAAGACTGATTTTGTATCTTTTTGGTTTGGTAAAAGAGGAGAAAGTTTGAAAATGAATTATGTTTTGCATGAAAGTTACTAATGGAGACCCTACAATTGAGAGTGACCTGAAGCTTACAAATTAGTAATTTGAGGGATTTTGACCCAAGCTTAAAAAATTCGCCAATAGATGGTGTGAAAAAGAGGGCAAGAACTATCCATGCACTAAACTCACAAGACTTTTCTCTCTACTGGCTTTCACCTTCTGCGCCATCTTTATGGGTCTATTTCAAGCTTGGGGTTAAATCTTTGGTCGAATTCAAATTTTAACTTCCCACAAACCTGTGTCAATTACTTCTAAAACGTAATTAACGTACCATTACTTTGATTACAATTACAATTACTTTCCAAAAGTATTCGAATTACATTCAATTACATTTCAATTACATCATTTTTTCAAATACAGCCTGAACTCCTTTCTTTTCAAGTGCAGAATGTGCAAAGAGCATCACACACCTGTGAGCTTTTTGTGAATCAATTTACACACCGAAAAATATTGGAAAAAATCTGCGAAATTTCTAATCCCAGAACTTTTTGTATAGGTAAAAATGTAATTGCAATTTGTAATTGAAAAATTTCAATTACATGGACTCAAATATAATTAATTACAATTACTTTGATCTCAAATGTCATTAATTACAATTACTTGGAAATGTAATTGCAATTACGTGATTGCAATTTCAATTACAATTTCATCACAGGTCTGACTTCTCAAAATGAACACCTCACTTTCAGAGCTAGTGCTTTTTTTAGGAGTTATTTTTAGTTTAGGTGTATAGGTTGGCCTTAACTTTAAATCACTAAGTTTATTTTTAACTCGATGGAATGTAGCTGCGAAGTGGCATGTTTGCGAACTGACGAATTTGTGGATTGTTTAACTCTTGATTTCGCCATATTTACGACACTTGACTGACAATTCCTAAAAATTGTGTTTTTAGGCCTCTGACTGCTCTGGAGCTGACAGATACCATCATGGATATGTATTTGAATGATCCCGTGGCCACATGGGGGGATCGTCTTTATGCCCTCGATTTTCCACCAATTCGAGTAGGTATGTGTGGGTTTTTTGCCACAGCACTCCAACTCACCATCGAGGATGACTTGATGGACCAAATTGTGGAATTTTTGGTCAATTCCTTCGACGGGTACATCTAATTTATTCATTTTTGTCATAAGGTTATTGTTTTTATCCATCCTTCGTTATGATGTAGATTTGATGAAGAAATGAAAGAGTTTTGCTTGCTGACTTTCATCCCTGAGATGCGTCAAACCATTGGTCACATTGAGCTTCCAGAAGAAGACAAGCTAAAGTTTGCGGGTTTATTGGAGGGAACCTTAATGAAGCTCCTCTTTTCGTTTGTGTGGCAGGTATTCTATGTCATTTAGGCATTCTAAAAATGTGTCTTTTGGTGCTTGCCAGATTTCAAACACTCGTCTTTTCTTTGATTTCTCCGATAATATCACAGATATGGATAGATACGACATATTAAGCTGGACACGTGTTTCACTTTGAAGGACATATCACTGGTTGCTAATGCTATTTCATAGTAAGGGGGTGAGACATGGCGTAGTGCGTACTGCGTCGGGTTGTCGTGCGGATAGCCGGGGTTCAATCCGGGCAAACTGCC
>CM021314.1:1252359-1321936 GCA_010645155.1 Tigriopus japonicus
CCGAGGGTGAGGTAAAAATTAATGCTTGTTGGCTTGTCCAAGTGGAGCGGCAATATCCCCATATGGCGGACAGCCTCTATCAGATCGCAGGTGCGAAGCTGCGTTCTGACTCCTTAACAAACAAACAAACAAACAAACAAACAAGCTATTTCATAGCATTCAGTCACAGCAGGCGATCAAATATGTTCAAGCAAGAATCTTGTGTTACAGTTTCATCATTTTTGGAAATACTGAGCCAATACTCTAGGGAAATCCAACAATTTTTCACGCAACCTTTTCTAATCTACTGCTGCTAGTTGTCCTTCAGAACACAGCATTGTGTCGAATCTGTGAATATCTGTGGATAAAATGCCAAGCGGATTACCAGTTGGTCAAAAGACAGACACTTTTGTTAAAATTAAAATCCATTGCCCAGACATTTCACTAGAGCAATGTCTCTTTCAGGAAGAAGAGCTCTTCTCCGGCCCCACGTTCCTAGACCCTGATTTCAACGCCTGGGGAGCTTCGTTCTTACCCACGTTCAATGATCTGGCCAACTCATTACACAATCTGACTTACTTCAATCCCGACCATCAACACGGCATTGGAATCTATCCCGGAGAGACCTGGTGCAATCCGGTGATCCCACATGCCAAATGGCATTTGGAGACCTCAATCGCACTGGCTGACTTTGCCGTTGTGGCCAACGAAATGTACAAAATCTTTGAAGTCTATATCTAAGTGAAATGTCTCATGGCAAAATAGAACAGCCTTGCAAATGAGATATTACATTGTTATTTCTCGGTATCAATGCCACACTAGAAGGCATATGATCTTATTTTTTACGTGAATTATAAAGATAACGACGAGTAAAAGAATGAAGAAATGAGAAAATGCCCTGACATTTATTTCAAGCAGACATTGTTTTTTTGACATAATTGTACAGACCTATTTATTGTGTAGACCATTTTTAAAGGATTGAATTGATTTCTGTAACTTCATAAAATCTTCTGATGAGTTAAATATTGGGTAAAGATTGCGGTGCACATACTTTAGATTACATGCCGATGCAGAGAGTCAAAGCAAAAATAGAATCCCTTCCAATCTCACAGATGCTTTTGAGGTAGTTTGTCTTTCAGTAAAGATAACAGATTGATGGACATTGTACATACTTTTGGTGTCTCTCCAGATTCGAGATTTCTCTTGCCCCTTATTTTCTGGTAACATGGTTTTTTGCAATAGATGTAGAGGTAAAAATGCAATATTAATCAGTTTATGTGACAATAAAATAAAACATAAATGTAAAGGCTTCCAAGGAAGAAATTGCTATATCAAAAGTAAGCATGCTTGAGCATTAAAAAAAACACTATTGAATTTCTCTTTCCAAGGTGCCAATAGAAACCACGGAGCCTCAATATTTGGGACTGTTTCTTTAAAAAGGCTTGCTATAATCGCTTAAATCCTTGTTTTTGCGCATAAATTAAACTGCAGTGTCATCAAAATGGTTGTTCACCTTCACCAGACTTTAGATTCACCTTTAGTACATGATTTAGTTAACTTGAGTTGTCTTGCAATCCTGAATGAATGCGTACTTTAGGTTCAAGCCTATCTCCAAGGGAAATTATTATTAGGTGCGGTTTTATGCAAATATTTCCTATCACTTTGTTTATTGACAGAATAGTTAAAAAGAATTCACAACGTTCTTGAGTCCCATAGCCAAAATCAGACATCGAATATTAGTTAGCCCGATAGAGGACACTAAATGCCCTGTATTATAATGATTTGAAAGTTAGTCAATCTTTAAATGTTTCCAGGAAATGCTAAGTATTCAAGAATCAAAATCAAACCATTGAGTTATTCGTATTAAATAAAAACCAAGGAGGCTTTAGTAGACATATCGCCACCTTTGACTACATGGAAGACTGGTAAAATCTTCTGATTTTCGCATAACTTTATCTTTATTGATCTTTTTTCGCAATCATAATGAGCAACAAATTACATGGGATCCCAAATTTGACAAAATTTGACTAAAACTGCTTCGTTTTGGTGAGCTTAGGATTGTTTTTAGACACACTCGGTTTGTTTGAAATTGATTAATCTAGTCAACAAGTGGCGACTCCATGAGAAAAATAAACATCGTTAAGGACACTCCATTGTGTAAGTCAAGAAATTGTTGCTATCGTGGGTATGTATGGCTGTGACATGACAATTGAGCGCCCCTAAAATCCTGTTTGAAGCCTCAAATGACCCAAAAAGGGCTTAAAACATGTTCCCCACAAAAATATGGCAAATACTAGGTTTTCATAGTGCACAGAAAATGAAATTGAGAAAAGCAAATATCACGGAAATGGTGTAAGTCCCAATTTAGTATCAGGCTTTATTTTATCAATGCAATATATACCTATTTATGTAGGATAAGTGAGCATCGAGTTCCTAAGGTGTTGAAAAGCCTTGCTATTTTCGTAGCATTTGCCAGTTTTTTGTTAAAGTATTAGAAAATTTAATTAGTTTCTTGCACTATTTCAAAAGAAAATAACTTTGACAAAGATTGAGCAAAATTTTGAAAGTATTTCATTTTGAAGAAATTTAATTCAGGAATCAATGACAACACATTTCATTTATCACTGACTCTTCAAGATCTATCTGGTTATCTAGATAAAAAGAGTCAAAGAACTTAATGATCAATTTGCCGTGTCTGATCGCATTCACCTTCTGCTCAAACATAAATCAGCCAGTGACAATACGTGTGTTCTTGAGTGTTGAAGGAGGTTCAAGTGTAATGACAAAAATACTACTAGTTACTACCTTAACGTTCGTGGGGGCTTGGGCGGGTATTTGATGCAAGACGGGGTGTTTCCAAAAAAAGGTATCTAACATTCTTAGCTGTCATTTCATAGGTCCTATGAAGGATTCTCTGGACGGCATGCAACAACTAATGACGGGGGACCCCTTTTTCGATCAGCACACCTATGACACCATGATTGGTTGCTTTGATCCCAAACTTGTGGATGCCACCAACGCTCAATGGGCGGGATTTCTGGAATACGCCCAGGCTGGAGGAAATGAACTGGGTGGCGATCCTTGGCCACCTTGTGAGGTAGTAAATGTTGGAAACTTCCTGGAGTTGACTAAAAATAGTATGAACCTAACTTTTCATGCAGGAGAGGAAATGGTTCGAGAGCAATTGCACCACTCAAGAGTATGGGAACATTCCTATATATGAACCCTGCAATTATGCATCAAATGTGGCGTACTATCACACGGCCATTGAGCTTTGTAAGCGATCTGATTGGGTCATCCCGGAGACTGATGGTAAGATTCTACTTATTTAATAGCTAAAAGTTAAAAGGAGACAATTTTTTATCGGAATTGTTTTAGTGCAAGGAATGGTGAGAAATTTCGCCATTTTGGCCCAAGGCTCGGCTTTTCTTCATGGCAGTCAAACTCGTGTGGGTGGAGCCGCCGATGTGAGGCTGAATGATCTTTTCACTTACATCGCTTATCAAGCCGCCGTCCAGAACTTATCCCCCGCCAATAAGTCTGTGATCTTTCATTTGGGCTACCAAGACAGGTTAGTACTGGTTTTGTCAAGTTTTTGGATCACCAAATCTGCCAAATTTGTTGAAAACAAATGAAAAAGAAAATGAATGAACACGCAAAAAGTGTCATCAAGGAGAAGAAAAGTGCAACAAAATGAGTTGATGCACTGGAACAATTATATCAAACAGTACTTATGTAAATGACTAGGTTTTGATTTGAACAAGATTTTCTTCGGCCAAAAAAAAAGTGCTTAAAAATTGATCAAACTCGGAAAATAATTGATCAAACCATAAAACAATTGATCACAAACATAGTAATTGATGAAAACTAAACGATAATTGATCAAAACCATAAAATAATTGATCTAAACTATAATGTATTAGATCAAAACATATAACTGTATATCAAAACCAAAAAAATGACTACATAATGGAGAAAGGTAAAATAATCTGAATATTTCGACTTTAAAATGGCCATGAAAAGTTGAATAGTAGCTGTCAGATATTGAAGGACCATGATAAAGCTGACGTAATAGTACCTCGGATTGCATGAGAAGAGAATGCATCAGTTTACTTGTATTTCATGATCAAAGGAGTAAGTTCAATTGTATTTTGGACTTTGACAAATGAAGACCTTCCGAACATCACAGTAGCAAAGTGCTTGAAGCAAAAATGCATCCATGTGGATGCTTAAAGGCCCAAAAACTTAAATTTTGCATAAAAGGGAGAAAAAATAATTAATCAATTTTTCAAATCCAAATCCAGGGCCTCTAAATGACTGATGGTTCTCCATTAAGTGCAAACAATTTGCAACAAAGTTTTGCTTCCGTGTACTGGAGAGGCTCACTAAATAACGGATGTTTCAAAAGAAACAGAAGGGCTAACTATATTATCTATGACCTGGGAACAAAACCAAAAATGAATCTCACCTTTATTGCATGACATTGGCCAAACACTTGACTTTAAGCGGCAGAAATTTTCCTTAATAAAAAATCCCTTAATTCAAGATGGAAGCAACAATAATTTTTCCCGTAGATGGTCATTTTTGACAACAGAGCGTTTGCGACTCCAACTTTTTTCCCCGAAATTTGGTCATATTGGGGAACATAAAGGGAGTAAAAGCACATGTATCTTAAGAAGTATTAACTGCCGGGTCTTTTCGATCTTTGTACATTTTTTCTAAGATCAACCATTTCTGAGTTACGGACAGGATTTGTTGTTCCATTTCTTATGAATCTCTCGGCGGAAAGACAAAAAAGTTCATTGGTTGTCACAACGGTTCATCTAAAAAGTTCACATAATGACGAAACAAAATTTCTACGTTTTTTGAACCCAATTAAACGTCAGAATTTTGCCCTTAGACCTCTGACTGCTCTTGAGCTAACCGACACTATCATGGATATGTATTTAAACGATCCTGTGGCCACGTGGGGCGACCGTCTTTATGCTCTGGATTTCCCCAAGATTCGAATTGGCATGTGTAGTTTTTTCGCCACGGCCCTCCAGCTCACTTTTGAGGAGGAAATAATGGACCAAATTGTCGAGGTTTTGGTCAACTCATTCTCAGGGTACGTGATGCTATTCTGAAGGATTAAGAGAGGCGAATGTCGTATGCTTGAGCATTATGGTGATGGTTGTACCTAATCATGGCTAAGAAGGAGAAGTATATGGTCCTATATTTCTGAAAATGATGTGAAAATTCTTCTGTTTACATGAACTTTATTCAGATTTGATGAGGAAATGAAGGAATTTTGCGTGAACACTTTTATCCCTGAGTTGCGACAAACAATTGGTCACATTGAGCTTCCAGAAGAAGAGAAGCAAAACTTCCTCGCTCTATTCGAAGGAACGGCTTTGAAACTCATCTTTTCGTTCGTGTGGCAGGTTAGTCTCGATTTTTTAAAGCAACCGTTTTCATAGACACAAATGCTTCAATGTTCAGTGGTTCAACTTCCACATATCAAATATAATATTTTCAGGAACAAGTTCTTTTCTCCGGTCCCACGTTCCTTGACCCTGATTTCAACGCCTGGGGAGCTTCGTTCCTACCCACGTTCAATGACCTGGCCAACTCGCTCCACAATCTGACCTACTTCAATCCCGACCATCAACACGGTATTGGAATCTATCCCGGAGAGACCTGGTGCAATCCCGTGATCCCACACGCCAAATGGCATTTGGAGACCTCAATCGCTTTGGCTGACTTTGCTGTCATGGCCAACGAAATGTACAAAATATTTGAAGCTTATGCCTAATTCGATCAACCAATACATAAATAAAAAACGATGAAAATCAGGGAGGGTTTCTCCGCCGTAAGCCTGTGCCTAAATCTTTAATGAAGAAAAAAAGTGTCTGTGGGAGCTTCATTATTCCTTTACCAAAGGTGAATGAAGTGGGGCAAATTGTCCTTTTCCTTGAAACCATGGGGCAAAGGCATCCATGAAGAGAACAAGTATTGCATCTTGTCGTTTACATTAAGAATGCGAATTTCTCACCTGTTTCGGAGCCTATTTGGAGGCCTTGATTTTTTTTGCTTGTGGACCTTCTGACCATCACAGCCCTAAAAAATTATATTGCCAACAAGAAGGCTGATCCCAATTCCTGTTGTCATGGCACAAAATTCATCCATTGTTAGCCAGACCAAGATCCTCTGAGCTAGTTTTCAGAGAAAATGGGACAGGGCATATGTCTTGAATAGATTGTGCTAGAAAGTTTAGCAAACAGGATAAGGTAGCGTCAGCGGAATAGGGGGTTCACGAAGTTGAAAATCGGATTGGTCCATTTTAAGACTATTATGTCATTAATGCCAAGAAATACTTAACTGCATTGAGATTTGAAAGAGGATTGGTCCATTTTTTACCATGAACGTTCCCATAATTAGCGTATTTGCGGGCTGCCACAAGATCTAGCATTGTCTTGTTTCAAAAGACTGCCGCCTGATCACAGTTTAGGATACTGTCTGTTTATACGTACTAGCGTGACTATCACCATTGTCACTAAATTGTTCACAATCTGAATGTTCTCATTTGTCCGGATTTTTATTTGGTCAAATAGACTCTCATGTCCATGATGGGTACTTTTCAAATAGCCTACAAGACCATTTTCCCTATTTTTCCACATTGTGCTTCCATCCAGTACCTCCAGAGAGATAATAAAAAAACCGCTATTATTTTTTAAGGAAGCGCAATTTACAACTTAACATGTCAACATTTTCACGCAAACTAGGCCCCAAAAAGCGCTAAATTGGGGCAAAAACGCAAGATGTGGCTGTTTCAATCCCTTCACCCATTAGGCCTAAAATCAGTGCCACCAGATAGATCAAGTGAAAAAGCTCCGTCAGTTTTTTAAAGCGCAAGTTACCCTAAAAAGTATCAATTACTTCGCGCAAACTAGACCCCGAAAAGGGCAATATACTGTATATAGATTCTGCATACAATGAAGTGTCATCCTTTTAACTCGTATTATGAAAAAATAGTGAATGAGAGCTGAAAACTCACCTTTTAAACTGGTCTCAAAAATATTCAAAAATGATCTCCCAGCGTCAAAACTATGATGCTAACATTCATTTTTTGGCATGAAAAGGTCAGTCCGATTCTTGTTTTCATCACCCTCGTACAATTGCAATCACTTTGTCGAAAAACTTATTCAATTACAATTACGTTGTCGAAAAATGTAATTAATTACAATTACATCATCAGAAAAGAAAATTGACTTCAATTTGGGTCAATTTCATTTTTCACATATTACAAAGAGACATTTGCTTGCTCAGAACAATGAAAGCAAAAATTACTGTGGTCCACAAGCAAATCTGTGATGCAATTGTAATTACATTTGTTGTTGTTTTTGCGGATTTTTCTACTACCGCTACAAGCAATGCGATTCCTTGTAAACAAGGATTTCTCCCGACAGCTTCAATCCGATCCCCAACAGGATTCGAACCTACGCCGTCTGGGGAAGCTCTTACACTCGTACGCATAAGTACGCGCGGCCACTCTGGCTTCCTTTACATTTCCAAAAAAAGTAATTGTGATTGTAACTAGAAACATTTGAAAATTAATTGACACAGGTCCGTCCAGAAGTAACTACAATAATTATGGCGAAAAATTATGGCGAAAAATTATGGCTTAGGTGCGTGGCGTGACAAGAACTATTTGTGAGTGCATCAAATTAATTCCCCAGAGATTTGTTCCTCTAAGTGATAAATTAGTCACCATTGTCAATGGAGCATTAAAAAAAGTAATTGGTAATTTCACTACTTTGTAATTGACAATTCATATATTACACAGCCAAAATGAATTGCACCTACTTGGCTCAAACGCGTTACTATTTCAATTACAATGATTTCCCAACTTCGGTTTTCGGGTGTGAGAGATTATCTCTTATATCTAAAATCATTTGAGTCCCGGATTGCCTCAGCTGGATTTTGAACGAGGCGCACATTCCTCTGACGTCACAAGGCAAGTTGAACACATCAGCTTTTGCAACACACACATACACGTAGACTCTCAAGTCTCCTGCTTCCAACCGAGTAGGCTTGCTGCCTGGTCAGAAGTCCAGCCAACATTTTCCGGCCGCATGTGGCCCGTTTTAAGCTTTGGAGGTCCGAAAAGAAAGCGTTGAAAATTAAAAATGAGTATTTAAAGCAAAGTTGAAAAACGTGTGGCGTGAATTGTTTTATTGTCCCTACTCTTCGCCCATTGGAGTAGATAAGAAATCTGACCCAAAACTGATTCAATCAAAGGGCAGCCCTGACAGCAATGACAGTGAGAGAGAGGTTGCGTGTTCCGTCAAACGGAGAAAGATCACTCATTCACTCATTGGTAAAATTGGTCTGTCGTTTGTGATCTCAACTTGGCATCCTTTGTCTCTTCTCAAGAGGACTTCGAAACCGACGGAAAAGAACCATGGTGCTAATGACCATGGTGGCCAGGGTGGCCGATGGTTTGCCCTTGGCCGCCTCCATCCAAGAAGACGACCAAGTAAGAATGAGTAGCATAATTGAATACATTTCTGTAAACGATAACTGATCATTCCCATTTGCGTTTGGATTGGATTCTTGTTTTCAGTTGGGCAAGAATGTGGTGGATTATCAAAATCAGGCCAAACGTCTGTTCAAGACGCTCACAGCCACGTCACCCATCAAATGTTCCATCGAATCCGGACCCTATCTGTTCCAGTAAGTCCAAGAACGCGATCCATGGCATTCGATCATTCAAATCTTTCTAGTTTCTCATTGATGCGAACTACACTCTTTAAATGTTGCATCTTTCTTTCTTTCTTTCCGTTAGTTACATCATTGAGCAGGATGTGTGTTTCCTGACCCTCTGTGATCGTGCATTTAACAAGAAGATGGCTTATTCGTTTCTGGAGGATCTCTCGCAAGAGTTCTACAGTCAGTATGGACACAAGATCAACACGGCCACACGACCTTATTCATTCATCGAGTTCGGTATGATTCAGACCTTGGTCATTATTTAGTTTTTAGCTCCTTTCTAAAACCATTTTTGTGATCACACAGATACGTACATTCAAAAGGCCAAGAAGACGTATTCGGATAGTCGAGGGGGACGACACTTGAATGCCTTGAACACCGAACTTCAGGACGTCCAGCGGATCATGGTTCAAAATATTGATGACGTCCTTCAACGAGGAGCTATTCTTTCAGGTAATATTATGAATAAGAGTGCTTTAGAAGAGGTTATGAATTTATTCATAAAAGGTTATTTAAGTTAGAAAATGGCATTGCTAAAAAATGGTGGAAGTAGCGTGGAGAAAAAGTGATCTTATAAAGAATTGGTTGTTTCCATTAGCATTTACGAAAGCCGAACCTATTGTCCTAACAGTTCAATGGCAATCAAGAAGAAATAAAAGACTTGTAGCATAAAATTGATCCAGATTGTTTTTCAAGCATTAGTAGATTGGACTGATGAGTGATATATGTTACCCGCTATTCAAGCACCCCTGACCTTTACTTTTTCGGATTTATTGTCAAAAAACTCCCTTATTCATAAAAACCAGTGGTGGTGGACCAAAACTGCTTTCTTAGAGAAAGAGGTTTCCATAGAGCCTTCGAAATTAATCGCATGTTGACCAACACTGCAAAGGAAGCTAAATCAGTTCTGTTCGTTTATTGACGAGTAATAATTTCCCGTTTCAAATTCTTCATTTATCCTACTGAAAATGCCAAGAAGATGAGAAGTTTACCGTTACTTTTGCCAGCCTAAGATTTTGGAATCGGTTCAGCCCACTTTCATTATATCATTTCCTCCTTGAAGCGCCTTCAAAATGTAGCACTAATGAAAGCAAACTGTGTTTAAAGATTTCCAACAACGAGTAATCCAAATTAATGTTCATTCTATTTTTTTCAGAGCTCGATTCTCGAGCCCAGAATCTGTCCATGATGTCAGCCAAATATAAGAAAGATGCCGCTTCTTTGAACGCCGTATCTTGGGCAGCCGTTGGGGCGGGCGTATCCGTCCTCTTCTTTGTGTTCTTCATCTGGTACAAGTTTCTGCTCTAAAACGATTGTTGTTGCGAACCTGGTGACGAGCGAGCAACTTTTACCTATTTAACCAACCAACCATCCCAGAACCGATACTTCTGAACGGGCGTGCTCTCTAAATCGCCGAGTTCGACAAATTTTCTTGTCCTTTAATACCGTTATTCATAAGAGATATTTCAACCACGTCCGCTTTGATTTTTTTCCATTTTTAACTGATTTTCACTAAGAGACCGATGAACGTATTTGGAGCCAAGAATCTGTTCCAGATCAGATAGACGTATATTCGAAAAGAAGGTTGGAAGAACCCAATAAAAACGTGTCTGGCGAGCCACCAGGCAATGACATTGAGTGACAAAAAGTCAGTACTGCTTGCATGATATCTTGGGCTGCTCCATCTAAGTTGAAGCGATTGATTTGGTTTGGCGACTCAGAAGTAACATCTGAGTTGATCGCCCTGGCCAAACTTTGTTTAGATGAGTTTTAAAAAGATCTGCTCTTTGTCGAGACAAATCTGGTAAAAAATCCACCCTCGAAAAGTGAAATTTAACATGAGGCTACACCCAATGAGCGTGCGCTCAATGGGATTGTTCTGGATCACCCAATCTTGTTATCACATCCCATTGATGTCCGCCTTTACTCAACTTTTGGACAATGCTGCATTCTGGATTGACTTTCTCCTACGCATCTATTACATGACGTTTTACCTCTTAAATTCAAAGACCGCTCCAAGATTTATCAAAGAAAATGCAACCTAATTGATACTGTTTGCGAAGTTCGGGTTTAAGATGACTTATTTGGCCAAGAGTGTAATATGAAAAATTTAATACTTTATCGTCTTCGCCTTTCTTTGGATCGGCGACGTTCACGGGATCGAGATCTAGATTTGGGTCGCCGATGATGAGAATGTCTGTGCGGTTCACGTTCGGATCGGTCACGTCCACGGGATCTGGATCTGGAACGAGGTCGCTTCTTCGTGTCTCGGGATCGCGATCGGTTTCGTCGGCGTTTGTCCCGGGAACGAGAGCGAGAACGCCGTCGAGATGTCGACTTCTTCGACCGAGAGGGAGGTGAGGGGGATTTGGGCGGGGGTTTTTCGTCAGAGCGAATCGTCAGTCGACCTTTGCCTTTCCACTGATACTTCGACACGCTTTGAGAAAAGTCTACGTGAATCCGTCGATCGTCGATCAAAACATTGTCCATCTTAAAATAGGCTTGTTCACACGCCTGCGGATTCTCGAACTCGACAAAGGCGTACTGCAACGAGTCGTTGGTCTTTCGATCCCGAATCACTTCACAACTGACCACGCGGCCAAACCGCGAGAACAGCGTCTCCAAATCCTCATCCGTGGTCACGGGGTTGAGTTTGCACACGAACAAGACGTTCTCGGGCGGGGCGCAATCGGCCTCGGGCAGATCGCCGATCATCTCTAGAATCGTGGCTTGCGCTTTGGCCTCGCGTTCGGCCGCGCGTTCCTCTTTCTCGCGCTCGCTCAAATCGTCCTCGTCGCTCAACTCTTCATCGGCGGCCAAGCGATCCGAGCCTAAGACTTCGGGACCGGGTTCGGGACTGACGACTGGCACGATCAAGCCCGGTGGATCGTCGAAGGGATCTTCTAGGACCACGGTGTGCGTGAGTCGCACATCTTGATAGGGTCGATGCTCGGTATCGGTGATGACGGCGTTGAGTCGATCGAGGACGTCCAATCCTTCGACCACTTGGCCAAAGACGCAATGCTCTTGATCGAGCGTTTCCAGTCCTTGATCATCGAGGGTCAGGAAGAACTGGGAGCCCAGCATGCCCTCGCCCACGCCCACCATGGAGAGCAGGCCTTGAGCCGAGTGGCGGATCTTGGGCAGGAATTCGCCCTCGAAGAATCGGGCTTGCGGTCCGTAGAGATCCATGAAGACGGATTGTCCGCCCCGTCCAGTGCCTTGAGGATCGCCGGTTTGAGCTAGGAATCCCGGTTGGACGTTGTGGAACAGGCAGAAGTTATAGAACTTGGTGCGACACAGCTTGAGGAAGTTGAGACACACTTTGGGACGCGCTTCCACGAACAGATCCACGGTCAGGGCGCCCAGCGTGGTCTCCAGCACCACCGACATGACCAATGGTTAGATGGATGGAGTTCTGATCGGATCGTTGGACGCCAAACCTCGTTTTGATTGAAAGCGTTCAATAACAACAAGCAGGATTGCCCCATCAGTTTATGCTCATAAAGTCAAGACGGAGTGAAAACGAAAGATGGTCAAGGACAAAGGCGAATAGATTTTCAAAAATTAGGACGAATGCTTTATCCTTTAAATCTATAATATGTATTTAATTCTACTTAATCTATTTATCCCGTCCTTCGGTTCCCGGGGACGGGATAATTCGGGATTTTCTTGGATTTTCGATTTTTCATACTCTTGTTTTGGTGAAGTTACAATATCATTGCCAGATATTTCTTATAGTCTTGTAGATATTTGCCATTGCAACTTTTTTAAATTATTCAAATTCTAGAATCCCGTTAATCCCGGAATCCCGGAATCCTTGGGATAATCCCCTGACCAACCCTGTCCAAACACCAACATGTGACACCAAAAGAGCTTTTTTCAGTTCGTATGATTTCGATTGTGGCATCACTAAACTAGCTATAAAGAGTTGGTGGTTTCGAGATTAAAAAATTGACCCTTTGCGTGAATATTACGGGTCAAAAAGAAACCTTGAGGAAAAAAAGACCCTTTGCATGATCGTGAGTTATTATCAAGGTTTTAAGGACTAACATTGAAGTTCAATACAAAGGCGATCTTTTCTGGCGGAAGTACAAGAAATTTACAAAAAAACATGCTTGAAATCAACAAAAGAGCATGAAGGAGCAAGAGTAAGAATATTTTCAGTTAAGAAAAGACAAATATCTCTCAAATGCAAGGCGGTATTGGTTTGAGTAAAGATTTGTCCCGAGCTCAGTTTTCTGCGCCCAAATTAATCCCAATTTAATGCGTCATCTCAGCTAACTTATGTTGAGTGAAATTTCCGATGAACAATTATTATACTGTATCCATATTTTCTCGGCGACGAACAAACGATCAAGTGCTAAAAATCACATCTTTGATGATGAGGAACCTTCAAACATGTTGTAGCATACGCTTCGGAAAAAGAGTTTTAAGGTGAATTAATTGGATGACGAAATTATTGAAAAACACTTCTTCAAACAACTGGCTCTCTTTCAAAGATTCCTCGATTAAGAAGACGCAACAAGTGATACATGGAGCTTTAAATTGTACAATAAAAACTTCAAGGCTAATAGCCCTTCGTACTCCTTTGAAAATACATTCGCAATCTCCGGCAGATTTGAACGATTCCACGAATTGAGGAACTAATCAAGCATGGAAACTCGGGTGTGGTTAGAGCACTCTAATTAAACAAAAATATTTCCTTATTATTTAGCTTTACTTGGGGCCTTTCTTTTCGAACAAACGTGCTTGCCTGCGCGAGATTACCCACACATGGCAGTCAGTCCGAGTGCTACCCTCGCCTGAATCCACGTTGTTCTCATGTGGAGAATGTGTACATACTGCATCACATTCACAAGCCAGAATACACCCAAATGCACTATCAGCTAACTCCATGACGAGCAACAGACTGGGGAGTATCAAGCCCGCTTCCTACGAGGGGCGTGCCAAAAAGAACGCGAATGGCATAATTTCTTGAGAACAGTAATGTTGATTAATCTAACCAATCATAAAAAGCTATTCCTGTGAGTAATCTTAGACTCGAGATTTATCCTATTCCCAATGGTATAACTGCTTTTGAAGCAGGCAGCATGTCATTAGGGATATTTTTACTGGCCCCTCCAGGAGTTTTCTGGGGGCCCTCCAGGTCCCGGATATCATTGCTTTTTACAGTTCTTTTCCTCAATGGGAACAAGAAAAAGTTTCAAAATCTCATATTCTATACAAATTACATGGCAATCAGTCCGCAAATTGAAACCTTTTGTGGATCATGAAGACCTTGGTCTTCAATTTTTTTGAGAGCGAAATAGTGGCACCCTTCTTCCAGCGATCTTTTGACGCACAAATAAGGCTTCAGGATCCTCTAGACCAGGGGTTGACAACCTTTTTTGGGTCAAGGCTCTTCAAATTTGAAGCATGTTGTCAGGGGCTCATCAAACAGACATTGGTAGGCTCAGGGGCCCACAAAATAACGATCAAAAAGCTTTGGCCGCACGAGTACAGTACTCTGGATGTCTAGAGGGCCCACTATTTTGGACTTTCCCCATAGCTCCTGGGCCCACAAAAGACCACCCTTGGCCCAGATGTGGGCCGCAGCCCACCAGTTGCCTACCCTTGCTCTAGACTATACCATATGAAAGGGCACTCTGTGATGGAATCATTGAATTGGTCACTTGCCTTTTTGACTCAACAAGTCCCTCACAGGCTCACCATTATCAACCCATGACGAACATTTCTTCAAATATTTACTTCATTGACTTTATGCACTCACATCTTTCTCACCTTTATGTCAAATTCAGCAAACTTGACTAAAATGGACAGCCTAGACTCCGTAAATACCATTCAATGTGTTTGTCTCATCTTTGATGGTCTTATTGGCCCTGCACACATCAATAAGGAGATCACAGTTGAAGACTGTTTAACAAAATTTCAGTAGAGGTCGCACAATTAACCTTGATCAAAATTTCAGCTGATTCCACAAAATAAGCGCCTCTTGCGGTCAGATTCAGACATAGTTGCCAGCTAGAGAGTGGGTTTTAATGCCACCTTTGGCAAAACTGTGGTGAAATAGGTTTTTCCTTAGATGTTTACATTTCTTTGCAATGGTATTATGATATCAAACTCCAACATTTCGGAGAAATGTTGATGTCAAGAAAATCTCTAACGGTTTGTCAACGAGTGGCATTAAAACACACTCGCTAGCTGGCAACTATGTCTCAATCTGACCGCAAGAGGCGCTTATTTTGTGGAATCAGCTGAAATTTTGTGCAGGGTTCATTCATTGTATTTGACGTTGTCAAACAGGGTTGTGAAAAATGTTTATAACACAAATTTAGTAGCTAAAACTCTGAAGTTAAACCTGATACTTTTTTCTTTAGAATTGATCTTTTAGATCAAAAATTACAAGGTGGCTTGTATTCTTTTTGGTACACCCCTCGTACCATTGATTGCACTACTTTGTTTCCAAGTGACTCAAGAAACGCAAGGTTGTTCTTGTTTGTGCCAAAACCGTATTTCAGATCTTGGACGAGTTAGACCTCAACATGACTTGGTTATATGTGCTTGGGGCTGTGTTGGTCCTCTTGTTGGTCTTCCGGATGTTCCGCGCCAAATTGTTTGCCAAGATCAACACCAAAATGAGCGCCAAATACAACAAAATGATTCAAAAAGAAAAAGAGGCTTTATTCGAAAAGCTAAACGAGCAAGCCAAGGCCAAAGGTCGCACCTTCACCGTAAGCAATTTATCCATGTCATATAGTATTAGTATCACCGTAACTCATTTGTGACTGAACACAACCAACAGGTTCTGGAATTGGGCGGTGGGAGTGGTACCAATTTCGGGTTTGTCAAGGAGCCCGTCCATTGGATCGTTACCGAGCCTAATCCAGCCTTTGTCCAATACTTCCAAGAAAACGTCAAGAAAAACGGAGGAGATCATCACATCAGTGAACTCATTGAGGTCAGTGGTCACCGAGAGCTCAAACCCAAGGACATCTTGAATCTAATCGTGTATTTTTCTAGGCCAAAGCTGAAGATCTGTCCCAATTCCCCAATGCTTCCGTGGATGCGGTAGTGGTATCATTGGTGTTGTGTACCGTTCAGGATCCTCAACGAGTTATGAATGAAGTCCAACGAGTTTTGCGTCCCGGAGGGCATTTCTTCTTCATCGAGCATGTCATCAGCCCACCCGGAACTTTTCTCCGATATGTTCAAATCATCCTCTCCAAAAGCCGCATTTGGCCTTTCTTATTTGAAGGCTGTCAACTCAACCGGGATACGGGCAAACTCGTCAAGGAACAACCCGGATTCGCCAAGACTGAATGCACGCATTTCAAACTAAATACCGATTCTCTGTTCCTGGGATTCGTTCGAAGTCATGCCTATGGTGTGGCCACGAGATGATAATTGCATTTCAAAGAGGTCAAGAAATGGATGGATGATGATGAATCACTGATGAACTCTCAAATTTAACTGCCAAGCGACTTCAAGTGCCTCGAAATTTTGGAACAGATTTGGATTATTTAACCAGGAATAAATTTGATTGAGATGATCATGCTTGATGAGGCCACATCGATTTATAATGTCATGACATTCATGCAAAAAGAATATACATGAGCATGCAAATGAAATCAATATTTGAACAAGAATGCAATTGGAAGGAACATGGGTTTCCGTCCAGAGCCGCCAACTCTATTGGATGTTGGTCATGATGATTAGTAATGTGAATTTGGAGCATATGGAGAGTATATATTTCGAGTAACACAATATTAGACGTATCAATAATAGGTTCGCCTCCCCCTCGAAACAAGTTACGTAGGTGCTCAACTCAACTCAATTCGTCATTGTAAATGATACCAATGTTCTTCTAGATCAAGCTATTAACAATATGTTTCTATTAATTCACTCATAGATAAATAACAACGCATTAGAAACAGGACCAAATTGACCTGGAGCCGAAATGAAAGAAGAACGGAAGAGCCAATTATATCAGTTGATGAACGGAGACGACCTTCTTGCTTGGTGGTTTATGGTTGGAGATGTATTGGTGTTGGTTTATTTTTGTGCATATTGCAGTCGGGATATGCACAACAGGATCGGGCTTCATCTCGGGGAGAATGGTTAATCATCATCATGAATGATCATTGTCTGGGCAGAGGGGTAAATAATTGTTGTTCGATTGGTTGTTGGCCGCTAATTGCCGTCATCATTTACTTGTCATATCGGTCATACATCTGAGAAATTAAAGGAGCAGGATGTTCAGTTTAGAAAAAAATGACCGTTTTGGCTCTAAATATAATGCATCAAACGCTCAATCTTACCGACAACAAAGGTTCAGACAAGCCGGAGGATCGTTTCCCGAATCTGAAATAATCGAGGAAACGGAAATGCATGAATAACTTGCCAATTGAGAAACCGGAAATACCATAGAAAAGAATTCTTCAAGTTAAACATTTTGTGTGTGTTTGAAGTGTGGATTTTGGAAGATTAGATTTATACAATCACAATTTCCCTTGACTATTTTTGCTATCCATTAGAGTTCTATTCTATGGTAAACCCCTTGTGAGAAAATTTCATTGGGAGACTCGGAAGTACAAGGTGAACATCAAACATGCATCTCCATATTAGGACTCACCTCGTTCATTCTTGTGTTCATTGATAACTGACAAGAACATGGAGCAAGAAAGGATAAATTGACAGGATGAAGGACACGACAAACCTTTTATGGCGATCGTTGTGCGGGAATGAAGGACCCATGATGAACTTCCGGCAAACTTTTCCTCTGTCTCTTGACCTAGCTGGCTTGGGGTTTTAGGGAGATTAGTTGGAAACAAACTTTGCTTTTTTCATCATGATCTGGACCTCAAAGTCTGCTTGTCCCCATATATATAGTTTTACGAACAGGTGCACTTCGTTTAAGTTTGCTGACCAGTCCGTCAATCAGAAACGTGTGCTAAGAGGAATAGGGGTTTTTCGGTGAACTGCCATCAATCTCATGTCATCACCTGGGTCTGGACATATGGGCCAAGTCGGAGTCAATCATCTGCAAGGCCTTCACCTTGTCCAATCCACGTCGTTGGACCTCTCCAGATCCACGAGGGTCATCTCCAGCAGAACGGCGGGAAGGGCGGAAAAGCGGGCTGAGCAAAACCATGGCCGAATCGGCCACCTCCTTGGACAGAGTTGGGTGACTATTGCGGAAGTTCTTGACTGCGGCACCCAATCGACTGGACGCTGAACCGTCCATGGATGACCGCATTCCCGAGGACGACTTGAACTCGTAGGATGCGGGCGCTGACAAGTCAATGTCATAGCTGGACAAGAATCTGAGGTTTAGGTGGGTCTAGCTCTGAATTTTCCGAGTGTGTTGAGTTTTGAAAGAGTTCCATGGAACATGCTTTTGGAACCTGTTGCTTTAGTTGGTGTGGAACGGATTCGAAAAAAATATGTGGCTGGCGATTTTTTGTATTTGTTTCCTTGGATGTGGCTTGTGTGCGTGTACTACGTATTCGTGTACAACACATTTGGCATAAGGAAAACAAACCTTGGACTGACATTCCCCGCCCATTATTCTTCTGTTGGGTGTAGTTCAAAAGAATAGGAGGACTTTGATTTATTGGAACTGGCAAACCGAGGCATTTGCTTGAGTATCATTCAAGCATAAAATTGAACTATCCACTTGGCATTCTGTTTGGATCAAAATCTACAGATTTATGGTCCTACCGGAATATTTAAGTAGTAAACCATGTTCGACATTTATACTCGGATCAAGTTAGATAAGAAAAAGGAAACTGTTATTCAAGCAATGAAGAGAGAACTGGATAAAGAGAGATGGAGGAAGAAGAATCAAAACTGAGATGAAAATGAACGATCGAAGCCAGATCGGTACTACCTTGGTCGGCCCGCTTCATTGTAATAATTTTTGATCTGGGACAGTTTCTCCAAAGCTGAGGCCATATTTTGACCCACGCGTCTTTGTCTGGATCAAGATCATATGAAAATGGGATTAGCTTGCTTTTCTAGGTTCTATATAGCTACCAAGTGCTCATATGTACGAAGTGGGGACGGTTCGTTTTTAGAAGTGGAACACGAAAAAGGCGTAAACAAAAATGTCATTTCCAAGGACAGCTACAGCTCCATTGGAAGGCCCATGTTCCATTACGGGATAGAGTACCACTGGGGAGTGAGAGTTATGGTCCAATGATCCCTTACTAAGATCAAGACCCTTGGGGTAGTAGTAGATACGAGGACACTACTATCTAGGTGCCAGATAAAAGATAACACTCTTTTGTACATGAGGAAACTAGACTTGGACTTGACTTCGTTTGGTGCGCCTTTTGGTATTTACAAAGCTTTTTGCCATCGGAGATTGAGCGGCATATGAACTGAGATCTATCTTAACCACCTTACCTGGGACGGGCCAATTTGGCGTAATGCTTGTCCAACTCCTCCAAATATTTGAGGGCGTCTGACATCTCATCCTCTTGGTCAAAGCCCTCACCTGCTGAAGGGCGGGCTTGGGCGGTCTCACTTAGGAAACAGAAAACCGCTACCAAGGCCAGGCCGAAGAGGATCCACAGATTTCGGATCATGGTACTTTTGAAGGGTTTGGATCGTTTCAAGGGAAAAAAGGTCTTTGAGACTAGTCTTTTCAAGATCGAGTGCGTGCCATCTCTCGGGAACGAAGGGCCTTTTATACCAACAATGTGAGCCATGCATGATCTTAAGATCCGCTTGGCGATGTAAGCAGCGCCGACCCGTTCCAATGTAGTTGGAACTTCGCAAGAACCGAGGTGACGTTATGCGTAGTACGAGAGGGGTTACAGGGTTGTTACAAATTAAGAGTATTGTAAACTAAGGATTGATTATCTTTGCCACTAAAGTTCTATGAATACTTAGAGCTAATATCAATTGTAGAAAACTATGTGAGATATTTTGAGACCATATCTCAGCCAAACTGACTCGAAACTTAAGATTTTTTCCTCGATCACCATCATGTACAGTCTCCAACCAAAGAACATACGCTCCATTCTATGAAAAACATGTTTTCGTTTTCTTTGAGTGCAAATTAAGAGGCTTAATATTGATGATATCATTTCGATGGCAAAACAAATAAATTGAGCAAAAACAGTTTTGATGGGTTTTATAATACAAATTAGCTCCAAATTGTCTCATCTTGGCATAATTTACCCGTTGGGTTTGGCGGACTCTAATTTTTGACAACCCTGCACGAATATGACTGGCTCCCCTACGTACTTCGAGAGTTTTCATTTCGAGAGCAAAGGAAAAAAACGAAAGGGTGATATGGATCACTGAGGCATTGGGACCGCCCCGATCAACTGGTTTTCTCTTGATGAAGCCTCGATTTGGCGGCTTCTTGGGTGGCATTGTGCCATAATCAGTAATTGTAACATTACTTAGGTCTGGAACAAGCTGAAAATGGTCCCACTATCTCTGTGGCGATTGTTGGACTTTCGCCCAAAAAGTTTGCAGTTTTCAGGAGAAAAAACGAAGAATATCAAGCCGATAGATACTGTGGTCGATAAAAACTCGAGAAGCCCCATAATTGTATTTGAACATGATAACTATTCTCCGCAAAATCTACATGAAGTAGATGGCTCTTGGTTTGAAAATGATTTTAAATGGAATATCGAACCATTGGGTGTAATATGGATATTGATTGTCTCGGTATTTCTAGCTGAATCAAGATATTCAATCGCCAGTTCAATTTGTCAGGGCAATCATTCTTTTAAAATTGAAAAAAATAGTGAATAAAAAGAAGCTTATGTTCCAGATTTTGACTTGAATTTACGCGTCATATTTGCATAGTTTGACAAACCCGGTGTTTCCACTTTTTCCTTGTTTGGAGAGTTCCAGAGAACTATAAGTAAGCCTGGAAATTTAAGGCATATAAAAGGTGCCTTAAATGTCATTCTAAATACAAATAAAAAGGCCCAGAATGCAAAAAAAATGCAGATAAAATCAATTTTTCAGGGGGGCATTTAATGTTTTTTTTTTGTTTTTTAAGGCTGGGTTGTCGATTTAAGACTTTTGGGGCTAAAATTCCTTTGTTTCTTGAGCACCATATAAACAGATCTTTGATTTTTTTCTACCTGTGGATGTGAAAAAGCTTCTGAGAAGAGACTTTCCACCGATCGCAACAATATACACAGATTTAGTCCATTCATTTTTCACTTCCAAAACTTTCATTGTTAATTTCAATTTCCTAACTCTAATTTTGAAAAAAGACCATATTCCTTTAATCCTATATTTCCCTTGCTGACATTCATCAGCTATTAACGTGCGCAAACCTGCAATCCTTACACTAAGTAGAGGGGGCTTTGTTAGTCAAGGTACCACAACTACTGAAGGTTGTATCAGAAAAATCAACTTAAAAGAAATATGAGATGTGAAAATCACTGTTTTTTGCATCCATATTTTAATCAAATTTCCAAAATTATTTCTAAAACTTACATTTGATCCCCTAACCACTTTTGAAAATCAGGTGTTTTTCTGCTCATTTTCCCAAAAAGTCTCCAAAATGTAAAACAAAATGCAAATAAGCGCTTAAATTTCAACTCAATGCAAATAAGAACTCAAAATGCAAATAAGTGTAAATAAGGGCCCAAGATGGTGATAAATCTTTTTTTGCATCGAATTCCCATGCCTAATTATAAAAATTCGCTTCTCTCATTTTTCATTGTCAATGAAATCCATTACTCTATTTCAGTTTCGACTAATATAATAATAATCTTTATTGCGACTTTCGTGTCATTGGACATTACTACAAGCATTTTTAGCCTTGCGATGGTTGGTTCACATGTTGGCCGCCATTCGAGGCGTCGTGTCCAGTCTTCCTTCCATCGATGGGACGTTGATGACCGAATAATGAAGTTATTCCGTTTGAGCTGTTCCTTGTCCTATTTCGATTGAGGTCCGCCATCTGTGATCTGGAAAAAGGGCTTATCCTTCCGAGAGGGGCCAGGGAGGAGATTCGAATCAACACCCCCTCTCGTGATGGGAAGGTGCCTTATCCACTTGACCACTTCTCCTCCTTTGTTATTACATATAATATAAGTAGGGACGGGCAAAATGTGCAAATCAAAAGAAGCTTTTGGTTACCAAAAGTTGCACAAAAATTAGCCCAAAATCGTAAAATAAAATGCAAAAAAAATGTCAAAAGCACAAAAAAACCAAAATAGCGCAAATAAAATTTAAAAAATTCGCAAAAAAACTGAAATTTCTGAAAAAAAGCTTCAGATACTTTCTTGTCATCTGCGTGTTAATCTTCAATCTTGAAGCGGAAAATTTATATATTGAAGCAGTAGTAATCCATACTATGCTAGCCTACGCTGGGAGCCGTACAATCAGATTTAGTTTTCAAATTTGAAAAATATCTTCCTAAAGTAAATATTTTTAAAGAAAAAATAGCAAACTCAACAATTTGTTCATTTTTGGCCGAATTCGTAAAAAAATCGTGGAAATAAAGGCGAAAAGTGCAAAAAGGCAAATAAATGGGTTTATGTTACCAAAAATCTTTTAACTCTTTTTGCCCGTCCCTAAATATAAGTATATATGGCCCTTCGGCGTATCAAACCTTTATAAATCAACATGTGAACATTTACAAACAAATCAGTGGCCCCTTCAAGATATGGGTTGGGGTGTGTGGTAATTGATATATTTTAGATCTCGAAATAACATCTGACAGATTAGAGAGTCAAAATAGATGTAAAATAGTGTTGTCATACTGGCAAGGGCTCAGGGTATGCTCTGATATCGTGACTGGGCAAGACATTGTCTAAATATTTTTCGATGCCATTCACTGTCGTAAATGGTAGGTCCACAAAGGAAACGTTGTCCCCATGGTGGAACGTTTCCACAATTTTGGCATCGAAACCTTCGAAGGCGTTCTCCATTAGAACCTCACTCCCTGACACCATAACACGCCCCTGATTTAAGGCGGTGGCCAGATCCGATCCAAACACGGTGACATCAGCCAGAACCCCGCCCACAGCATCGGGTGTGGAACCACCCAAAGTGAAACGAGATCCACAGATGCGCTCTGTGTTCACGACCAAAGCTAGGACATTGCTGGTCAAAGGCCGCTTAAAGACCGACATTTGATTGGCCGTCTTCAATTCGGGCGTGTTTTCCTCATGAATGGCAAAGTTCGAGAGAGCATTGTTAAAGATGATCCCATCGGCGGTCATGATCTATGGAAGTAATTGGGAGCATATTGGGGATCATTTTGATGATAAATTAGTTTTTATGACGAATTCTAAAAGCACGGGCATCCTCAGGATTATTTGACCTATGATTAGCCAGATCGATCAAGAAGCACTGAATTTTCTGGAGTGGAGGGTTTGCGATGAGAGTTATATAATTTCCAGTGTGATCAAATCAGTGCCGTTCTTTCTGCATTTGAGACCTTGTTTGGATTGAGTAGACAACGTTTATCAATTTCCAGTTCAATTAGATTCCGAAGTGAGAAGTTATGCCTTCTTAAAAATTGGGGAAGTTTTGAAAAAGAGAACCTCTTGACCCCAACGTTAGATTGAAGAGAAAACTTAAATTCGTCTACCCAACACAAACAGTGCCTGATTTAAAGAACGACATTGATTAACTCCAACTGGAAAAAATGATTATCATCTCTAGCCTCACACTTCACGAAATTCAGTGCCTCTTGAAGCTAGGAAATGGATTTACATATTAATGTACCTCCCAAATTCAAACGCAATCATTCAAAATTGTTTTTTCTTCTCTTGTTTTCTTGGATCCAAACCCATTTGGCAGGCTTGCAAGGATGTATTCCAAATGATGTTTTTGGTCACAATTTGAGACTACGGCTGCCAAAATCCGCTAGCAAGAACTGTCGGTAGTGAAAGCTTGAAATTCCCCAACAGGAATGCCATTTCTTCCTAATTTACGAGAGAGTCTGACATCCCAAATGCTCAGTACAAATGTGGTTTCCTTTTCTTTCTTTTGAGGTTTTAGTCGAAAGTGTCAATTCAGCAACTGAGCTACCATTATTTGACCATAGAACCTAGAAAATCCGAAAATTGGTTCATCATATCCCAAGTGTTATGCCGATCAAATCCCTCAAGATCCGAAATGGTTTATCGAGTTCTTTCTTTATTACTCCTAACATCACACCCCAGCAGCTTCATTTGGAGTTGCTCTATTTTTATGATGGTCACCTAAATCATCATATTAGTCCATAAAAGACAAACCAACTTACTTTTGAGCCAAACCACGTGTTTAGAGAGGTCACTACCGATACGTAGTTGTCCATCCGGTCCATGGCCACCATATTGGCTCCAACAGCCTCAGACATTGGGTACAACGACTCAAATCCCACATTCGAGCCTTCCACGCTATTCAGAAATTTGTGTACATTGGCCTTATCCGTCAACCAATCGGATCGATTCTCCACCAAATGGTCCTCATATTCACTAGGATCTCCCAAACCCAATTGGAACATCTCTGTCCGTTGCAAAACCTAGAACAAGCGCAAAGATCCAGGGTGATCAAGGGAAGCAGCGGAACCAAATGAGGTGCAGGCTGGCACCCATTGCCATCTTGGTAATCGTAAACTGTGTGTGCGAGATAATGATGGAAATTGGAACCCAGACAAGGGGATCACTTACACTACATGAGCTATTTTCCCCTCATTGTAATGAATAATAGCTTGCCTTACACAGAGCATGCAAAATCTCTTAATTGCTCGGTTCCACGAATATCGACGAAGAACATCTCTCGGTGCAGCTTCTCTGCTTTATTTGTAATCACATCCTGTTAAGGTCAAGATTTTCATAGATCGTAAGGCTGAGCTTTGGCCTTCTCGGTGGTTTAATTAGTGCTTTAAGTCAAAATTATGTCTGATTTCAATCATTTTACCATCAAATATGGCCAATCATTCTCATTTCAAAAGGCTTCCAAACGTATTCACTCATTCCATGCCTAAACCAACATCAAACAAGCTTGAGAATTTGATATTTTTCTAATGGGTAATGCCTTGGAACCAGGGTTGGGGAGTAATTGTAATTGCAATTACAGTTACGTAATTTCAATTACAATTACATGTAATTGTAATTAATGACATTTTTGGGCCAAGTAATTGTAATTGTAATCAATTACATTTTTGACCATGTAATTGACGAATTTTCAATTACAAAGTACCAATTACTATTCAAATTCTTACTTCTTCAAATTAACCATAATATCAATTGATACTTTGAGTTTTCACTTGCAAAACAATTATTTTGTCATCAATTTGCGGTCAATGTGATGCCACGAACAGATAGCTTTTGTTACAATACACACCCAAGCAATGATGTTTAAAAACTTTTAAACTAAAATAGCTTTTGACCATGGTTTTTGTGTCATGAGGTAGGGCTTTTCACAACTAAGGGCAGACAAATGAGGTGGAAAAAAAAAGTTTTAAAACATCGTCATACTTGATATGCAGCTGTATGTGTATAAAATTGGTGTTATTTTCTGGAAAAGAAAAATATGCCTTGTGGTTCATGGCATAATAGCTTTGATATTTAAGCCCGTTCCTAAGCTTTTGGTTTTCGTAAATCACTCTTTCATATTAACCTTTCAGGCATTATAAGTTACCAGTTGGTGCATCACCATTTAAAAATGGCAGATCTGTTTATTTTTCATCGTTTTGAAAAGGCAAAAGTGTGTAAGAGACGGAAGGATTTGTAATTGACTTGTAATTGTAATTGAAGTCAATTACATTTTCGGATGATGTAATTGTAATTGTAATTAATTACATTTTTCGACAAAGTAATTGTAATTGTAATTAATTACATTTTTCGACAAAGTAATTGTAATTGTAATTAATTGCATTTTTCGACAAAGTAATTGTAATTGTAATTAATTACATTTTTCAAGTAATTGACCCAAATCTGCTTGGAACGAGGGATATTCTGAAGAAATAGTTCAGTCTGTCAGGTCAGTTTGACCCTCTGCTACAACATAGAAGTTTATCACAATTACCGTTTTGAGCAAATTTGTATTACTCATCATAAAATATCATCTACCATGTACTTGCTTGTCCCCGCTATTAGAAATTAATATTTTAACGAAAAGAAATTGGGAGAGTAATGTTTTGAACTCAGGAGGACTCATGGATCAATCCGTTGTCAGTTTCAAGTTCCTTCACTGTTAAAAAAATATATGAAACATTAAAAATATTAGAATTTTGATTACCAAAAAAATGATATTGTCGCTGTGGAATTATTCAAGACATTAAATATGTCAAATATAATCTGTTGAAGGTCTTTAACGTGTGGCTTAGAGCTGTATATTGACGTGTGGTCCTTTCAATCCTTTTAAGCGTAAATAAATTCCAGATTTTACTATGAAAAATCGAAAAGTTTTGATATAATAAATATAATATAACATGAGAATATTTTTTATTTTCTTAAGCAATTTTGGACAGAAGAGAAACTTGAATATTGATTTAAGGTTGGTCCTCCGAAGTTCAAAATTGTGTTGCATACAGCTGCTCAATTTGTTTTGGTAAAATCTTATTCATTTCGGTGTGTCCTATGTTTTTTGTCGTATGTTTCCAAATCGTTTTTGGAGCGGAGCCAAAAAGAAACAATTTCCTTGAAAAACTTTCAGCAACAAAACTCAAGCAAACACGCAGGTTAACTTTAAGGTGCTTTTCTTCTGAAGTACTACATGTTTACGAAAATTCAAATTTTAGTCTTCATTTCTCTCATTTGTCCCAGTGTTTCAATGTGCGTAGATCCATTACAAAATCATATATGTGACTTTTTTAATAGATCTCTTTCAAGACCACTCAACAATCGCCGGCAAACTTCTCGCCTCTTTTCCTCTTGCTTGTCTCCTTCCTTCGGTTTTTTACCCTTTTTGAACTTACCATGGTGACATTGGACAGAAACTTCACATCGATCCCATGGGACCCATAACGACGATTGTATTCCTCCATTGCATTGACAAAAGCCAGCGTTTGGGGTCCCGAGGTGGGTGAAGGTGTGGCCAAGATCTGAAAATGACCAATTTGCGTGGAGATAGCCTCCCGTTCCACGACCGTGTAGTTGCCCAAGTCCTCGAGGGTCAAGTAGCCGTGCAATGCTTGAACTGTACTGTTGGCCAAAGAGCCCGTATACAGAGCTGCCGCACCTTCTGATGCCACGACCTTGAGAGTATTCATGAGATTGTTAAATCCTGGCAGATCTGACATTCGAGAGCCTGTCGTGATGGATTTCCCCTTCAAGAAACTCCTGTAACAAAGCATCAAATACGAGTGACACAGGGGAAACTTTTTCCATGTTGACTTTTGACTACTTACTTTAGACTTGGGTAGTTGTCTAGTTGGGCGGCATCCAGGCGAGATTGGGTGGCATTGTCAAAATGCTGTGAGACGGTTAAATTTGGCATTTCCCTGATGGTTAGATACACGAGATCACTCCATGTACAACAACGTGAGTTTCGCACTCCCGCCCCGTAATATTGGTGGGCGTATTCGAGTCCCTTGAGGAAGCCAGGGATCCCTATTGAAGCCAATCCCGTTGTGGCCGAAAGGGGATTGGATAAATATCTGAAGCAAATATTGAGTTTCACGTCATACAAAGTTCAAAAGAATCCACTTTTCACGTGGAACTCGTTCCACTTGATCCTTCTTTCACCTATCGTTCCGAGCATTGATGGGAGTCATTTCACGGAAGTCAATGACTTTGGTGTTGTTACTGTCCCGATGTCGATGGATCATCATGACCCCACCTCCACCCAATCCGGTCAAATGAGGCGCAGCGACGGCCAAACAAATCGATCCCGCTACAACTGCATCGACGGCATTGCCTCCCATAGCCATAACTTCTTCCCCGATTCTGGTGCAAACCGGATGATCCGAGACGGCATGATCGGTATCTTGCGGTTCATGCGATATCCCTGCAAAACAAATTAAAGTTATTGGCATCTAATAAAGCACTTTCCAAATGGATGGTTTATGAAAGATGGTTCACCTGCCGCAATCTGCACCATCAAGGCCACGGTCACTCCAATGGCGAAGATGAACATGGACAACACGATCATCCTTAGTCCATCAGCCTCGCCTCGACAACAGAATCCGGATTTCTTCCCGTGACCTCGAAGATATGACGTATCTCCGTGCGTTTGATACGGCTCCGAAATCGAGAAAGTCTGTTTAGGAACACCATTGGTTCCACCCTCTTCCAATCCATTGTGGCTCGTGGTTCCATACGACATGTTCCCGATTTTTGTCACATATGCACCACTGTTCAGCTGAAGCGTTTGGCAATCCACTCAGCTGTCACGAAGGACTTTTTTAAGTTGGTCGTGAAGGAGGCACAACCAACCGACCGACCGACCGAGAGCAGAATCACCTGTCTGCATTACTATACGGCATGATTTGCTAGCTTTACCTCGAATGACTTGCCTTCTCAGTTCTCATGCCTCGTCACTCCTCAAACCCAACACGAATGAAAGCGTGTGCGAGGATCGAATGTATTATTCCTTTATACACATGCCTCTAACTCCTCACACTCTCATATGCTTAATGACTCAAATACGGACTAGAGGAGGTATAGAGTGAATACGTCACCTAGATAACGTTTGAACAATCCCCTCTTCGTTAGTTTGTCATCATCAGTATGATGGAGATCTGGCCTTTTTGACTCATGGAAATCGCCAATCAAAAGGGGTGAATTTCGAGTCATCGTTGTTATCTTTCTTCCCCCAAATCCAAAACTCTGCAACATGTCGTATCTCTCATTGCCCTCTCCTTATGCTAACTTAAAACAACACCAAGTATAATGATGATGATTGATCCATCGCAGGTGCACTTTGCAACAAGTGTCCCTTTGTTAAAAAGGCAACGGTTCAAAAGACTTATTTCGTGAAGAGCCCTTCCTTTCGTAGGTAGGATTTGCTCAAAACTCAGGTGAGCAACGCCCTCTGCTGCTTACCTGTCAAATTCAAGCCCTTCTTGAAGAACATCAAGAAGGACACCACCACGGGGCCTCTCCTCAGTCCTCATGGAAGGCACACACACAACCGGTACTACCAGCTACCTTTAAAAAAGAACCACTAGCAAGAAGAAGCGAAAGAGGGACGGACACACTCCTACTTCTACTTCTTCTTCATTCATGTGTTGGTGCGTTTTAGTGACCCAGTTACCGTTGGTTGTGTAAGACATTACACAGATTTGACTATCAAATTGGTGGTGGGAGTGATTTGTGAATTTCATTGTATCCGTTTAGCCGCCAAAATAAAACGCAAATGGACTAAGTCAATCAAGCATCTAGCATGCAGATTCAACCCGGAAACGATGGACTTCAGTTCGCCGTTATTGATTCAGGATATACGTACGTTGCGTATGAGTGTATGTGAAGTGCTTTGAATTGCCGTGAGGATGAGAGATTTTGTTGTGCCCACCCTTCACACATCCTCGAAGGTCAATTTGGAACCGATCCCATTCCACCCGAGTCCCAATGGAGATGATCTGAGTGGCTCAGGGAGGACCTATTCTCGCAAGACGAGGTGTCTCTGGTCCTTTTTCGTGCTAACCACTTTCCTCAGCTTGGGTTACTTCCTCAGAGATTCCGTTCGTTGGATCCTGGTGGTGGTGGAACACCAAGATGACTGGACAATCGTGACTGCCTTGATCTTGTTGTACATTTTAGTATCATTGCCATTTGCTTGGGGCTACATCGTGATTAATGTGGCTACAGGGTATCTGTATGGCTTTGTCAAAGGCATCTTAGTCACGGTGTTTACCGCTACTCTTGGGATTCTCGTGGCGTTCCTCATTGTTCGGAAATTCTTGGGCCCTTGTGTCCGTGGGTAAGGCTTTTTTGCATTTGTCTATTTGACTTTGAGAGATGGACCTAAAATGCACGCCACACCTAGTAAGTGAGCCTAAAATCTGAAATACGTGGAAGCCGATTATTTTATATCTGTTATCTAATACCAAATGCCAAGTACAAAAATGCCTTCTAGTTCGTTTGACGTATTCGGACAAATAAATCATTTTCATATCTTTTTAATGGAAAAAATTATAATTAACAAAATCATGTCGATTTTTTCTTCCAAATTTTGATTTATACACACCTTTCAACTTTCTTGATGAAAATCATGTTCAAGCCAAAACCCTTACTTATGTCCGTTATAGTCATTATATGTTTTAATGTCTAAATGACGAAATCAAAAAAAATTAAGAAACTCGTGTAACATGAAAAACGTATACTTTTGGCAATAAAAATAAATTATCTAATTAACACCATTTATGAGGAAACCAATCCTCATTTAAACAAGGATCACTAAATACCTGGATGCCTAGGCTACTGGCAAAAGCCAGTTTTCGAATTCTGTACCAGATAGAGAAAAGGTTATGTAAACCAAGTGTCCGACTTCAAAGCTCACTTTCAACTTGATCGACAGAACTTTGTGCCAGTAAGAGTAATTTGAAGCGTAGAGCATAGCACACTATTCCGACCCAACATTTGCACCTACCATCGTCCAAAAGAACGATTGTGAAGTCAATTTGTCAAACTTGTCAAAACAAAATCATTTACTTGAATGACATTCGATTTATAAAAAAACACACTTGAACGCTTGAGCGGAGGCTTCCATGTCTTACGATTTCCTTGATTTGAAGTACTGTAGTCAATTCATTGGCTCATTCCTGGATAGAATGTCTGACATTCCGTCCTATGTAGAAACCCGTTAATTATCATGTCCTAGTTCTTAAGTTGAGTACTGAAATTGTGGGATCATAAGTGGTGAGAGAAATGCATTTCTTTTTCAGTTGGATCATCGAAACCAACAGTCTGACCAAATCTATCGACCAGATGTTGTACAATCCCTCTCAGGCGTTGAAGATCATCATTCTGTGCCGTTTGACGCCGATTCCTTTCGGGCTGCAAAACTCTTTGTTTTCGGTTCACGAATCTCTTTCCGCTTGGCTCTATTGCTATGCAACTTTCCTTGGATTAATGCCTTTCCAAGTGCTCAACGTGTACCTTGGATCAACGTTACGATCTATGGAACAGGTCAGTTTTTTCCATGACAAACCGGTGATCACTGCCAGATTCCAGTTGCCGTGTAAGAGGTTGCGAGAAATCCTGCCATTAAGTAACGAACAGAATTTTCGGAATTTTACCTCTGCTCCAAATTACGCAGCTCCTTCTGAGATGTTGGCGGACCGACTTTCAGAGGAGACAAAGACTTGATGACATGGCACATTATATCCTTTGAAATGTCTCTCAGCTTGACCCCTATGGGCTACAAAGGGACCCATTTCAAATGCTTTAAGTAGTCTCCTCTATCTTTTCTTGTGTTCTAGGTTCTTTACGACACCACCATGGCGAAAGTGGGTATGGCCATCTTCGGTGCACAGATCTTAGTGGCCATTCTCGTCACATATTTCGTGTTGAGAACAGCAAAATCTGAGCTTCAAAAAGCTATCACTGAGTCTAAAACCTCGACCACATCTTCTATTAACAATGACGACCTGGACACCTCCTCCAGCTTGCTTCCCAAAGCCACTGATCCTTTGCTTCCAACCATTGAAGCAACCAGTTTGTCAGAAGTCATCGTTTCTCGAACAATCTCTTGAGTTCGTTTGCTCCGAATGCTTTTAGATTCCATCGCAAGTGATCACATCAAAAAGAGTTACAAATACTATAATTCTACCTATGGATGAATAAGTGTGGCAGAAAATATTATTAGTTCCCGAAAATAAATGCAAAATAAGAATTCGTATTTTTACTATTTTTGCAGCATACAGGTCGGTTGTTGAGGTAGTTAGGAAGCATTATAAAAGCATATCTACAAACACAAAAGAAGCATAAGGGACGGAGAAGAAATAACCATGCTATATCAAGTTTCTCTTCATAGGCTGCGATTAAAAACCCAGCTCATGTAGCAAAACTTGATAGAGCATGGTTATTTCTACTCTGCCTCACATCCTTCTTTCAAATTTCAAGATACGCTTCTACAATACTTCCAAACTACTTCAACAACCGATCTCAAAAGTGTAAATGAAGTAAAACAAGCTTGTAAATCGATTATATTCTACTAGGAAATGAGACTTGCTTGTGTTGGCTTGATTACTTCCAAGTCAAAACTTGGCCATTGCAAAGCTAAGTAAATGTTTCATGTGGAATGAATAAATGAATGAATTTATTTTGATACGTTTTTATCCAAACATTTATTTTTGCTATCTTCTGTTTTCAGCTTTAGAGGTCTTCCATGACTTTTGACTCTGGGGTGCTTTTGGGTTGGATTGAAATTGGGGCTCTTTGGCGTAATTCTTTTTTCATTTGGAAACTTGCAGCTTTTTATTTCTATTTCGTGTTCTCAGAAATCTAGTTGAGATTTACCAATTTCACCAAAAAAAGCCAATTGCTGAAACACTCGTATACTTGTACTCGCTGAAATATTCAGCGTCCAGATTATCCTGTTTTCCAAGTATAGAATGAAAATGTTAGTAATTTGTTCTCAAATAAGTGCCACTATTGCTCTCTGTTTTTCTCAATTCCTTAGTGTTAAGGCTGGTCTACACGTGAAACAAAACGGCAAATATTTGGTCAAATCCAAGACAAAATTAGCTTGATGGCAAATATTATTTTCTGTTTTTCAAATATTTCTGACTTTGAACATGTTGAAAAATTATTTGTCCTTAGGCTAACTTTTTCTGGTCGACAATCGAAATACACATCGATGCATGCAGGGTGTCCAATCACGAAACGATTATTGTTAAGTAAAAGGCTTCAAATTAATGGATTGAAGAACAAAACAATGATCCTCTAACTTTTGGCATCAAGATCACCAAAATTGAACGTCATTTGTGAAAGATTGCAAGGATCCACGGAAATGTACGACATCAAAAGTCATCGATAATCAGTTGGCAGTGTTATAGACTAGTCACGTCTCAAATGAGTCAACTGACAGGTTCGGAGGAGTTTACAAGGTAGCAACGTTGCCAAGTGGCAGTTATAACTGCCAATGTTCACCCAAACCCAACTCGACAACACCAAATGCCAATGGAGAGTAGAGGTCTTAAAATGGTTGTGGGGGGGGACAAGAAAATGACTGAAAATGACAGTAGATATTGTCAATGTCCATAGCGTGGCTTCATGCGTAAGACCTTCCAGCCAAATTAAATGACACTGAAGGAAAGAAAAAAGTCTTGGACAGAAAGCAAGATTGAAAAAAAGTCGTTGAGAAGTGACAATATGTGGCAGTATACAATTCACTGTCTAAATTACGGGACTCTGCTAAAGGTGACTGGTTTTAAAACAGTTTTTGGCAGTGCCAGTTTGAAACAATTTGAAAAAATTGGCAACAGTTTGGCCAAGGGGAAAAATATTTGACAAACTGCACGTTCACGTGTAGAAGTAACAGAATGGAAACATTTGGCAAACACCAAACAATTTCGGAATATTTGACAAATAATCTAGCCAAAATGTTTCATGTGTAGACCAGCCTTTTGGAATAGCGCAAACATAAAAGGCATGAAAGAGCAATGACGTAACTTTTCAATGTCGGTAAATTCCATTTTCCAGTTCTCAGTGTTCTTTTGAACGCCGAACGCCTAAGGCTCATCAACTTTTAATGCCCACACAAAATCATTTGTGATATTTTTGACACTTTGCTTTGAAAATAGTGCTGTGAGTGTCAAAAGAATATTTTCTAATGACTTTAGAACTCTAGGGTATTATACTCTTTTTAGTTAAGTACATTCTTGACAATATACATAGTCCTAAAAAACATAAACCAGAATGAACATTTTTATGGCTTTGTGCCTTTTTATTTGTGTTTCACGTGAGAAGTCAAATAATATACAATATTGGAATGTTATCATGATCGGAATAAATCAAAGAAAAATATTCAAAGCTTACAAAGTTGAAAAGGGAACAAAAGGAATGAGGAATTAAATGATGATGAATAGGGCGCAGAAATAATTTTTTGAAAAATAAAATATCTTAAAAATATTTCTCCGTTTTTCCTCGATTTTTAAAGATTTTGGCTGTTTCATGGGAAAAATAAATATTTTCTCGAATATTTGAGTCAGAAAAAATATTTCAGGCAAAATTGAGGAAAATAAATGAAGTTCCAATGCTCAAGAGGGCTTACCCAAAATAAACCCAAAATACAAAAATCTCTACAAAATGGTATTTTTACCTAGATTAGACATTCACAACGAAAACTACTACCACACACGAAAAAACTGCGCCATAACTTGAGGCAAATTGAAAATTGTATTCTTACTTCAATTACATTTCAAGTATGCCTCCAAAAACGGCCAACTAAATCAATCTTAATCTTTTGAAGGAAATATATATTGGATATTTTGTCACTTTTTTGCAAATATTTTTCCGGGCCCTAATGTTGAACCTTCGTCTAAAAATTGAACGGAGCACGTCCTAGAATCCCCCGTTAAAAACAGGACGATTTTTTTATTTAAAGAGTAGAATAAAGAATTTGGTCACGGTTTCCTTGACCTTATTTTGCTTTTTCATCTACTGTATACTGTATATTGCTCGTACATTCTATGTCAACAATTTGGGTAAAACTGCCTTAAGAGGACATTATTCAACCTCTATCGATGCAATCGAAAGGGGAATAACATCGACTTAAGTTTCAGTAATAGTAAATATACCCAAGGCATATTTATTCATTTGCAAAGTATTGTTGAGCCCGTAGGAGAATTTTTATTCCTGCCAAAGTAAAACACCAAGATTGAACTAATGGGGCTAAATTTCGATGTTAGTCCCTTTGTTTTGCAATTTAACTCCAACTTTGAGCCTGACTTTCGGTTGACAAGCTGCCATTACTCGTATATGTATGTATGTAGATGCTTCTCCAAGTTGAAAGATGTCAAATGAAGGCATGTCAAAAATGACATTAAGCCTCCAGATGAAGAAGAAAAACGAGAATGAAATGTGAAAGAGACCTGTGTGCACGCGAGCCCAAGACAGCATTTATGATTTTGTGGCCTGTTCTACGAGTCTCAGTAAAGAGAGAAGGAAAGGAAAGATGAATTCAAAAGTTCCAGCAATGATGGCCACTTCTCCACAGTAATCTGATTCCAGCCAAGACTTCATGTCACAATAGCGAAATGGTTCAACATTCAGTGCTCACAATAGTCTCCTAATGAGGTTGCTGGGTCTTTGATAAGATCATACCGAGAGTGTAAAACGGAGCCATTTTTGAAAAAATGCACAAAGCAGTCGATTCGTTCTCAAGTCGAGCAAGCAAGTTGTGCATGTGGCTTGTAAAATTTCTCAAATTCCTGGCAAAACTCCGGGCCAAAGTGAAATATGGCTTCCCAGGCTTCTCAACCAAAAAACGCCAATGGTCAACCAAAGTTTTTTTCTCTCTCCCCCTCTATCTACTTACGTCCTATGATACGTAGTATGTGAATCTTCGCAAAGTTTGCGTGTTCATTGCGTGAACTTGATTAAAGTTTGTACTGCTCGAATAGGTCGTTCATCAAAAGGCTGAGCCTTGACTGGCTCAACTCTTTGGACGACTAACATTGACTAGAGCACTAACCTTGATTTTCATATGGTTGCTAGTGCCTCACCCTATCTTCACTTTTCTTTTTACCGTGGGAACTTGTTCAAAGTTGTCTTGGAAGACATGAGAGGCGGTGACTCGATTGTTATATGACGCTGAGAAAAGTTCCTCTTTTGCTCTCTACCTAGACTAGCTGATGATCAAATTGGGAATGGCAAGCCGAAAAAAAATCTTAAAACATTGTTTGCTTTAAAGTTCTAAAAGGCAAGCGAAGGGAAAAGGAGTCGACTTATTTTTTTCTGCCCCATTTTATTTGCCCTACAGACATGATATGAATATAAAACTTGAGAAGAATGGTCAGTGTTTGGTGAGAACTTCATGTTTTCATGTATCGCCAGACCTCAGTCGCTTATCAATCAACGGCCATAAAGATATTCATAATGGTGTGCCTGCCCATGATCAAATGATAAATAATTGCGCCATCGTTTTGGTGGGGCCATCGACTGTCAAATATCATGTATGGATTATCCATGCTTTGAATATCAATTGACCAAGCCATCCATGCCTTTAACATTCTAACTGAGAGGCATTACTCGCAAATGTGACCGACCGCAAAAACAACGAGCTTGAAGTTGAACTCACGTTCTGAACTGACGAAAGAAGCATAGATGGAGTTTATTCAAGAGGTCGGCATTCAAATTTTGCCCATCCTTTACGTTTGCCACTAATCAATATCTTTGTCTTCCTTACAATATTATCTTATGACAAAAACAATCGAAAAAAAGATTGTTATAGCGGATCAATAGCTTCTGGTCGATAACGCACATCCAGACGAATGAGAAAAAAATAAAGCAAAAAGTTATCCTTGTCTAGCTATTTGCTTATGAATTGGGTTGTCTAGTTATCGAGTAAAGGCTTAAAAAAACTGTGGCAAAATGAATGGGCTTGCTTCAAAATGAATGAGAAGATAAAATTAATCCGATAAAAATTAAAAATCTTCCAAGTTGGATTAATTTTGCGACCGGAAATAATTAGAGTAACGATAAATAATTCATTAGAGCTAGGATAAAGTTCCAAAATGCAACTTAATGTACACAAAATTTGCAATTTTAAGCCACTTTAACAGCTCTGGTTTTTTTTGCAACGAACAGCACTTTTGGCATTTTTTTATCTCGATCATTTAAATCCTGCGAGAAATTGTTTTCGTCTTCAAAAAGTGGACGGATCGATTGAAGAAATGTTATGGATTACAGATGGTGAAAAATGTGAAATGGATTTAAAAGAAACTAAGACTAATAAATAGGGCCCAGAAATATTTTTTTAAATAAAATATTTTAAAATATTTCTCCACTTTTCTTCGATTATTTAAATATTTTGGCTATTTCATGGAAAAAATAAATATTTTCTCAAATATTATTCTAGACAAAAAAATATTTCGGGCGCAATTGAGGAAAATAAATGTAAAGGTCGAATTAATGAGGCGTACCCAAAATGAACCCAAAATGCAAAAATCTTTACTAAATTGCATTTCCACTAAAACAAAACATTCACAACCAAAACTACTGTTATATACGAAAAAAAATGCACCATATATTGTGGTAAATTGAAAATTGTATTGTTAAGTCAGTTTCATGTCAAGTATCCCTCCAAACATGGCCAACTAAATCAAATTAACCAAAAACAAATTTAAAAAATCGGTGCACTCAGACAAAAATACGAGAAAATGGCCTTGTCAAAAAATATTTCTTCAATATCCGTTTTTTTCAAATATTTTGAGGTTTGAAGAAAACATATATTGGATATTTTGTCACTTTTTTGCAAATATTTTCCGGGCCCTACTAATCAATATCATTTGCAGCTACATTCGCAAGGTTTAAAGGTCAAACTGAAATAGGTATAAATCATGAATACTCAGCTATACTACGTCAAAGTACTTCCTCTATCCAAAATATATATTGCCTTCTTTGAAGCAAAACGTATCAAAGCATTTCAAATCAAGGGTATATTGATGCTTGGAAGACGTTTTCTAGTGCCTCTTGTCACTTCTCATTTGCATAAACGTAATTGGTCACAATCATCAAGCTCCGAAAATTGTGAATACTCGTTCGCCAAATGGTTTCCTAGGCTTATGTGCAAATCACTTCTGCCAATTACACCCTTTTTGGCTACCGTGTTCAAAACTCATTCCAATTTTGAGTTCCATCGTCCATGGTATGTACCTAACCATTGTTTGTGCTTCAAACCATTTCACCTTACTGAGCATTCTTTTAAAACGTCACTCGAATTTCTAGCCGTGCATGTAAGGGCTCCACATGAAAATTTGAACGGTGCCATAAAATCGTCTTTGGTAAGCCCCCAAGCGTCCGAGGAGTTGTCAAGTCATGCACTGCCATCACTGAAAAGGTCTTCCAATTCAATCATTTTCTTCTCATTTCGGATTTTACTCTCTCTCTCTTGGCTTCTGGTCATCTTTTGCACCGTCCATGCTCGTCGATCTTTGTGTTCGATCCTTAACGAGGCAAAATTTCTTGTTGGCCCTTATATGGTTTGAGCTTGTGTCTGTCTATGATTGCATCTTGAGATGTCTTCCATCAGGTTTAAACATCCAATACTTTCATTTATCACACAAGATTGACCCCGCGTGAGTGGAGCCTTCTGTCGTCTTTGTGGAGACTCAAATTGATTCTGGTTCATGATCCATTCGTCCTCGTGTCGGCATCGTTTGAGTCGGCACTCTGCGCCATTTCCACACAAGATCAGATAATGGCATAAATACAACCTAAGGTATCACGAGTCACCCTCCGAAAAGATCAAGTTCGGCCTCGGTCCAGCTCATAACTCTTGGAATATTAGCATGCAAAAGACGTCAATCTCCAACAAAACTCTTTGCGAAGGTAGTATTTTGCCAGATAGTCTTTTTTTAGAAGGAAAAAACAACCATTTCTCTCACGCTCAAAAGCACTCCCCACCTGGTTCGTAGAGGGTAATCAAGGAGGGTCTCTTTTGTCTTGATGGCTCGCACATGCTATGTTACCTCCTAGCCGAAAAAACACCTTGTTCCCTGAGGAAAATTCCCACCCGCCTGCCAAACGGGACTTGACGGCGCTGCCCTCGGCTTGAGGAAACTGATGGCCCGCGAGCGCGAGCTCAGAGTCCGCACACTCCGCACGATCCTTTTTCCTGGACGGCGTTAGCCACGAACGAGCCTCGATTTCGTGTTCAAGTGAAGCGATTGCGAAGAAGTCTCTGTTCGGATCTTGGGAATACGAATAGCGAGTTCATTTTTTCCTGCCACACCTGGTTGATTCTTTCCAACATTGCGTGGGAATTTGGTCCGGATTGCACATTGAGTATAGAAGGAAATGTGTTGGTTTCATGGGAAGGCATTATGTTGATTTAGTGCGCCGAGCCGAAGTTGTATTTGTTCAATCGATTTTTGCCCTCCAAACACCGAATGTGCTTTCCGCCACCACCCACTACGAAAGCTAAAACATATTTGAAGTAGTGCCTTGCACCTAGCCCATCTTATTGGCTTGATAACCAAAGTGGGTCTCCAAGCACTTCAGATAACATTTCAGAGAGGGGTAAGTGATCTATGGGCAATTCCCTTAAAACCTGCCGAGAATAGCATAAGTGGAATCACAATAACGCTTTCCAATTTCAAGTGAAAAATGAAATTGGACTTGAAGCAATATCGGAAAACCTCTTTCCAAGTGTCATCAAGACATATCTTGTTGAAAAAGTTTGGAAATAAAAACTTTGAAGAAATCCGCTCATGACGCCTAAACTCATGCCAGAAAATCATTAAAACGTTGAAGGTCAGAGAGAACGAAGCTCAATTTAAATCCAGTTTGTAAGCCATTAGAACGCAATGGAGTGGAGCAAGTAATCCCTTGAAACTCGCCAAGCCTCTCAACATTTCCCCTCTTAATCGGCCCATGATGAAAAGTTCACTCAAATCCGAAGTAGATGAATCTTCAGATCTTGGCCCCAAGGCGAAATACGAATTTTGACGAGTCGTCATTCGTCTCAAATGTCTCTAGAAAACACTGTTTGTTTGACATTAAAGTGCTTCTCGATGATCGTCTTTTCAGCTTTCTCCATTTCAACAACAACAACAACCGAGAGCATCTTGGCTTCCAAGCCATGTCGGACCAACTTGAGTGACCATAACGAGGTTGAGAAGATACAAACTGTAGTATCTGTCCCCAAGCACTTTCTCCCCTCTTGTATCAACCACCGCCTACTTCTCCCTCTATAGCACCACTACGACCACAAGAACCTTTGAAAAGCATCCTCGTGAAAGGCCACAGAGGACCCCACAAAGAGTGTCACATTGCTCTTTTGAGCTCGTGCTTTCCCAAAGTGTAGTATTTGTGGATGAACAGATCGATACAAGTTGTGCGAGCATTCCAGAAGCAAAGCAAGCAGAGTAAAATTTCAGGATCAGAGTGGAACTCACGTCTTGGTGTCTTGTTTACTGACGAGTAGTGAATCATTAATCTTAGCCGGAAGAAACAGGAACGAGATGTTGGATATCCTCCTCTTCCTCTGTCGCAAAGCATTGAGATTTGACACGAAGATCGGTTCCAGAAATTGAGAATCAGATCGATAACATCGAGATGGAATTGAAGGAGAACGCCAAACTGATCAAGGAGACTGAGATCTCCAACTTGAATACAGTTTTCCTGGAGAGTGGCCAACGAAATTTGTGCCACTCCAATGGCATTAGGGATCCTCAGGTAAGGTTCATCTCAATTCAAAGCCTTAATTTATCGATGAAAAGTAATCCTCTTTCCTCTAAAAACCCCACGGACACATTTTTTTTTCTTCTTTAAATGACAGAACCGGGTATTAAGCCCGATTAAATCTCATTGGTTCCAACTAGTGAGACCAACGATCGATAAATCCGAAACAATTTGTCACACGAATGGATAATTCATCTTCGTTGACTTTTTTCAGGCGACTGCTCTGTCTGCCCTGAAAACTAGGCACATCCGACTCTTCAGCGATGCGGTTAACGACGACAGGTTTGATATCAATCACTCCTATCCCTCTGATGATGGAATATTGTCACGTCCACTTATTGCCGTTGCCTTGGAACGGTGGAACAATCCTCAAGAGGACAATCAGTATGTGGATATCTTGCTCCGTCTTGGTGCTAAATTAGGTGATCTGGATGAACTCACCGAGGTCTCGCCTTTCCACAACATCGTCCAAAAATGTGATCCAGACCTCTTGACCTTGGCCTTGAAATATGTGGATCGAAATATCATCAATGTTGCTGATGGTGAAGGCCTGACACCTTTACATTGTGCCACCTCAATGCTCGTGGTAAGAAGGCATTCATTCTTGTCGATGCTCTGAGGTCAGAGTGGGGTCTTTAAAATTACTTGATGAATGTAGATTTGACTGGCACACTTTAGAAGACCAATAACGTGTTTTGCCAGAGCTGAAAAAATTGCGTGAAAAAAGTGAGTTATGCAACACCAAAACCCAAAGCCATCTAATTTTTTGTTTTGTAAATAACTTCTTTCCTATGAATTATTTCGGAAATATTCCCATGGGCAGAACAAAGTAGGGTTTTAGCATATTTAAGAGTTTGTTTTTTCATGGATCAAAAAGGCCATTAACAAAATCGAAATCGAAAGCGGGTGATAAAAAATTACGCACTAAGAACTATTTTTCATGATTTCGACGTTGGAAGTATTGAAAAGAAAATGCAGCTTTTGAGGAGTTTTTGGTAAGCCCTTAATTTTTATCTCAAACTTACTTTTTTCAATGCTTGTCTGCTTTCCGTTTCGGTGGCTTAATCAAAGATACTTAGACTGGATGTCCTAACACCGACCGCTTGGTTTGTAAAACAATAAAGTGAAGGGGCTCGTGGGAATTTATCAAAAACCGGTTTATTGTACTGTTTTGCTAACCAACCAAGCGATTGTTGTTTGTTTTTTGGGAGTCAGAACGCAGCTTCGCAGTTGTGATCTGATAAAAAGGCTGTCTGTGCCGTGGGGATATTTCTTACTCTTATGTCCTTAAGGAGTATTAGAGAATGATATTATCTAAGTTATCCGTGCCCTATCCGTGCCCTTTCGTACTGACAAAATTTGGAGAACTATCAAAATTTGGAAAACTTTTTTTATTGCAATAAAAAATGCTCCGTATCTCTTTTTTTTTGTTAACTGAAGGTGAGTTATTGAGGGCACTTTGAAACATCGTAGGAGTGAAGTACGCATGACAAAGAACGACACAAAAGCTACTCATAATAGGCCGCATGTTAACGCATTTAATTCAAAAGCGAGAGTATACCAAAATTAAGTTGAATTAGCATTCGTTGAGTATGTACTCTCCCTAGCTGCTGCGTTTCAAACACAGGAGTTTTCATGAGTATATACTCAAGGCCGGTTAATCTGACTTGATTTTGGTGTGCTCTCGCTTTTGAATTAGATGCGTTAACATGCGGCCTATTGTTTTTACTGTAGTGGAACCGACGACACAGGCATGGAACCAAGCGACCATTGTACCCCCCTGTACGAACTCCCACGTCAACCATGAGGCATATGTGCTACATAATGCCTATGTCGCGTTTAAACGTGACGATTCGTATGTTTATGGAGTTCAAGGATTAGTCAGACAAGTGTTGGAGTTCAAGGACTAGTCAGACAAGTGCAGTCACAAAACATCTGTATATATCATCCGATCACGCCATTCCATTTGCGTGATCACCGAACATAATCCGAAGCATGACGTAATACTCCTGTATATAAACCTGTGTGCCCAATACTAAAGTACCAATAAGAGTAAACGCTTTATTGCGCTAACACCATTATAGTCTGTGTGCTTATTGTGTCCATTCTCTTAGCTAGTCTTCTTAGCTTGGTTTGTGTGCTTTGAAGTAGCTAGCTAGCCATCGAACCACTCCCGTTCCTATCTTACATTTGGGACATCATCATTATCATCATCATCTTTATTCTTATCTCGGTCTTCGATTCCAACATCGAACTTAACGGTCAAGAGGCAATCTGGTGACCGTTGGAACTTTGTGGTATCGCTCCCGAGGATCGACCCGATTCACACATCCGTCCTCATCGATCCCGCCACATTACCATACTCTCAATATACTTTCAACAATTTGTCTCATAATTCCTCTCATGCAACAAAAAAATAGCATGAAATCCCTTCTGATCTATGCAAGCTAAAACGAAGAGGAAAAAATACTTTTACTACAAACTATCAAACACAGGAATAAATTGCTATGTATGTAACTTAGTCAACTTTTGAAATTTAGGCTTCATGTGTGGCATTCGCTTATCTCCACTAAATTAAGAACCAAATTAAAATTCAAGACCGAAGAAAACGATGCCTGGTTTTGATTGGCGAAACCCCAAACATATTTTCAAGTAACTGTAAGCAGAATAAATGCTAATTTAAGAGCAGAGAAAATAGATGGCTTCTATTTTGAAAAATAATTCTCCAAACTTGATTAGGTTGGGTTTCCGAAAATTGACTAACGTAATACAGATATGTAGCGAATCACCTTTCATCCAATCAGACTTTTCATCGCCCAGCCAAGGAGATCTTCCTTGGCCCAGCTAAAAATAATCTCCAAGGATAACCTTAGATTAGCAGGGATAAACGCTTGTTTTTGGCAGTCTGCAAACCAGTTCTGTTTAGTATCTCTACAAAGATTTTTTTACTAAGCGCTTCATCACTTCTTCTCTTTCTAGGAACTGGATGAGCAACATCACCAAAAGATTGTGGACATCATTCAGATCCTTATTAAAACTGAAGGCATCGAAGTGAATGCTGAAGACTTGCGTGATGGCCAAACTCCGCTTTATTACGCTGCTTATGCAGGAAATCGACGAGCTGTCGAGATACTTTTGGAACATGGCGCAGATCCTTGTGTGGAAATCAATGGACAGTCCATTCAGTCTCTAATTGAACAAAAGATCAAGGGTTTCAATGTTTCGGCCTATAAACAAAAAGTCAAAGAGATCCCAATCAAACGCCGATTGTTTCTGGCTGCTGAGACGAATGACGCGAATTTTTTTGCTCAAGCACTTCAGAAAGGCGATTCGATTGATTGGGACCAAGATGATGGCTCCATGACACTTCTGCAACTGGCTTGCACTCACGGTAATAAGGAAGTTGTCCAGTTCTTAGTGGACAAGGGTGCAAACCCCAATAAGGCAACAAATTCAGAGCCTCGATCACCGATTCTAATTGCCGCCCATCACGGATTCTATGAATGCCTAAAAGTCTTCAAAGAGTGTCCAAAGGCCGACTTTTCCAAAGTGGAAGGTGGTACAGAAAAGACTGTTCTGCACGAAGTATTCCTTAGGGATTCGCCCAAGCATTTGAGAGGCCATTCACCCTCCAATGCATCTTACGATAAATGTTGGGAGATTCTACTTTCGGTTCACGAGTCCAATAGTAGATTCGCAGCCCAAATTAATCGGATCATCAACTACAAGGAAAAATTGGATGGGAACACTGCCCTTCATTACGCCACCATGCAGGAGGACCAGGAAATCATCAAGATGCTATTAAAACGCGGAGCAAATATGGGCGTGAAGAACAATCGAGGCAAGACTCCCGTGCAAAGTATTTTACCCGAAACGTTGAATGAGTTCTTGAGTGATGATTGCATTGAGAAGAAAGGGATCATCACCGATGAGGATTTCCAAATCACGTTCAAATACGATTTCCTGGCCCCACCCATCCTTAATGAGAAGATGGCTAAAATCTATGAGGATCCGGAAAAATTCAACGAAGACGGATACCACGAGGAACGACCTCTCCCAGAAACTGAAGCTCTGTGGTATCTCTCCACAGCGTCCAACGACCATCGAGCCCTTTTGAAACACCCGGTGATTGCCAGCTTCCTGTGGCTAAAATGGCAAAGAATTCGAACCATTTTCTACGTGAATCTGTTCCTGTATTTCCTGTTCGTGATCCTCCTCACCAGCTTCATCTTTTTGAGATTCGGAGGATTTGCCGTTCAGCCTGTGTTCAACGTCACCGATGCCCAAAGACACCCTTCGTACGACTTCAATAACAGCAACAAGACCACTATTGTCATCCTGACCGTCGCCATATCCGTTCTTTTGGCCATTCTGGCGTTACGAGAAATCTTTCAAATGTTGGTCTCTTTCAAGCGCTACTTCTTTAGCCCCGAGAACATCATGGAGATCTCGATCCTCATCATAAGCTGCATCATTTTATACGATCGAGAAAGTTACACCATGGACACGAAACGTCATCTGGCAGCAATGTGCATCCTAATGACATGGACGGAAATGTTGGTGTTGATTGGACGTCATCCTCGTCTTAGCACTAACATCACCATGTTCACCACGGTTATCACCACCTTCTTTGCCTTTCTGCTTTGGTACAGCATCATAATCATTGCCTTTGGCATTAGTTTCTACATCATGATGCACCAAGACTTCAAGGACGGAGAATTGAACACCGAATATCCGTTCTTCGATACAATCTGGTTGGCCTTGTTCAAGACATCGGCCATGTTTGTAGGGGAATTGGAGTTTGCTGATATCCCCTTCACGGGCAATATTTTGAGTTACTTGATCTTCTTGGCATTCATTTTCTTGATTGTGGTTGTTCTGATGAACTTGTTAAACGGTTTGGCTGTTAGTGATACAGGTCTGATTCGAGAAGAGGCTGAGGTTGTTGGATGGACCGCACGTGTTGATTCGATTACTTATGTGGAGTCCATGCTCTTGGGAGATCCATTTTATTTCTTGAGCAATTGGCCTCCGATCAAGATTTTGCAAAAGATTCCAAATTGCACTGTTTGCCGGTTTCTGTACCGATTTCCCAAAGTTCGAGACCTTCTGCAAAAAATCTCGGGCGGAACGAAGATTTTGTTGTTCTACTCTTGTCTACCTAACAAGAGGGCCATATTTACCCCAAACAAGAAGACCCAAAGAATTTTACTGAACTACAAAAACAGTTTAAAGGTCGACCACGAAACACCCAATGGAGTGATTCTTAAAGGGAAGGGGCAGAAACTAGCTATTAGTGATGATGTTCTGGATTCGGCCAAAAGTCTTCTTCTCGCGAAGATGCGCTCTGAGAAAGAGGAACAAGAGAAAAAGGCCATTCATGCTAAATTGGACCGACTGGAAAATATCGAATCATTGCTTGAGCAACTTCTCGCTAAGAAATAAATGACCGTGGATACTGTACAATGAACATATTCTTGATCTCATACTGGTTTTCCGTCTAATAAATTGTCTACAATTATAAATGCATTGATGTTGCTCTTAAATATGGATGGAGAAGCGGAATAAGCAGATTAGCTCTATGTTAATCCCAACAAACAGAACTTAACCGAAAACCTTTGCGAATTTTCAAGAGCTGTCGGTCTGCCAGTTCTTCTTGAGTATCCTCTCCATCGGGATCCTCCGTGGATCCCGAAGGTTCAAAGGCCGATGAAGCACCTTCGTCGGGATTTGGAGCCGATAAATGGCCTTCGGCGAGTCTGAGGTTGCCCAATCGCTCGGGTAATAAGTCCGGTTGATGCTCATCCCGAATGGGCATGAACTGACTGAGAACAGACACGCTCTCCCTGTAATGATGTCGTCGAACGAATTCGGCAATCAGACCTGCCACATCGATAATATGCAACGAAGGCAAGAGCTTCTTGACCTCGTCTTGAGGTATGGAATTGGTGACAACAACTGCCTTGAGAAAATCCGGATCATAAGATTTGACCACGTCCACACAACCGGCTGAGAAGAGACCGTGAGTCGCTAAAAAGTGTACTGAAGCAGCTCCCTCACGTTCCAAAACCTAATCAAAATGGAGAAAAGGTATTATTGATTTGATTTTAGACTGGTTAACAAATCAAAGCTTACCTCCATGGCGAATCTGAGGGTTTTCCCTGTGTCGAGCATGTCATCAATCATGATCACGTGTCGACCGTTGACTGATCCGGACAGACATCCGATGCCCGAATCACTCTTGCTACTGGACGGTTGGCGGATCCTTTCCTTGATGACAATGCCGACTGGTTTACGCAATTTTTTTAAAGTAAAAAAGATCATTAATCTTAAAGGGCTGAGGCTAGTTTTTTAGACGCAATAGATCGATCTCAAGATCGTACTATAGTACTGTAAGTCCGATCTTGAGATCGATCTTTGTGTTTAAAAAACTAGCCTCTGGTATCTTCGTGAAATTGAATAAAGATCAAATATTCAGCTTCGTTTTTAACATGTCCCATTAGCGCAGCGGATAGCGCGTTGGACTTCTAATCCAAAGGTCCTGGGTTCGATCCCCAGATGGGATGAGCTGCCACAGTTCTTTTAACATCTACTTATTCATGTTATCGTAAGGTTTTGATCATGAACCATGTCCGATTATCGGGGAATCAACCTCCTCCTCCTCCTAAGTTTCCGTCATTTCATGCCTTTACTGAGCAAGCTGTGTTCGTCGAGGAAGTTCAAAGACAGCTTAAAGTACAAAGCTGCTCGACGTGAACAAAGAAATGAACGAGACATTTCCTTACTGTCGTTTTGTGGATCATCATCATTGGCTTCCTCCGATTCATTGGATGCTGCCCGAGACCGCACGGCGCGTCCGATGCCTAATTGGTTGCTAAAATGGCCTTGATGCGAGGGATACCGTTTGTGTCTAATTTCTTCCCGTGATGCTTTAAGACGATTATGAATGAGGGCGAAGTCCAAATTTAGGTCGTTGGCCACAGTCACGGATTTCTTGACTGCTCCCTCATCGGGACTAACCACCACACAATGCTCCCAATTCGGGATCATGTGTCGAATCCAGTCGCAAAATAACGGCTCCACCTAGAGCAAACAAAGACGTTAAATCATCTAGCATCAGAAAGTAACCATTTATTTTTTAAAGACCAAAAGAGCATCCACAGGTCCATTGAAGAAGCCCTCAAGTTGAGGCGTGTGCGGATCCAACATCATGATGTAAGTGGCACCCGCTTTATGGATCATATCTGCCACTAGCTTACTAGCAATGGGAACACGATGTCCGGCCTTCTGATCACCCTTGCTGAAAAAAAATCCCCATCAAATAAACCACGCCCCACCTCGATATCCATCAATCATGACTACCTGTAGGGGTAATATGGCGTGATGACCGTGATTTCGCCCGCTGCAGAAAGCTTACAAGCGTTAATCAAGAACAAGAGCTCCATGAGGCTGTCATTAGGCGAATCTCCGCCGCCGGTTTGCAGGATATACGTGTCCTGGCCCCGTACATTCTCCTTGAGCTCGACCTGCGTCTCTTGGTTGGCAAACTTGGCCAACTTAGTGAGTCCCACGCGTACGCCCACTTTCTTGGCCACGGCACTCGTCAATTGGGGATGACTGGAACCGCCGAAAACCCGCAGATTCGACCTGGTCCGGTGAGATGAGAACATGACGGGCACTCACTACAGCACAACTTTCATTTTAAATTTCATCTAGATAAAGCACATTCAAGTTCTGGGTCCTTGATCTCTGTCAATGTTGCTGAGAACTGCCCAACAGTCAGTCAGCAATCCATGTTGACCAACCAACCAAGACACTTGGCCATAGATCAAGAGGTCAGGCTAGATCAGAGCTAAAGGATGAATGGAGGACATGCTCGGTTCAATTTCTTGGAAAGAAATCTCATGGGTCTGTTAATGGTTAAAAAGCTAGAATAGTTGACTCGTGGGTTGGTCAGGCAAAGTGAGTTTGTTAAAGTAATAGTGCACTTATCTAGCATTATTAGTCTGAAAACAGGTTTCGTTTCACCTATCTAGAGCGGGAAACTGGATTGGACCGTACAGCAGTCTAGAACAGAACTAAGAACAAGAGAAGTGGCAAAAGTGTTCAACTGACCGGTGGAAGATATATGAACAAAGGATGATGGCCCCATGAGGTATCGACGTTTGAACTGGGGTGTTTAAAATCGTTTTAATCTTGAGAATTGACTCCTTACCTGCGACTGGTCATGATGTCCAGCTTCTTTTGGAGGTGTTGAATGTGGAACTGGAGAGAAAAGAAAGTCACTGCCCTTCCATCCAAGGTCGACGGAAAAAACCAGAGATTTGCTTGAGTGACCAACGCAGATCAAATCATGTGGTGGAAGGGCACACTTTCCCAGGATCAGACTAATGTTTTCTTGGGATGTGAATACCCTTGACAGAAACAATCTCCTGAGGCTGTCCAAAACTTGGTGGCTTCTCATTCGTAATGTATGAAAGGGCCACACAGGACGGAAAAATATTTATTGATCAAACATACCGTTGAACTACGGCCTTGCCATATCAAGGACATTGATTGGGTACTTGCCAAAGGTGTTCCAATTTGTTACATTGTCCTTCAAATTAAAATTTGGTTCTAGGTTGGTGAAGCTTGAGGTTAACATTCTCAAGTATGAACCATAACCGTCTGAAAAATCCTTGGACCTCCAGAGATATGGACGTCGTTTGGCAACCAAATTTGAGTTTGCTTGGCCAAGACGTGGCTAATGCCAAAATAACATAAATTCTTGAACGTTATTCTAAAACGGATTTTTAAATGCTTAATTTTCCAAGGATGCAAGGATATAGTACAATGTCTTGATTGTCGGGTAAACTTATTGAAATCAGGATTACATGGTATTGTGAGAATCAGACGAAATGTAAATTTTTATTAGACCTGTTCAATTATTTTATCTAGATAAAAGACGAAGATAAAAGATAGTTCATCTTTTATCTTAATCTAGATACTTTTTTCGGGAAAGTATCTTTATCTAGATACTTTTTTCGGAAAAGTATGTTGAAGTATCTTTATCTAGATATTTTTTTCGGCAAACTATCTTCAAATATCTTTATCTAGATACTTTTTTTGGAAAACTATCTTAAACTAGCTTTATCTAGATAATGTGTTCACTCAATCTTTTGCGTTAAAGCATTCATTATGCATTTTCCAAAAAGTATCTAGATAAGATATTTCTAGATACTTTTCTTCAAAATGCATAATGTCAAATTATTTGTGCATTATGCACAAATAATTTGACATTATGCATTATGAAGAAAAGTATCTAGAAGTATCTTGTATAGATACGTTTTGTGAAAGGTATCTTCAAGTATCTTGTCTGGATAGTTTTTTTGGGAAGCTATCTTGAACTATCTTTACGTAGATAATTTTTCAGGAAAGTATCTTGAGGTATCTTTATCTATATACATTTTTTGAGAAGTATCTTAAATTGTATTTGGATGAAAGAATTGGACACCCTGGTGGAGAGAATGATATTGTTGGGAGCAAAGGGGGAGAGCGGGAAAAAACGAGCTAAGAAGAGGAGAGTTCTGGAAAGACGGGAGAAAAATAAAGACGTGCAAAAAGTGAAAGGTCTGAATTATTATCGTGTCGGAGTGATTATAACCGCTAGGATACAGGCCATTAGAAGGGAAGAGAAATCTTCCAGACAGTCTTTATCTAGATACTTTGCAGAAAATACTATCTTATCTAGATACTTTTTCAAAGTATCTTGAACAGTTCTGATTTTTAAGACATTCTAAAGAAATCCTCCAAGGATCCCTTGGGCAATCCTGGTCCCCTAGAGTTAGACCCAATTCTTTTTTTTTCTTTTTTAACCGTTTCGTTTTATTGTTTAGGATTCTTAAACCTCTGGTTTAAGCTGGTTTTGGCTCTTAAGTCTCTGGGCCCCCTGGTGGCCACTGGAAGAGGTCGGCAGTAGGGGTTGGTGAAAAGTTGGTAGCGATTCCGTTTTTGGTATTGGTATCGTTTTTTTGACACAACCACTCCAACACCATGTAGGGTCTGACGTAGGATTGAGCTGAAAATTGAAATATGTATTCTACTCCGGATTGGCAAGGTCTCATTTGCAGAGGAACGTTATTGATTTGGCGCAGTGATGCAAAAGTTAGGATAAAAAAAGAAGTGACACTATCATCCCATCTGGGGGTCGAACCCAGGACCTTTGGATTAGAAGTCCAACGCGCTATCCACTGCGCTAATGGGACGCTGTTGCAAAGGTTTCTCAAACGCTTGTATTTATTCTCATGTCACTTCATGTCACGAATGAAATCAATAGGGTTGGAACAAAATTAAACATGGTGAATTGCTCTGAAAATTGAACCTTTTGTCGTTTTTGGACAATTTGCCAAATTCATAATTTTTTTGGCATCAAATACTTTTTGAAGCAAGAACCACTGTACTAGAGGACGAATTTCAGAGCAGTGTCCATGACGTCATCAAAACACCTTGCGTTGGATCATCACTGATCCGTCTTTAATTCTAGGTTGAGAGAACATCAACATTCATTTGCGAGGAAAAGAGAACTCCGTCAAGGACGCCAATCAAACATGTTACAATCTATTTATTTTATTTTCATAAGCTAAGCTCATTAGATTAGATTTTGAAAAATGATTTGAAATTTTAAAGTTATTGCAAGATTTACTTGAATCAATAGTCTATTCTAATAATGTTTCCTTTGCCCATCTCAACCCTGGTTTAGTTTGAGAAATCTCCATGTGGTGTCAGTGTTTGTTCGTTTGACAGGGTGACCACTTGAATGAAAAGTTCAATGAGAAGGGCAACATTTCTTATCTTCTTTACAAACGAAATTGTGTTCTTTTTGTCTTCTTTGAACTCAATATTTTTTTAGCAAGTATTTGAAAGTGGTCTTTGAACTATTCTTGGAGAGGGTTGTTCAATGTTGGACGTAAGTGGTCAATTTAGGTCAAGAACCAACCCTAATCAATTTGATCACCTGAAGAGATAAGGGACCATTGTGAATTGAGCTTCCAAGAAGATGCCACTCAAAAACCTTGTGGATTTACCTCTCATTCTGGTCATCTTGCCATCTCCAAGTGTCACCTTCTAGTGTCGAAGTGTGCAAAGAGATCCAGTTGTGCTGATTGTGAAAGAAAATTTGGATGGGTTGTGTGTGGCCCTTCAAAGAAAAAGAGGGCTTGACTTCATCCTACTTTCTTTCTTCCCATCCAAGACCATCATATTCTCCATTGATGAGAACTACTCAACGTCAATTGTGTCACTTATGATTTGTAAGCATTAGCGCAGTAGGATGAAGTCAAGCCCTCTTTTTCTTTGAAGGGCCACACGCATGAGGGATCTTGAAGAGAACTCCTGAGGTTACAAAACAAGCAAAAGTGTTTGATGCCAAAAAATTATGAATTTGGTAAATTGTCCGAAAACGACAAAAGGTTCAATTTTCAGAACAATTCACCATGTTTAACTTTGTTACAATCCTATTGATTTCATTCGTGACATGAAGTGACATGAGAATAAATACAAGCGTTTGAGAAGTCTTTGTAACAGCGTCCCATTAGCGCAGTGGATAACGCGTTGGACTTCTAATCCAAAGGTCCTGGGTTCGACCCCCAGATGGGATGATGGTGGCACTTCTTTTTTATTCTAACTTATAACTAGATACGGTGATTTGTTCGACGTTCTGAGATTTGAGGCCATCCCCAATGAAAGAGTCTTTGTAAACTTGAAAAGCTGAATATCTCCAGGGTTTGAAACTGAATACTTGGCCAAAGGGTCCGTTTTGGGACTTTAAAATAGTTATAAAAAAATATCATAAAAAATACTATGTAAGTAATGTTGATGTAAATGAAATCCACCAATGATTTATTTCAAGAAAAGACATTGAGGGTATGGCCTCAAATCTCAGAACGCCGGACAAGTCACCGTGTCTAATTCTAACCCTGCATGAGGGATCTTGAAGAGAACTCCTGAGGTTACTAAACAAGCAAAAGTGTTTGATGCCAAAAAATTATGAATTTGGTAAATTGTCCGAAAACGACAAAAGGTTCAATTTTCAGAGCAATCACCATGTTTAACTTTGTTACAATCCTATTGATTTCATTCGTGACATGAAGTGACATGAGAATAAATACAAGCGTTTGAGAAGTCTTTGTAACAGCGTCCCATTAGCGCAGTGGATAGCGCGTTGGACTTCTAATCCAAAGGTCCTGGGTTCGACCCCCAGATGGGATGATAGTGGCACTTCTTTTTTTACCCTAACTTTTGCATCACTGCGCCAAATCCATAACGTTCCTCTGCAAATGAGACCTTGCCAATTCGGAGTAGAATACATATTTCAATTTTCAGCTCAATCCTACGTCAGACCCTACATGGTGTTGGAGTGGTTGTGTCAAAAAACGATAAAAATGATTTTGTTCCGCCCAACCAACACGGATCCCTGGTCCGTGATAGCTGCACAACCAAACTTTTTCGGTTCTTTAATCCCATCGCCAAAATCGTGGACAGAGGTGCGTGCACCTGTAGACATAAGTTACTTTTTCTTCAAAAAGGCATTTGATCTTGTCCCAATCACTTTCTTATAACTTGGGACCGTATTTGAATTTTGTTTTAAGACATATCTTGATGTCTTAAACAATAAATAAGACAACAAATAAACATACATTTTTTCGATTTTTAACCGTTTTTTAATCGATCCAAAAATCAATATTTGGAGGTAATTTGATTGACTTTTACACTCAAAAATTTTTTTAAAAAGTTTTTTCCAAATATTTCATTGGAATGTTTATATTTAAGATTTTTGCGTTTTAGAAATTTGAGCAAAGCTTCTGAGATGAGCAAATGTTTTTAACGGGGAAGTCTTTGGTCGTTTGGTTTTTAGAATCTCAAGATGGCATCAACAAAAATGTATCATTCAATGTTTAGCAAAATGTTGTTGCTTTACGAGGTCCTCCTCGTCCCCTCCATAATCACAAGAATGTGGCTGCGCTTGTCTTGTGGCACCAAAGCAACGACACCTCTGGCTCTGACAGCCCTTGCCCGGATTTGAAAAGGTGGAGGGTGTCTTGTGGATTAGCCCAAGGACATCTAGAATAGAGGTGGACTTTTCACGACACGGCAAAACGGGCCGGAGGTGACCCAAATCAAGTGAAAGGCAAAGATCGAATGCCAATTCAGCCGGAAATTTAGGGAAGCCTCTTTGGTCTTCTGGCTAATTTGGCTGGGCGAACTGCCAAAGATGAGGCCTCTTCTAGATTAAGGGTTGCTTGATGCAAGTGTTGCAATGTTCAAAATGACTTTAAGATGCTCATTGATTGGTTCCAAGAGCAATTATTGGTTAGAATGTTATACAAAGGTGACTAAACTTATTGTTTTGACACCTTAAGTCAGCTGGTCTGTCCTAATTTGTTGGTTCAAATATAATTAATCTGAAGAAGACAACGTGCCACATGATCCCTGAAGAGAGAAGATGAAAATCAAAAATGGTGACCAAAACAATCAGAATATTGTTAAGAGCTTATTTTGCAACATATTGGACAAAACCTGTCAATGTATAGTGTAATGAGCTTTAAAGCCTTTTGTGAGTGTTCGAATAATTTGTCTGAAAATAGGATCCAGAATGGCACAAGGTTTTTTCTTAGTTTTGACTAGAAGATCACATAATCCAGCCTTTCTTCAAACTTTCAAGACACGACAATTGAGGCTTGTTAAGTAAAAAATCTGCTTGCTTTTTCGACTAATATCAATGAAGACCTTTTAAATAAAATCATTCAGACCGTAAGTGTCTTTCAATAGTCTTAAAACACTACAAGATTGATTTTGTGTGCAGTTTTTCTGATTTGCGGGAGACACCCTGAAGAAGGAAAACAAGCTCAGTTGTGCTGTTCTTTTAAGTCGTGCAACAAAGTTCATGTGGCTCATAATTTATAAAGAGTGTGTTAGGGTCTATTTTCCAATGCATCATCATTCCCTAATCAGTGTGTTTTGTTTAAAGTCTTGTAGTGTCTTAGAAAGCTCTTTAGGTGCTCAATGTTCTCATGAATATCAGAAGTGCGAGGCCGGCCTCTCAGAAAGCTAACTGAATGAAGGTAAGACGATTAAAACTTTTTTTGAGGATTATGATAAAGTTACTTAAAGTGTAAATGTTATAAAAGTGTATAAACGGCTGTCAGAGAATCTGTGGTCACGGCAGCTTTTGTGCGTAAGGAGAGAGGGATAGCTAGAGGCATCTCTACTTCAATCACCTTTGGAGCCACTAAGGGCTAACCCCGAGCTCGCTCCTTGGGCTACGGGAGTAGACAAGAGAACTACTTAGGTGGCTTGAGAGAAACACTTTGAAGTCTCAGATCAGGGCAAGCCAGCTTTTGTTGCTTCCAAACCTGCCATCTCTTTAGTTGCACACTCTCTCTTAGTCGTGAGTCCTTCACTGCTGCTGGCGCTTCCCCTCGCACTTCTTTCTTGTTCTTCTATGTCAACCGTTCTCTACGTCGTTTGACGCCGTTCAAGGCAACCATGCGCTTGCCACTTCTCCTCGCACTTCTTTCTTGTTCTTCTATGCCAACCGTTCTCTACGTCGTTTGATGCCGTTCAGGGCAACCATGCGCTTGCCGCTTCTCCTCGTACTTCTCCCCTTTTGCACCTCAGGCTTACCAGACATCTAAGTACTTCTTCTACTTCCAGTCCACCGTTCTCTACCTTGTTTGACGACGTTTGGATGAGCTCACAGATCGGTGGATGGGCTTGCCCATTAGGCTATGTGTTGACAAAGCTGTCACTGAAGCTGCCGTGACCACAGATTCTCTTACAGCCGTTTATAATAAAAGTGTAGCCTGTCCAAAGTAATCTGTTCGTCTGAAGTCTCTTCATCGCTTGCGCAAGTCCAGTGTAGCTCTACTCTATTTCCACGCCCTGTTGTCTTCCTTCACTCAGCTCTTGCTACCCTCGTTCGGTGTCGTCCTGCTTTACAATGCCACGCAAATTTATCTTGAAAATGGATTAGGAACCATATTTCCCCCGGAAATTCTCCCCCGGACTAAAACGCGGAGTTTCATCGCGCTCATTCAATAAGCAACTTGAACAACATAAAGGCGTTTTTTTTGAGCTTATCTGTTACCCGGCTTGAACAACTTACAAAGATCTTGCTCATCCACGCCTTATCCTGAACTTAATTAAGACATGGCAATCTTTATTGCTTATCAGAAATCGAGTTGTTTATGGGTTGTCACCTTGGCATAAATTCATGTTCTAGAATTGATGGTTTCATCTTCGAATTTCTTTCATTAAATTGTACGATCGTGTCATTGATTTCAGGACAATCTAAGTATGGGTAAGATATTCTTAAGTTGTTCAAATAGTTTTAAGTAGTGAATTTGCGTGTGGATTAAGGTCCATATGCTATAAGATAGACTTGCACCTTAAAATTATAATTGATATTGATGCAAACAAGTTGAAAATCTAGATTTCAGACCAAAGGAGGCATTACAAGTTTAGTGTTTTGCTTGAAAAATGCATTTTGTCATTCAAATATTCCAAAAGTGTATCCCAAACCGTTGTCTGAAAATAATTTTATTTAAACTTAAGAATACCATGAGCTAGCATAAATACTGTAATGTATAAGGAAGCCAGAGTGGCCGCGCGTACTAATGCCTTCTTATAAGAGCCGAGGGTAAAAAAAGTGCTTCCCCAGACGGCGTAGGTTCGAATCCTGTTGGGGATCGAATTGAAGCTGTCGGGAGAAATCCTTGTTTACAGGGAATCGCATTCCTTGTAGCGGTAGTAGAAAATCCGCGACAAACAAACAAAAAAAAGTGTATAATTCATCATATACATGTAATGTATTTGTGGTCAAGGATGCCTAAATATCCAATTTTTGACTATTTTTCAACGTGGTCCCAAGTTTGACACACAAGGACTTCTAATTTGGCATAACCTTCTTTGCTTCTCTTCAGAACTTCATGATTTGAATTGTTATAGAATTTCATGAAAGACTAGTCTAACCTGGATATAAGAACATTCAATAGCAAAATATATCTTGGTATCAAGTAAGATACATAGTGAAAGACTAGTCAGTTTTACTTTATTTGTTAATAATGCAATAGTATATTAGAAAGATGTGTTTTAGAGACCAAATTAAAGATATGAGAACTGTTTCAAAATGTTAAAGTTGATTGTGATTCATAATGTCTCATTTCTATCGATCTATTGTCAGTTTATTTCTAGTTTAGCTTATTTTTTTGTAAGTTTCAATGACAGTCAAATTTGTCTTAATATTTTCATGTATTCATGTGTTTTCTATTCTTATTTTTTGTTTATGAGTTAGTTCAATGATCAGTATAAGTTCGAATGATGCAAATAAACCTTATTCATTGAAAAGGTGTGTTCTAGGCTAAGTAAGAGTTAAGATAGCAGAATGTTCTAAAGGTGTTTTATCTGTTCATTGAAACCATGAAGAGGCATTACAAGTTTAGTGTTTTGCTTGAGTAATGCATTTTGTTATTCAAATATTCCAGAAGTGTATCCCAAACTGTTGTAAGTTGATGTATAATCATCAATTCTTTAAAAACTGAGACTTTCTACTTTCAAAAGCACGTTCTCTCCTTTTGTGCTTCTCCACTTGATCTTGGTCACCCCTGATTTGCCGTGCGCCGTCCAGGAAATTCTAGATGTCCGTGATTAGCCTAAGGATCACTAAACACCTGGATGCCTCGGCTAACGGCAAAAGCCATTTTTCAAAATCTGTGTTAGAAAGAGAAAATTTTTATCAGATGAAGTGTTTTATTGGTAATGCAAAGCTCACATGCTTAATTTCAACTTGAACGAATTTGTGTCAGTTAGAGCATTGGAAGCGTAGAGCATAGGGCGCTCTTCCGACCGAACATTTGCACAATTAATTTTTCAGGTCAATTTTTCTCTCGTTTCCGCGCGCATGTACTGCGACTGTAGCAAATTTGGAAACGTTGTTTCTCGTGGATGGAGTAATGTACCATGCTGAAATTCAGCAAACGACATCCTTATACGATTGTTTCATCATTCTTATCAAAACAAAGTCATTTACTTGAATGGAATTCGATTTATAAAAAATCCACAGCTGAACGCCTGAGCGGAGGCTTCCATGTCTTACGATTTCCTTGATTAGCCTCCACATGTCTTCCAAATGTCTAGAGGACAAGCCACAATAATATTAGCTATTGAAGAATTGAACTTTCATTAAGAACTCACTAAAAGTTGAATCTAAGTTTACCAAATTTTCGAACCATTACTATTTTTTAATTCGATTTTCTATTTACGAGCAACAACGGGAGAGGCACTGATGACTTGAACCGCATTTGTCTCTAGTGATGTATCGTGTTACGCGTAATGGAAAAGGCGAGAAATCATTATTGTTTTCAATGCTTTTTATCGATAACAGAATCCCATTAGAGCAGTGGACAGTGCGGTGTTTTTTTAATTCAAAGGTCGTGGGTTCGACCCTCGGACGAAATGGCTGCTGTGAAATTTTTGCTTAACTAGTGGTAATCTTTGCGTTGCTCATGAAATTAATCATTTCGTCGTTCCAGTTCAATGCTCTTTTGCATAACTAAGGATTATGATAAAGCGCTTGTGGTAACATGTTTTTGTTTTGATTTCAAAGATATTTTGAGGGACGTCAAATCTGTGCATTCGGTTGCCAAAAAATGGGCAAGGTTATGAAGACTTGTTTTGTGGCTGAGAGGCCTCTTGAGGGGGTGAAGTCTTCCTCTGGAGCAGGTATTGGCAACCTGTGGGCCTGGGCTCACATGTGTGCCCAAGGGTGGGTTTTGGTGGGTTCAGGAGTTATGGGGAAAGTCGAAAATAGTGCCCCGAGAGTCATTCATAGTCCATACTTGCGTACCCAGAGTTCTTTGCTCATTGAATTTTGGGCCCATGAATCTTCCAGCATTTTTTTGGCGGGCTCCAGAGTACACAAGTCAAATTTGAGGTGCCTTGACCCGAAAGCCGTTGCTGACCCCTGATCTAGAGCCTCAAGGTCGAAGTTGATGTGAACCCAACTACCAATATGGGAGAAAAAATACGAGGGGTATCCAAACTCTAGGTAAACTAAGTTTTTAAGTCCTTAACAAGGGTAATTTTTAGATGTAAGTTTAACAACCGAAATCAAGTATAATTTCTTACAATCAGATGTAATTTTACATGTTTTGGTGTTCGAACATATTATTTAATTGTTTTTTTACTACAAAACCTTTCAATTGATTCTTTTGATAAAGAAACATTTGATCTGCAAATACTTTAAGTAAAATATGAAACATTTCAATACCTTGAGGAGTCATTAAAAAATCAAAGTAGAAGGCAGGAAATTGCGTTTTAAATATCAAATAAAAAAGGTTTCGAACTGGAAATATTGTGAATGGCAATAAAAAAGTTAACTAAAAAGTTCGGATTTATTTTCGGATTATGTCGGATACAAAAAAATATTTCACAAATGCGAATCCAAATCCGAATCCGACAGGTTTAGACGAATCCAAATGATTCCGAATCCATATTCGCGAAAAAGTCCAAACAAGTCCGAATCCGAATCCGAAAATTGCGAAAAAATCCAAACGAATCCGAATCCGAAAATGCGCGATAAAATCCAAACGAATCCGAATCCGAAAATTCGCGATAAAATCCAAACGAATCCGAATCCGAAAATTCGCGATAAAAGCCAAACAAATCCGAATCCGAAAATTCGCGATAAAAGCCAAACGAATCCGAATCCGAAAATTCGCGAAAAAATCCAAACGAATCCGAATCCGAAAATTCCCGTGTCTGGAACAGCATAGAATGAATAGAATTTTTGTCATCCCCCGTTAGCCTTACTGGCACATGTAAAGAAGATCTCCCCAAAGAGCAAAGACGAGTAGTCTCAAGCAAATTTGAAAATTCACGATAAAATCTAATCGAATCTGAATCCGAAAATTCGCGATAAAATCTAATCGAATCCGAATCCGAAAATTTGCGATAAAATCTAATCGAATCCGAATCCGAAAATTCGCGATAAAATCTAATCAAATCCAAATCCGAAAATTCGCGATAAAATCTAATCGAATGTGGATACGAAAAGTCGGATCCGATGCACAGCTTTGCTGATGTATAGTAGATGTGCCCAACTGATTTCAACTTGTCATTCAGCTTTTAATGCAACAAAATTACCATATATGTGAAGAAATGAGTAATTATGAAAATGTAAATTATTAACTAACAACATTGCATGAAGTGACATTTTGTCCAAATGATTATTTTGATTAATAAGTTTTGCATGGACGCATTTCCTATGCGAAACCGAGCCTCTCACCATCAGGCTGGCAAGGTTAGTGTCCAACAGTGTTAGGAACCTGACCTTTCCGGAGGTGATGTCTGGACATATGCTGTCCTTTCCGGTCAAAGACTTGACAACACCCTATTGTCCTTGGCCCGACATCCCTTCGGAATATTGGCGGTCACGCACCTTCGTCCGGCTTCCTGCCCAACTCCACCAAAGATGGGAACTGACGAAGGATCTGTTCAATCTGACCCACCCTATCTACTGCAATAACCAAGATTTTCATCATCTCCCTCTACCCAACTGTATTTGTACTGTCTGTCAATCTCCTCTTCATTTCTTTCATGTGCACTGAAACCATTCTAGTCAACTCACCTGTGATACCACAATATAATTTGTCTATTGTAACGTTTTTTAACATTTGACATGTCACTTCACCATTTATTTGAGAACACATATATATTTTTACAATATTTTACTTTATTTTATACAACCTGACATGACCTTGAGTCGCAATAAACATATTATTTTAAAATCAATTACATGATAGTCAAGCCAAGTACAAAAAATCTTACTGTTAGTATCTTTAAAACTAGTATTAATTTAGTTGCCAATTAAACATGTAAGACCTTAATGGGCATAAATGTGAGATGCAGTTGAACCAAATGTTAAACCAAAGACATTTCTTTTGTAATTTCGAGGCACCCCATGATTTAGCATGAATTGGATAAGCACAGCGAGAAAAAGGTTGTTGATTTTGTGCTCCGTAGTGTTGCGCCGCCTTTTTCTGGTGATTCTGTTCTTTCCTGTTCTGCGCTCGATCAAATATTTCAAACGGTCAATTGCTCCGCAACTAACGGTCGAGAATGAGATGCGATCGTAGAATTTTAGTGAAGCACTGAGACACCAGAGGCCACGACGGTGCTACGGTGCAAACACACAGGCCCAGCTGATGTTTACTGAGCTTCCCTTATTGAAACCCTCCACACGTGACTTCAACTAAGATCTGTGTTAATCAACGAGAAGTCAACCTCCTCTTGTTATGGCGGAAAAATTGAAACTGATTATTCCGTCCGCGCTTTCAACCTATGATTTTGAGAAAAAAGAATCAGCACATTTTGTAAAGTAAAAATCTCGATTGTTGCCATCAGACCATTAATACGATGGATTTTCCTTGGTTCCTTTACACTAGAACTGCATTTGTTAGTTAAGGTACCACATCTTCTGAAATTAAAATCAGAGAAAAAAATTAATTAATTAAAAATTAGGAAATGTCGAAAACTTGTTTATGTATAAATTTTTAAATCAAAATTCCCCAAAAAAAACTTTAAAAATGATATTTAATCTCTGAAACACACATGAATATCATGTCTTTTCTGCTCCATTTTCGCAGAAAGTGTCCAAAATGCAGAAAAATGCAAATAAGCACTTAAGATGCAAATTGATGCAAATAAGGAGGGCCCAAAATGCCCATAAAAGTTTTATGCATCAAATTCCCAGCTCTAGTAATGAGTCACGAATTGTTCTTGATTTGGCATGGGACTCTAATTCGTGACAGGCCTGTATACTGTACATTATCTATCAATAAATTTGCTAGAAATTATTCATTTAGATCCAAAACAAATCATACTTTCTCTATCCACAACAACATTATATCATTCAGTAGGACCTGAAAAAACATATGCTAAAGGGAATATGTTTGTGTGATATTTTTGGAGTTGTTTTCATTTTAGTTCAAAACCCCACCCAAAAAGAACCTTTTCAAGAAAGTAAACCTAATTCATTCACATTTATAGGAACGTCATGTAATGAACAGATCTTAATTTTAGCCTATTTCGGAAAAAATATGCCATTTTTGAAAATAGGAACTTCAATAGAGTCTTGCGATTCAAAACATGGAGTGTACACAAAACTAAGAGACCCGGACTATGTATTAACTTCTTTCGCTTTTTATGCAAGTTTTATCAGTGTTTGGTGTTTCCCTTTCATTTCATTCTAGAGCCATATATTCTACCTTCAAAAGTTGTGTTCTTGTAATGCACCGAAATTGCATTGGTTTGTCGCAACGGTGTTCAAAAGTCCACAAGTCTGAAAGCTTCCCCCAACTCCTTTTTTAAGGACCCATATCAGAGCGACAAAATTTGTCGCTCTGATATGGGTCTTGCCGGTCTTGCCTTCTCCTTTTCCCCTTTTTCTCCTTCCCCATATGTAGAGGGTGACTAATTTTGAGACTGAAGTTGACATTTTAAACCTGTAATAACTTCAGAAGGAGTCAAAAATCTTAATGTACTTAAAATTTAAAATTGTTTCTTGATACAATAATCAACAACTTGCTGTTAACAACTGCCAATTTCAAATCACTGGGGACGTGCCAGAGGCATTCAAACTTAGCAAAGTGAAGGGCGTACTTTCGGAATTTTTTTTTTCCGTTACAGAAAAAGCTATAAATTTTGCTTGAGGTCGCTTTTTTCGACTCTTTATTCTTAGCCATGGTGTCAATAGTTTTTATTTGGGATGTTACATAAGGGAGCTCAAAGCCTCTAATGCAGAGCTACGTATCTAGCGGACCCTGTACATTAAACAGATTGAGATTCTACGAGGCTTTCTGGTGTTGTATTTCAATGCTGATGGATGTTCAATCAACCTTTTAGCGTAAATTATTAGCCTCTAGCATTTTTCATTAGCCGGACGCTACCGGTACGCAACTTTGTGTCCGACAGAACTCATCGAGTCAAAGTTGACAAAGTGACAGTTGTAGTGAATGTAGAAACCGCTTTTGTTGTGTTCAAGTGTTCATCAACTTTGGGCCTTGTCCCATTTCTGATCTTCATTCTTGCTTTATGACCTCTACATATATACATCTACAAAGATGGATGGAACAACAAGGCTTTAAATGTTAACACATTACGGCTCAAGACCCTTATCACAACTGCACTATCTAAGTCTGCTTACTTTGACGATGTAAACGGAGAAATTCAACGATTGTTGTCCATCCTGGTCTTACGGTAGGGGAACAAATCAAAGACTTGAATGAGCGAAGAATGAACGTTTTCAAACGAAAACATTAAAAGGAGTTCAAACGCAAGCGTGGAAATACCCGATTTCTAAATCAAGGGAAAGGACAACACTTAATCCATCTTACAAGCCGCCTTTTAAGGCTCCTGTGACCTCGGCTGGGTTTCAAAAACTAAATCGAGCGAGTCCAACGGGTCCAACGCAAAGTTTACGAAGCATTCCAGGTATGAGAGATGGTAAAGAAAATTTTTTGTGATGATTATAGTGGGGATTTGAAAGATATCTCATCATTTACGCATTAAAACAAATTCATTGTCCCGGTCCAAACCCCCGGGATGACCAGCAAGGAACCAATTTTTAAGTCAACTTGAAAAAACAATCGCACAAACCTCCTCTTCGGCCTAAATTCGTAGTCGCCTTTCTCAACTCTAATATCACCAAAAAGTGAGTGGTTTCTTCACAATATTGTTTTGTGACTAATAAATAGAGTGGCAAAAAATGTTCAAATAAGTAACATCAACCTGTTTTACATCTAAGGTATTTAAGTCATAGCGAAACAATTAAGAATGGTTACGACTAGAGACCGGATTTGAAATTCAGTTAATTGAAAATATTTTTTTCGCCAGGTTTATCAAAAAAAACTTTTGACGTAATTTTGAAGAAAAGTCAATTTTTGAAAGTAATTTGATTGACTTTTACTGAAAAAGAAACAAATATATTGGAGTATTTTACAAATTTTTCATTGAGTAATTTTTACATTTAAGCAGCATTTTTTAGGTTTTAGAAACTTGAGCCAAACTTCTGAGATGGCCAAATGTTTTTCTAATGTGTCTTTGGTCGTCTGATTTTTGAATCACAAGATGACTACATGAAGAATGTCGTATCAGAATAGTTCTCCGTCTGTGGATGTGAATTAGCGTCTAAAAGTTTCCTTGAGAGAGGTAGCCTCCTTGAGTGGGACAGATGTTGGTTGTCTCGGGCTCCATAGGTCTACGGGTGTTGTTCATGCAAATTGCATAACCCGGTCAAAAATAAAAATGGCCAACAAGATCAAATCGTGTTCTGTTTTTACTTGCAATTTCTCAAAAATATTTACATTGCGCCCATTTCCGTAATTCCGTAATTTGGCTTCAATCCTTTGAATTGGAATGACCTTGAGAGCAACCAAGAGTATGGAAATCTAGCAAAACACAAATCAAATGGCAATCTTTTGAAAAAATGCTTTGGAAATGGTCGTAAGTCGGGGGGAAATCCAATGTCTTTTTTTCAATATTTTCGCTCTCTTCGTTTTGATTTTCAATTTAAAAAAGTTTTGACTCAAAATATATCGATTTCCAATCCGGTTTCTAGTTATCTATGAATGATTTTTTAAATATTTTTTTGAATTTTTAAAATCACTGCTTTTCAAAATCACTTTTCAGTCAACATGCCCAATTTCTGGATCATCTGTTCTCTTCTTCTCATCGCCCCTTACGTGGCGGAGGGTATCTTGCCTTTCATGCAGGGTATCCTTGGTCTCAAAATGGTGGTCAAACATATCATTTTCAAGCTCGCCAATAGCAAGATTCTCAATATCGCAGGAAGTGTCAGTTCTATAATCTCAATCCGAAGCGTTTTTAGTAAGGGTCATCGTCGCCATAATCGATCTGTTGATACCATTGAGGACTCATTGCTTCAAGCCAATATGAATGATGCTGATGATTGCGCCAAGAAGCTCATCTGTTTGATAAACGCCACTCCTGAGGAATCCATGTCTACCGAAGAGAAAATTGTTGCCAACATGTTCAGCTTTCAAGATGATATCGACTTGTCCAAGAGTACTGTTGAGTTTGATCTGGCTGCTTTTGTGGGTCGTAAGGGAGGTCCCTCTCAATGCATGTCAATCTATGCTCGATGCCCGCATGACCATAAGGACCTGATTGAAGCGTTAAGAGCTTCGTAATACCATTGCACGGTGTGTATTTGAGCTCAAGAAGTCATTTTTTCAATTCCAAAAACTTTTGAGACCACTTTTGAGATTTAAATGCAATGCAGAACAATTATTTTATTTCGGCACAATAGGATATGCATAAAAAATATATAATATTACTTAAAACACACTTAAAACAAATGCATGAAAATTTACTTTGACTGAAGTCTTAGATGTGCTAAGAGCAGTTTGTTCTAGAATATTTTGAAATCTATTTCGCAGATCTATTTTCAACGGCCTTTTTGGTTATCATTCTCAAAGGATCAGGCAAGAGTGTTATTGCATCAATTTAGACAAACGGCTGAATAGATTTCGAAAATGTTCTTAGTAGACACACCCAAAAGATTACTTGAGAATTGAGTTGAAATATAAGTTCAAAAATTGTCCTTAAGCACATTTTAAGTGACTCATATAGGTTTTTGCCTACTACCTAATTAAAAGAATTCAAAAACATATGCAATGTTGCATTTACACCTCAAAAGTGGTCTTAAAAAATTCTGGAATTTGAAAATAATTTTTTGAGCTCAATTACACACTATGATTGCCTTCTGATTGAAAGAGACAAAGTTGTTGTTTTCGAAATGTTATTTAATCAAAACCAAACCCTGGCCTTGAATTCAAAGCTGAAATGCCGATGTTTAAACAAGGCAAAAAATATTCTTTTATGGTCATCTCAAAATCATTATCCAATCCCAGTTTTCAAAATGTAACAAAGAAATACAAACCCACGTTTCGATGACCTGAAAAAATGTCCATACCAAATTCTTTTTAAGGATTTTATAAAAATCTTTATTGCGAGGACTTGCCTCATTTGAGCATGATGCAATGTACAATGTATAGTCAATTTGATATTATTTTGTCTGAGACGTGGGCCCATTCTGTTTTTGGTGATGGGGCCATACGAGGCATGAATCCTCTTGACCGAAATGAGTTTTTTTGACTCAAAGACCTTGCATCGAACCCATAAACCCAAGCATTGCTCGGTCAACTGCGCTAAACCATCTTCCCTGGTTATATATGGTTTCATGTATGGCTCAAATCACTAGTGACGTCGGATTTAGTTTACTATGGAAAAGCCTTCAAGCCTTCTGATTTTGTAAAGTGTTGTTATCATCATTGCATTGACATTAAAATATTAAACGTTTTACACAAGGGCGCATAAGGCGATGAAATATTCTTCACTAATCATCACCACTGATATGTCTTTTTGTTTCAACATTTAGCTTTGTGTCCGGTTTCGGCATTCTTAATTTAGCGGAAAAAAGTTCGGAAGATGTGCATTTCTGATGAGTGTGAAAGTGAAATAAACAAAGAGTTACACTCGGTGAATTTTTTTTTTTTTTTTTTTAGGAGGTGGGGAGATTTTGCGACAAGTATTTTCTCTTGTGCACAACTTAAAGTTGGAATAGCATAGCTTGCCATTTTTTGAAAAATTAACTTTGTAATGGTGTTAGTATCCAAAATGTCATTACTGAAATCGAAGGTAATTTTCCGAACTTTTGATTCAGGAATTTACGGCTTGGGACAAAAAAAAATGGCCAGAGGAGTCCTGTTCTTGGGGAAACCAAACCTAAAAGCGAATAATTTGCTTCATCGAAGGTTTCCAATTGCTCCCGTTGTTTTTAAATTGCTTTGCAAGTCTCCTTAACATACATAATCCATGCCATTTGTCTTAAATGCAACATTTTTCGAACCCAGAAAACACACAATTTTTAGCACGTCTGAAACTGTCAACACTATCTGGTCTGTAATTTGATATAGTAATCCCTCCCATTGTTAGATCAATTGATTTTGAACAATGATGTGAAAAAATATTATTCTTTCAATATTGCTCTTATAAAAGACTTTGATAATTGCCCCAATTGACCAAAAATGTACCTCTAACCAATCATGTTTTGGCACTTATTTCCTTTTCTTTTCAAACCTAAGAATAGACTGTGGGACAGAAATTCACATTTCCCAAAACTACAATCACCGTATTGCATACATTTTCATGTTACCATTGAACTTTTTCAAAATTATTAATTATGAGATTACTTTCAAAGAGCAAGCGTGGAAAAACAAATCACTTTTTTGTTCATTGTTGTGTTTAGCTTTAATTAGGGCTAGGAAGAAGGGGTTTAAGAACCTCTTTACTATGTAGATGAATTATGAGTTTCAGAATACAATGAAAACAAGTAATATCAGTGTAGTTTTCTGAAGTTCCATAACAATTGTTAATTCATAAACGGTTTCAAACTACTTGTTAATGTGATACCACTATGCAGGCAAGTCAATCAGAGAAAAATGATATTATGAGATGCCCGCATTTTTTGATAATAATGATAAGGGCTAAAAAAAATACAACTTGCACAAGATATTGCAATTTTTGTCGCTTTCTGTCAAAATCAACACCTTTTCGATTTTGGGAAAACTTTGGGGCAGGAAAATTGCAACTTTCGACAAAAGTAATAGCAATTTTTTCTGAGCATAACCAAGCACAAATTCAATTACTGTACTGTATTTTTTAATGCTTTGCATGGCAGAGGTGGGCATCGCATCCGACAAAATCCGACTTTTGTTCTATTTTTTGGTTTTTTTGGATCCGTACTAGTACATAAGTCACATCCAATGCACAGCTCTAGAATGCATGGTATAAGCGGAAACATACCCAAGCACTCATGAGATGACGTCGACCAGCTATTACATGAGTTAATGGAATTCAATCGGGCCTGTTAAAGAGCGAGGGTAAATGTCTTTATCATATAAATAGCGTGTTAGAGTTCAGCTTTATCATTAGTCACACCCTAACTCTGATCAGTCTGACATCATTTGCAAGTGAGTGGTGCCGTAAGAAATTTGTTTGGGGCTCTTCAACTTACCATTCGTTATCATTCTCTTTTCAGTCAATCAAGATGCAAAAGTTCTGGATCATTTATTCTCTTCTCGTTATCTCTCCTTATGTGACTAAGGCCATCTTTCAGGGCGACATTTTTTCCATTCCCATTCTAGCAGGCATCATCAGTCTCAAGATCGCAGAAGGCATGGGGGCCGAAGTTCGGGCCTTTGGCAAGGGTCATCATCGCTTTGGTCGATCTGTTGATACCATTGAGGATGCATTGCTTCAAGTCAGTGTCTATGATGACGATGATTGTGCCAAGAAGCTGGTGTGCATGATTAATGCCACCCCTGAGGAATCCGTGACTGCCGAAGAGAAGCTTGTTGCCAACATGTTCAGCTTTCAAGATGATATCGACTTATCCAAGAGTACTGTTGAGTTTGATCTGGCTGCTCTTTTGGGTCGTAAGGGAGGTCTTTCTCGATGCATGTCAATCTATGCTCGATGCCCGCATGACAAGAAGGACCTGATTGAGGCGTTCAGGGCTTGAATTCGAAGTTGAATCGTTGAGGTTAAAAGAAAGCAAAGAAAGCAAAGTTATTGTTTCATTGTCATTTTCAAAATGATTATCCTATCCAATTGTAAAAGTTCATCAAGAATAAAAAACCCATGTCACTTTTAATGTATGTACTTTGAATTTATTCATTTTTTGACGCCAACACAAAAATCCGAAACAAAACTGAAATCCGAACAGATCACAATCGGAAAATTCTTAACTTGATGCGAGTAATTCCAAATTCGATCTGATCCGACAAGTCGAACCACATGCACAACTCTAGTTCAAGTTAGACGAAGATGTGGAGCAAGTGAAAAAATAGGTATGTGGGTTTTACTTTCAAAGGATTTTCCTTTGACTACAGTCTTTTTTACAAACCGGTCCATAAGTGAAGCGATTTAGACTTTGGTTAAATCTTCTTTAACCTAAATTTTTGGTTTCAGTTTGAAGCTCGTTTTTAATTACTTTAGAACACCTAGAGACATTTTGCCGCAAATGCAATGGATTCTTAGTATGCTTTGTCGTCCCAATCGTTGATTTGCCTTTAGGTCTTGGCAAATTCCATTGCCAGATAGATGCAAAAAATCCAGAATGGCAACAAAATCATGCAGGGTCGGCGGCTCAAGTGTAGACCCTTTAAGACCATCATAAGTCTTACAAGGTTCGATAGTTTTTTTTTACAGTCTAAGACTTCTGAAGTATTAAGGAGTAGAAGTTGTTCTGTGCATATCCCTGTAAGGACCCTTGGGCATTAATGAGATCATGACATCGATCAAGTGATGAGGACAGTTGGCAGAGCCTTGCATTTGTCCCTCACTGGAGGGGAAGGCAGAATTTTTGGTTGGATTTGATTGTTTGGTATGTCAAGATGTCTCACTTTAAAGGATGGGGCAAAAAAGACGTCTATGAGCCTCAATTAGACCTTAAACGGACACTGGTTTTATGTACTAAAAACGCCAAAATCCACACTTGGACCGCCGACCCTGTAGACATCGAACTTCATTCACTTACGACATCCAGATTCATAAGAGACTTTCCATATTCCAATTTTTCATTTTAACAGATTCAAGAAAGACCCTGCATAAAGCAGGAATTAAACACTAACTACTAAAATCTTGCTGAATTCCGTAAACTTGTTTTTTGATTCTTTTGTAGATTTTCGGTCCAGAGTCATTAAAGATCCCATTATTCATTAACCTGAAGTTTTCAATCCAAAAGTGTTTTTTTCAAGAGTTTGATGAATTGTTGAATTGAAATTTCATCTTGTAAATGTATTTTGTTACAAAGATGCCCTGCTGGTGTTACAAGCTGAGTGTAATAGACCCCGCAAAATGCCAGCGTAAACCCTCCGCCACCGGTGGCTCTTGTCACACTTGTATATGGTTGCCAGATGGGTATTTTTATGCTACTTTTTGGCACTATTTTACCAGATGATAATGATTTGTCAGTGGCGCCGTTTCACTCAAATGTCAAAAGTTTTGGTTGGATAATGTCACTGTGGAAAATATTTGCTATTTTGCCAACATTTTGGAAAAAAAAAAATCCAATCTTTAACTAAATTAGACCACAGGTGGTGCTGGCAGGAGAGGGTTTATGCTGACATTTTGTGGGGTTCATTCTTCGATTACTTTACGTTTTTGCTCTTGGACCTTCATTTTGTTGTTTATGACTAGAGATAGGAAGTTAAGACGAATACAACAGTCAAATTAGACGAAAAGAGACGAATAAAATTACCTGATTAGACGAATAAAGACGAATAAAATTGCCCGATTAGACGAAAAAACCTGACAAATACGACAAAAAAAACGAAAAAAACGAGAGTAACATGGCATTGAACGGGATGAAATTCCGCACAATGACGTATGGGGCGTCAAAATTAGATGTTCCACTCAAAGACAATGGAGGTTGTGATATTGAGCAGGTATCG